>BSBN01001480.1:2400000-3000000 GCA_027924645.1 Cunninghamia lanceolata
ACACCCATCCCAATGTGGAGCCATTTTTGCCTTGTATTTGTTATATAAATAGGTGCTTTGAAGAGAAGTACTACAGGTTTTGATAGGTACTATTATGCCGCTAGAACATCTCCATATACAAGTGTTAAAGACTCCTACAAGAGAATTGGCTTTGTGTTGTATTGTAACCTTCATTGTTTATGGAATATATTTGAGCTATGTTTTGGAGTGTGGGGTTTTTCACTCGTAAGGGTTTTCCCCACGTATATCTTGTGTCTCTCTTCTTCTGTCTTACATTCTTGTGTATGTGTTTGCTGCAATATCTCTGTTAATGGGTTAACATAGCTATAATTGTAAAGATAAAATTGAATTTGCAATCTCCTCCCCTCATTAGATTAGTGTAGGAAGCATTTTCCTCACACCTAGCTTCCTTTCAATCACAACACTTATTGCATCCCTTGCATATGATCCTAAATAAACTCTTCCTTTGTGCCATCGTATCCATCCTATCTCATCTCAAGGCTCTCTATAAAAAAAGTGAATATTTGTACTCTAGGTCCCTCTCCAAGATAGGTAACCTTTCTTATCCAAGTGTAGCTCATGCACTACCTTCTATCCTCTTTCCTTGGCACTTGAATGCCCTATATGTTTCTTCACTATGCACCTAATAAGGTTTCTCTAAAGAATTTCTACCTTTTTCTCTCATATCCTTCTCTACTCTACTGAGAATACCCCACTTCTTCACTAGACCTCTCTTTAGTACATTTCCTCACCTTCTTGAACCTTGAAATAACTTGTAACAACATCTCTACCTCTATGGTGGGTACTATTGTCATCTCTCGTACTACTACAATAGGAATTATCATATCCTTTCTCTCTACAATGAGAGTTTTAGTTTCCTTCTTCATTGTAGTAAAGGCTACAACCCATTCAATATGCTCCTATGTTGTATCTCACTCTTATGTCATTGGATCTCTCCTCCTTCCCTCTCTGTAGGTTCTACCTCTCTTCTAACTTTCAATTCAGCTTCCTTTCTATGGTGAGTGCCAATTAGTAGGCTTCATATACTATATGAATATTTCACATACCCAACTCCTCTTAGATGGATTCCCTCAATCCATTGATGTAATTTTCCACTTTCTTAGCTCCTCCTTCATGATGTGTTGATTGAATTATCAACCTATAGTACTCCTTAGTGTATTTATTCATAGTCATGTTTCTCTATCATAAATTGTGCAACTCTTTCAATAGCTATCAGAATGAATTTACACTTCAAAATTTTCACCATCAGTTGCACTTTCCAACACTTGGCTTGCCTTTCCTATTCCTCTCTAGCTAAAATTCCTTCCACCATATTGCTACATAGACTTTTAGCTTGATCTTCACAAATTTCACCATATCTAGGTCCACAATTTCCTCATACTCAAAGTGCTCATCCAAATTAGTGATCCAATCTATTAACTCTTTAAGATCTAAATTCCCAATATAGTTCAAAATGTCCACTCTCATCCGCTTACCAATGTCATTTATGGCCTTTACTGTCCTATATTCCATGTCCTCTTTACTTCTAATTGATTCTATATGGTCTACCTCCTACTCTTCATCATTTTCCTCAACCCTAGGGTTAGGGTTTCTTTGTTAGTCTTTCTCTAGTGCATCCATCTAGCTCTACATAACCTTTAACATCTCACACATCTCCTCCATTCTTCCTATGTAACATTGATCAATACCTCACACTCTCTTCAAATAGCATCTTGACTTGATGAAAAATACCTTAAGGTCAACAATTTTCCCATAATCACCCCTTGTAAATTGCCTTATAGTTAGTGCTCTATTTACAAATTTCTCATGGAATACCACAATTCATCCTGTTGATGTATAAATTTGTGGCCCTAATCCAACAATAACATGGGAAGTTTTAGAGATGTGGGATTGATCCTAGAAACAACCTCCAGATTTTAGGGAAGTTGGCTCTTCTATTTTCAAATGGTGTTTTGGAAAAAGGAGGAAGAAACAAGATTGCAGAAATAATGAAATAAAATATAAATCCATGGCGATGCACTAGATTTGAAACTACCCAATTGCACAGTGTCAAACCCTAATAGATTTAACTAGAAACCAAAGAGCTTGTAGCATGATTGATTACCCAGTTTATAAACAGAATTGATAGAGGCCAAGAAAAAAAAACTAAAAGCAAGAAACAAAAACACATTTATAGCTGCACAAAACACTGTCTCTCTTATTTGAATCAAAAACAAATTATAGAGGCAAAAATAACTTGCACAAAATAAAATGTTTACAATCTTCCTGGAAGAGGCACTGCAGAGGCAAAATATATCTCTAATGCTTCTCAAAATCTCCATGTCTCCATGTGTAGAACTGTAGAACTCTGACTTGGATCTGATATTTATAACCCAGAAAAAATGAATCTGCTGCTGCAACTGAAAATCTTTGTAATTGAAAATATCCAAAATCTGCCATTGATTCTAGCAAATGCAACTGAAACTAGTTGTTAAATACTATAGCTAAATCTTCTCCAAGGCTGGAAATATCTTTGGCTTGTATGAGTTTTTTATTCCCGCTCATTCTTCTCTTTGTAAGAAACTTTAGGGTTTCACCTCTTTCTTTCCCATGAAGATAAAAGTCACTTAGTGTCTTGTTTAATAAAACTTTACTTATTTGGAGGGACCCATGTGATTAAAATGAGACTTAATCATATTTAAATCTACTTTTTAAAGCTCTCGTAGCTTTTCAAATGAAACTCATAACAAATAAAGCATCTAGCTTTATGTAATGGGCCCACCACTTAATATTATAAGAGAGGAAAACTCACCCGACATATTTTCTTTTATGAGTTTCAATAAAATGAAATAAACACAATTATTAGCCTCCACATGGTGGCTTGGTGGGTATTTGAAATGAAACATTTCCTTTCTACCCCTAAAACTCCCACAATTGTGCCACTTGTCCACTTCCACTGCATTCTTTAAGTGACTTTTTCCATTTGATGCATTTTATGAAATGAAAAAAAACATTTTTATCTGAGATCTGCTTTAGCCACATGCTGCATCATCACTCATTTGGGATGAAACTTTTCTTCCTTTCTTTTAAAATCTCGTAGTTGATCCACATGGTGGCTTTCACATCTTCCTTTCTATAGCATTGAGTGACCGTTGATTCTACACCTAATCGAATGGTTGTTGTGCATCATTCCCATTGTTCTCTGTGATTCTTAGGGTTTCTAGACTGCATTGTATTGCTGAGAATTATATTACTGGTTGCACCATTTCTGCATAGAGGCTGGGCCTCATTCTCCATTTTATGTTGCAGCTTCTTTATTGAATATTTTTTGATACTTGACTCTTATCGCGCCATATTATATGTTTTTCTGAGGCTGAGACTTTGTTCTGTAGCATTTTATCTATGAGGCTTGGAAGTGTTGATGGCAGCGTTAAAAATCTATAGACTATATCTTTGATGTTGACTAGGCAGTGCCAATATGCTTGTGTTATCTTCAACTTGTTGTTGGAAGCTATAAAATGTATGATTCTTATCTCATAGAAACACCCTGACCAATTAAAGACTGAACCTTATAATAGCTGTATTTCTGTGCAAAAACCAGTACCTTCATTCTTCATACTAGAGTTTCTACATGCTTTGATGGGCAACACCTTAACAAGACTAATCTTCTGTGTGATGGCATCTTGATAAGGCCATGGCATGAGTGCTTTCAACTCGCAGTGACTGAGTGATTAAATTTTGTATAGGCCGCACTTGTCCTTACTAGTGCCTTTGTTGTTATGCATGATTGAGATTTTTCTTGAATGGAATATGTTGATATACATAAGTGTGCCTTCTTTCATGATTGGCTAGAGTTTTAAAACTTGTGGAAATGTGGTTGAATTTGATTGGTAACTTCTCCTTCAGCTGAATATGCCACCTTAGAATCTAATGCTCTTGCATTTTAAAGTGTGGTTTTGCCACTGATTATGGCTAATGCCATCAACTATATCGTGCTTATATCTCCTTTTACTGATGCCACTATATCTATAAATAATACCTTTATTTGGCTGATGCAACTTCCATTTCATGTCGAATTAAAAACTTAGACATAATCACCTTTTCCCTATGGCTCTTTACTGGCTACGTGCTATGTTTCTATTCTAAGATGTACGCCTATCTTCAACTCTTGGCCTCATTTTATGCTGAAGGCAAAGTTGCCATTCCTTACAAAGGTTGTGCATTTCATTACAATGGATTTGTGCTTATTTCTTTAGCTAGCAACACCATCTTCTCATGAGGCCTCAAAACTGAAGGTTGAGTAATATAAGAGAATAGGCTGTGTTATTTTGATATGTCTATGGTTAGATTCTTTGATTTTATATGCTGTAATGTCTTATTTTGGTAATGGCAGTCCCTCCTTTATTGGATGATGATACATGGTAGGTTATGCATTTAGAGCTGCAACACCATTATTGGATAGTTTGACTTTATGTGAAGGCTGCTTCTTTGAAAACTATGCTTCCTTTGCTAGGAAGTAAATCTCTCTTCTATATGTCTGCGCCATAGTCTCCTTTGATTTGATACTACTTTGAGACCTCCAAAAAGAATAGTAGTAGTTAGATATTCTTTAGCCAACTACCCAATCAGCTTGATCAGTAGCTACATTAGAGTTTATAGTGACTTGTGACTTAGTATGACTACAGAGTCTTCATGTGCTATGACCTCCAAGATGCACTTTGAATTTACAGGATTCATACCTTTAAATATAAAACTAGATTTGAATTTCTGATCTGAATCTTCATTGAAACTATTCTCCACTAAAACCCAAACTCCTTTGATACTCATTTCTGATTTTGACCGAGACTCATAAAAAGAGATAAACTACATCTTCTTATGAGGAATCATAGAAACAAAAATCTCGCGAAACAGAACTATAAACTTATCAAACTACCCTGCATCAATTTTTTTTGAAATGGTGTGTAAAACTACAAAATAGTTCTTGGAAGCTTGTTGGGAAAATGGGCCTACCCATGAGAACTCCAGAATCTCTGGTCTCGCAACTAAGCCTTAATCATTGGGCATGGAGTCAAATATGATGAAACTGAAAAAACAACAACCAATGCAACTGAAACCACAACCTGATACAAATGGTGGCAACTGACTATACTGAAGCTAAAACTGAAACTTCTACACAACCATAACTATCATTTTGAAACTAAGACCAACTGATGACCACTAAATTTCAGAATCTTTATGCAGCAATGAGACTTATTGAAAGAAAACAAACTTGAATTGAAAACCATGTTGCAGATGCAACTTATTTTGAACCATGGAAACTCAATCACTGACATGTCAGATGCATAAGGACATGCCCATTCATAGGAATGGAGAAATAACTGCCTGATATGATAATGTTGCTCCAGTGAACCCACATTGCACTGAGAATTGTCCAAATAAAATGTATGAAGAAAAATGACTAGAATTTGTACCTTTTTGCCTTCCTGCATTCTGAAGGCTCACCATTTGCATGAAAATACTAGTCAAGTTGATCTGCATGATGTTCTTGATTGAGCAGAGGGTGGGAAGGGAAAATCAAGTGATGGAGCTCACTTCTTTTCTTGCATGTGAGAGCATTTATGATCTTGAACTTCTCAATGACTTCTCCTATCTGTGCTTTTGTATGCTCATGATCCATAGTAACCTGAAACTCTAGCTAGAATGTGACAGAGCTGCCTAGAACTATCTTGAACCCAATTGGCATTTCTTCTTGAATAAAGAATGGAATATGATGAGACCCTTCATTCAACTCTTCATTACTTGTGTCTCTAGATGCATTTTGATGGAGGTCACTTTTCATTTTATCATGATCATCTAATTTTGAACATAAATCTTCTAGATCATCCTAGAAAGAATCATTCTCAGACTCATCTTCTCCCTTTTGCACAAGAGGACTTCCCTTCTACTCTTCTACAAGCTATAGCAAAGATTTTGTATCCTTTGATTGCCAGCACCTTTTAGCTTCAAAGAGAACCAAGCCATTGTCATCTGCCTCATCCTCTTGTTTATGTGATTGTACATTTCTGAATCATTTCCTTCAAGATGTGAAAATGTTTGACAAAAAGATTACCTTTCATTTGTAGGTTCAGCAGTAACTTCTTTTGCAACTCCTGCCTCTAGATGTGATACAGATGATATATCATTTTCTACCCAGTACTTTTTACCTTGAAAACCCCTTTGAAAGTACATTTTAGCTTCTAGAATTTGCAATTCATAGGCATCCTCTGAATCCATTTCATAAATCAACTGAGTTTCTGAGTTACATGTTGCTAGAGATGCATGATGTTGATAGCCAGAAGGACACATTGAATAGACAGGAGCCACCTTCTTGTATGTATTTTGATTTTTGAGACTCAAATCTTCTTTGATATCAAAATGACAAAGTACTTGACCTATGGCTTTTATTGGCTGATTTGAAGCTACAGAGTTTTGTAAAACACAATTTTCAAGATAAGTGGGTTTGTGTTGAGCCTGAGGGAGGATTTCTTCAATAAACTGGTTAGATTGATATTGTTGTTCACACAAACTTTGAGGCTTGAAAATTGGATCTGTATTATACATGGCTTGATCTTTGAGCTCATTGATCTCATAAGTTAGGGTTTTTATAAGTTCTTTTACCTCCATCATCTCCTCACAATTCAACAAATCAATAGGGAGGGTGGTTGGACTAGAATTTATATGCACTTGGCTACTAGAAAGAGTATGAGATAGGATGTTTGCATGAGGCATAGAAGTTATTTTCAGCCCTAATAGCCAGATCATAAGATTGGGGAAAAGTATCACCTCCTAAGGCTTGAATCATAACTGATATCTCAGGGTCTAAAGTATTTAAATAATACAATAATGCAAAAATTGGAGGAGGTCTAATATCAATTGAAATTTTTTTCCATACCTTATCAAATCTTGAATTGAAGTCACACATGCCTTCTCTTGGATACCTCTTGATGGTGATGAGATTCTGGGTGAGAGTGCCAACATCCATCCTCTCCTTGAATTGATTGTAGATGAGTCCTCCAAGCTAATCCCATCCATTGATTGAACTGGGCTATAAACTTCTGTACCATTCTTTTGCTTTTCCTTTGAGGGAAGATGCCAGTAACATAAGAGCATGATTCTCAGTTGTGATATTATGAATGAAGCATAAACTTGCAACATTTTGAATGTGATATGTAGGAGAAACCAATCCATCTCCAAGAAAATGAGGTAGTGCCTTCCATGCTATGTCAGGAACTTGATCCTGCTATTGAAGAACAAGGGTACTTAAATCCCAAGTTAAAAAAGGTAGATCCCTTGCAGGAATATGCAGATGCACATATATACCAAGGGCTGCCATGGTTTACAGAAGAAAAGATCTGAGAAAGAGCCTCCAGAAGAGTCACCAGGTGGAAAATTTATGCTCCCACAAGCAAGTATTTTTCTGATTACCCACCAAAACCAAAAAATACAGGGTAAAGATTCAGTGAAAACAAAGACCCAAGTCTTTGAATGCAGTCCCACCGGGTGTGCCAAAAACTGTTGATGTATATGTGGGCCTAATCCAACAACAATATGGGAAGTTTTAGACATGTGGAATTGATCCCAGAAACAACCTCTAGATTTTAGGGAAGCTAGCTCTTCCATTTTCAAAGGGGGTTTTGGAAAAAGGAGGAAGAAACAAGATTGCAGAAATAATGAAATAAAATCTAAATCTATGGCGATGTGCCAGATTTGAAATTACCCAGTTGCACAGTGTTAAACCCTAATAGATTTAATGGGAAACCAAAGGGCTTGTAGCATGATTGATTACCCAATTTATAAGCAGATTTGATAGAGGCCAAGAAATAGAAACTAAAAGTAAGAAACATAAACACATTTATAGGTGCACAAAACACTATCTCTCTTATTTGAATCAAAAACAAATTACAAAGACAAAAGTAACTTGCATAAAATAAAATATTTACAATCTTCCTGAAAGAGGCACTGCAGAGGAAAAATATATCTCTAATGCTTCTCAAAATCTCTTTGTCTCCATGTGTAGAATTGTAGAACTCTGACCTGGATTTGATATTTATAACCCAGAAAAAATGAATCCACTGCTGCAACCGAAAATCTTTGTAACTGAAAATCCCGAAGATCTGCCATTGATCCAACAAATGCAATTGAAACTGGTTGTTAACTATTGTAGCTGAATCTTCTCCAAGGCTAGAAATATCTTTGGCCTGCATGAGTTTTTTATTCCCACTCATTCTTCTCTTTGTAACTGTGTGAAAAATGAAGGTGGTTGCAATAAACTTTAGGGTTTCACCTCTTTCTTTCCTGTGATGATAAAAGTCACTTACTGTCTTGTTTAATAAAACTTTACTTATTTGGAGGGACCCATGTGATTAAAATGAGACTTAATCATATTTAAATCTACTTTTAAAAGCTCTCATAGCTTTTAAAATGAAACTCATAACAAATAAAGCATCTAGCTTTATGTAATGGTCCCACCACTTAATATTATAAGAGAGGAAAACTCACGTGACATCTTTTCTTTTATGAATTTCAATAAAATGAAATAAAACAATTATCAACCTCTCGCAGCTTGCATGTGGTGGCCTGGTAGGTATTTGAAATGAAACATTTCCTTTCTGCCCCTAAAACTCCTGTAGTTGTGCCACTTGTCCACTTCCGCTGCATTCTTTAAGTGACTTTCCATTTGATGCATTTTATGAAATGAAGAAAAAAACACTTTTATCTGAGCTTCACTTCAGCCACGTGCTACATCCTCGCTCATTTGGGATGAAACTTTTCTTCCTTTCTCTTAAAAGCTCGCAGTTGAGCCACGTGGTGGCTTCCACATCTTCCTTTTTGTAGCATTGAGTGACAGTTGATTTTACACCTAATAGAATGGATGTTGTGCATTATTCTCATTGTTCTTTGTGATTCTTAGGGTTTCTAGACTACATTGTATTGTTGAGAATTATATTACTGGTTGCACCATTTCTGCATGTATTTTAGGCCTCATTCTCCATTTTATGCTTCAGCTTCTTTATTGAATATGCTATGATACTTGACTCTTATCACGCCATATTATATGTTTTCCTAAGGCTGAGACTTTGTTCTGTAGTGCTTTATCTAAGAGGCTTGGAAGATTTGATGGTGGTGTTAAAAATCTAGACTATGTCTTTGATGTTGAATAGGCAGTGCCACTATGCTTGTGCTATCTTCAACTTGCGGTTGGAAGCTATAAAATGTATGCTTCTTATCTCATAGAAACACCCTAACCAATTAAAGACTGAACCTTATAAGCTATCTCTATGTAAAAACCAATGCCTTCATTCTTCATACTGGAGTCTCTACATGCTTCGATGGGCAACGCCTTAACAAGACTGATCTTCTGTGTGATGGTGTCTTGATAAGGCCATGGTATAAGTGCTTTCAACTGGCTGTGACTGAGCAATCAAATTTTGTATAGGCCGTACTTGTCCTTAGTAGCACCTTTATTGCTATGCATCTTGATAAGGCCATGGCATGAGTCCTTTCAACTGGCAGTGACTGAGTGTTTAAATTTTATATAGGCCGCACTTGTCCTTACTAGTGCCTTTGTTGTTATGCATGACTGAGCTTTTTCTTGAATGGAATATGTTGATAGACATAAGCGTGCCTTCCTTCACGATTGTCTAGAGTTTTAAAACTTGTGGCAATGTGCTTGAATTTGATTGGCAACTTCTCCTTCAACTGAATATGCCACCTTAGGATCTAATGCTCATGCATTTTAAACTGTGGCTGTACCACTGATTATGGCTAATGCCATCAGCTATATCATGCCTGTATCTCCTTTTACTGATGCCACTATATCTATAAACAATGCCTTTATTTGGCCGATGCAACTTCCATTTGATGCCAAATTAAAAACTTAGACATAATCACCTTCTCCCTGTGGCTCTTTATTCGTTGCGTTCTATGTTTCTATTCTAAGATGTACGCTTATTTTCAGTGCCTAGCCTCATTCTATGTTGAAGGCAAAGATGTGATTCCTCACAAAGGTTGCACATTTCATTACAATGGCTTTGTGCTCATTTCTTTAGTTGGCAACACCATCTTCTCATGAGGCCTCAAAACTAAAGGTTGAGTCATATAAGAGAATAGGTTGCGTTATTTTGATATGTTTGTTCTTAGATTCTTTGAATTTATATGTTGCAACGTATTGTTTTGGTAATGGTAGTCCCTCCTTTATTAGCTGATGATACATAGTAGGCCATGCATTTAGAGCTGCATCACCATTATTGGATGGTTTGACTTTACATGAAGGCCACTTCTTTGAAAACTATGCTTCCTTTGCTAGGAAGTGAATCTCTCTTCTATATGTCTGTGCCATAGTCTCCTTTGATTTGATACTACCTTAAGAACTCCAAAAAGAATAGCAGTAGTTAGATATTCCTTAGACAACCTTACCCGATCAGCTTGATCAGTAGCTACGTTGGAGTTTATAGTGACTTGTGACTTAGTATGAGTACAGAGTCATGTGCTACGACCTCCAGGCTACACTTTGAATTTACAGGCTTCATGCCTTTAAATATAAAACTAGATCTGAATTTCTAATCTGAATCTTCATTGAAACTATTCTCCACTAAAACCCAAACTCCTCTAATACTCATTTCTGATTTTGACTGAGACTCATAAAAAGAGAGAAACTGCATCTTCTTATGAGGAATCATAGAAATAAACATCTCACGAAATAGAACCATAAACTTATCAAACTTCCCTGCATTAATTTTTTTTGAAATGGTGTGTAAAACTACACAACACATCCCATGATCAACCTTGGCTCTAATACTACTTTGTCACATCCCTAAACTTTGACTATGATTTTCTTTTAATTGCATGTAATTAGTGGATAAATTTCATGGATTCATGAATTGACATTTAGGAAAATGCCAGGATAAATCATTGATTTTATGAATTATGATTAAGTGCATAGAGTTTGACTTAAGTTCAAATGTTACTAAGATTATTTAATTATGATGTATAAGGATTTATTGATGATACAATAATCATAGTTTGTGTGACTATGAGTTGTAACAAGGAAATAGATTTTTACTTCCAAGAAAAGAAGGAGAGCATAATCGGAGAGAAGGGAATAGATGTTTGGAAAGGGACAGGTTTTGCCATTCGAATTCTATGTTGTATATTTAGTGAAGCTTCTTGATTCGGGTAAGTAGTAGTTAACTCTCCTTGTTTAAGTCAATCTCAACTCGACCATTGTCGATTTGTCATTAAGGAAAGGTTTTCCAATGTCAAACTTCATTTGATATGGTTGACAGATATTCAGGAAACATTAATGAGGTCAGAGTTTAACCGTTTTCCTTTGTCAAGAGTTTTTTGATATATTTCTTTGTTTCCCATGATTACAAATGCTGATGTCAGCACAAGGATGCAAGGGGGTAGAAGATCTCAATCCCATTCTCGCAACTTGTCAAATGATTAATATCAACATTCATAGAGGTGGTATTGCTACCATTATGTTGATATGTTACATTTATTTAAATTTGTATATTATTATATTGTTAAAGAAAACATGTTTATTAAGTTATAAACACTTATCTTTTTGTGATAAGTTTTCTTTGGATTACAAACCACTACATTTACATAGTTGGGAATGTACCCTATATTCCACATTAGTGTCTAGAGTGAGTGGGGAATAAACCACTATTTTTTAAGATTTATTCTTTCTTAAGGAAAGAATATTTAACATTGTATGCTCCTTCGAGGAGGGTTCTTAGGGAAGTTAAGTAGTTATCCTATGAAGGCAGAGATAACAATCTTCATTTTTTTTTGAATGGTTTTTTGTTTTTTTGGAAGATCATCAAGTTGAGAGTAGACTAGGAGACAAAGAGATGACAGGAGAGAAACACAGTGAGGAATTTGAAGTATGAGAGGAAGTTATGTGTCTAAATGTTGAACAGGTACTTTTTGATATAGTTGAGGCTATGCATGATATAAAATGTTTTATCTTTTTTTGTTGATGTTTGTTTTCTCTATAAGTGTTTACCTTATGGCTACAAAAGGTTGACATCAGTATGATACTTGTATTCTTTATAAAGTTTACGTTATGATAATAGAAGGCTAACATCAGTATGATACTTGTATTCTTTATAGAGTTTACCTTACAGCTGTAGAATGGTGATAGCACTAAGATGTTTAGTATTATCCTACTATTGAATAAACAATAATTGGGAGAATTTAATAGTGATTTCTTAACTATATCAAACAAGATAACCTCGATATTAGTTCACGTTGATAACTCAAAAATCTAAAATTCTTTCTGTGAGACAATAGTCAGCTTTCAGTAGTGGTATGAGATTATTATTCACAGTCAATATATTCTATCTTTGTAAAGAAAAGTTATTGACTAGCCCTTTGGTAAAATGTCAGTAGTCATGTATAATGGAGCCTTTGGGTTGAATAAGAAATCATTCTCTATATGGGATGGTAGTATAGGCAACCTCATATTAAAGTAAATTTCTCATATGTTACTTTCTTTTTCAATGTTTAATAATGCTGGTAACTGTATGTTTCAGATCGGTATGCTAATATCTTTTGAAAGAAACCCTACTATAGCAATAAACAAGAATTTTTTTGGGCAGGATAATGGGGTCGAGACTTAGACTCTTGAGCCATATTACAAGATGATAGACTTTTGAGTCCCATAACTACAATATATTATTATTAGTTCGAGAGAAGAATAATGATTATCATGAAAATGTATTATTGTAATTAATAGAATCTTTTGTTCCCATTGTAGTACCAATACGACCAACTTTATGATAGTCTAGAGACAACTTGTGGTCGATAAGAACCATGTCACATGATGACATCTACTTAGCCATAATTTGGTAAATTTTCTAAATGAAAGTTGAGTGTTAGAGTTTTTTCTACAATGAATGTCAAGATATTCATTTACATATGATAAGAGTTTTAAATGTCCTTTTGTATGAAGGGATTAGAGAAGATAGATCTCTAAGAGTATCCCAGATATGCATAGTAAACATATAATTCTTCTCACAAGTATGTGGTCAACTTAAAATAGATACATTATTGTTGATAAGGATTATATGAGAATCCTTGAACCAAGATAAATAGCTTGGATGAATTTATGAAGCTATTGTTAAAACTATTCCCTATGTCAATAATAGACATTAAAAATAAAAAAAATATAACATTCAAAACAAGGTGTAGAGTGATAGGGAGTCATGGATTTAATGTTTCAAGTTGCAACAAGAAGTTCTAGAAAGACTATGTCCTCAATGGTCCAACCTTAATTTTGTATCCCAGAACTGGGAATAAAAGTCTAAGTTAGGAATACTATGAGTGAAACCTAGTCAAGTTGCTCTATGACTAGATATAGTCAAACTAAATTCACTGTAGGATGAGATAGTTTCTAAGTCAAATTAGAAGTGTGAACTTTTGACTATGTTCATTGTGAAATGTCTATTTATATTGAATCTTTGGCCAAAGTAATGCATCCATCTTTGCATGCATTAGTCAGTTCATTATGCTCTAGATTTGCATAACTGCCCAATAGTGTCATACTTAGTTAAAAGAATTCTATAGTTATGATCGTGTTGGTTATGTATGACATAACACTAGAAACTTAGATGGCAAAAACCTATTGGTTCCTTATATCTATACTCTTCATGAAGGGGAGGGCAACTTCTAGGAAGGAAGGTGTGCGAGGGACCACTGGTCTGTGGTTAGAGAAAAAGTGCTTAGGTGATGCTCTCCTTCCCAAGCAGAAGACAAGCCAAGACTTATGAAAATAGATATCAAAATTCTAGATGTAGTATATTTCATGTTATGACTATTGATAATCAAATTTATGTAAAATTATTTTTATTTCCATGAGCAAAATATTGTAAATGTAAAGTGAAATATTTTCACTAAAATGTTATCTTTGAATATGTTGTAATTTTTAGGTTTTGAAAATATTCAGAAAAGATATGTTATTTATTTACTTGATTATGCAAATATTATATGTTAATAAACAAATGCTTGTGTTTATCATGTTCAATTACTTTTCCAATAAATTTGGTGTGCAAAATAGAGTAATATGAGAAGGCATGTTACACACTTGATCTAGTCATGATCATAGGGTCCAATTAAGGACTATCCAACCATGCAACCAAACATCAAAACACACAAATAACATAGAGATCTCATAGAAACAACATTCTCATTTATTTAAGCTTACATGATTATCACTATGGTTACAACTTCATAATTTTCCATAATGGGCCCTCTTACATGCCAAGCCATAGGCATTTCACTTATCAACTATTGAACAACTAAACTTTGGAAACACCATTTCTAAAAAATTTCACATGAGCTACATAATGATAATTTAAGTACAATTAAACTATAATATAACTTCAGAATTACAACACTACTCTATTGAAATAACATCCACTATATTCCTACATGCCACACTATTATCTTCCTCATATTCCGCTCCACATCACACTCATATTTCCTCACTTTCCCTCTTAGATATCTCTCCTCACTATAAAAACTTCATCTCTATTCTCTAGTTCATCTTCTCTTCTTCACTTTCTTTCAAAAAAACTCACAACCAAGTACTATAGCATTCCCAAGTTTTCCAAATGATCCACATCAGCCACAAGATGGTGTAAAACCCAACACCACTTGAAACATGTTGGCAAAAAATAAAAAACTTGTAAACTCAAATTGTAAAATGCTAGAAAAGTTGCATGCAGTACTCAAGATCCATCCTCAATGGTACAATAAACCCTTACAAATATTCCCTTGTTGGCACAAACTCCAAATAACTTGTTACAAATCAAAATGATCATAACTGTGCACAACCATCCACCTAGAAGACACTCCCAAACTAATTCATAATCTTTTACTCATTTAATTATCCTCAAATGGTAATGCAAGACTCATCAATAGCACATAGAACTAATCTCAAGACTATAAAAAGATAATTTTAAACTATAGTGAAATGCACTATCCCTATTGTAGCCTACTAACCACAAACTAATAGATAAACAAACTACCAAAATAAACCATAAAGCAACTATTTGTAGAATGATGAAAGATCTCCATGATGCCCAGGGATGCTCCTACATCAACCAAGGGAAACCTTTTTTAAAAAAATCAATAACAAGCACATCACCACCCAACTATATTATCAAAAACATAATTACAATACACTAAAAATTTGAATTGTGTTGACTTGCATTTGATCTAACAACATGCACCTTTAGAGGCCTATTATCAATGCTCTATATGTGTTACTCTCCTATGATTAATCATACATGTACTTTCTCTATAATTTTGTCACAATAAAATGCAACCATACATCCATTGCCATGGATGTTCTAGAAACCAATCATAATACCATGTAACATGCAACAAAACATTTGGACATTACACTCCTAAACACTTTTGTTATAGGAAAACAAGAATCCATCTAACTAAGTTAGCCAAACTATGGATCTTCCACCCATGGTCAAAATCCTCCAGCATGCCCCACCTCGTGAATGTATCCCCTATGAATAGAATGTAACTCCTCCATGAGATTACTTAACCTCTACAAATATGAAGTTGAAACTAATTGAATCAAGATCTATAATTGGAGCATCTAATTTCTCTTACAAGATTCTCTTACACAACTATTTAGTCATTGAAAGAATCATTTCTTCAATGTCTTCGTAACCTATATCATAAGTGCTCTTACAATGTAACTCTAGCCTCATATGTGATCTTACACACCTTTTATATGTCATAGATGCTCTTACACAATATAATTCCAATGTCATGGAAGGCATTTGAAGTGGCAAGATCAACCTTATGAGGGGATTATGAAGATTCTTCTCCAATATATTACCCAAATCTATGAGAACCAACATTTTAATATTAAAATATTATTTTTCTTAATAACCTAACATTGTACAATAATACTAAAAAATCATTATGCAAGATGTACAACACACCTTCCTAACAATCAAGGTGTGGGAGTAAAATCAAAGTGGGGTAGCTATGGAACCTTAAATAAAAAAAATGACAACCTAAGGCTAAACCTTAGGCAGTGTAAGAAATTATAGGTTCACTAAAATGTGAAGAAATAGATTACTAACCCTAAAACCCTAGGATGTGCGATATCTTCTACACTATGATTTAGATCTAATCAAATGATAAATAAATAAGCAAACATATTTGAATCAATAAGATATGAGAATGAAAGGATAGAAAAGATAGGAAGTGCTTAGTTATTTTGACATGCAATGTTGATAAATTGCTCTTTGATGTTGATCTTCTGGTATCTTGTTGTAGATGAATTAGAATCCATAAATGATGATGGAATAGTAGTTAAACAATAGAAGTGATCTTATGTAGATAATTTTGTTGATGCAAATTGTTAGGTCTCAAAAACCCAGGTTGTTAACCTTAAAAGGTTGTCAAGCTCTCTTAACACTTTTGGCTAATGAAATAGGCTTAATATAATTGAAAATCCCCTTCTCTTTAGGCTCTGCCAGACCTAGGTGGGTGTACTTTGATGACTAATGCCAATTTGTGTGACCTTAGTGATCTACTCATAGCGGCATATTGATGTGAAATAGATGTATGGCTGATAATTATTCTTACTCTTAATATTTGAGATTTTGAATATGTGAATAAGGTTGTGAAATGTTATTTTGTAATGACCAGTGCTTTATTTATTATGGGCAATGGAGTCAGGATGTGAAAGATAGATGTGTCCTCCCTCTTAGTTTAACTTGAATTATTTGGCACTTTTCAAATGTTTATACCTTGTATAAATGTGCAAGGTTGTCAGTTACTTATGCTCTTCTTACAAATCCCAATGATATTTTGCCAGGTTACTGTGATCAATTGAAAAGACTTTTAATTTTGTTGTGAAGGAAACTAACTAAGATGATTTATTTAAAGGGTTTTAACTCTTGGCAGAGACCAATAAACATAAATCACCTAGAATGACTTAAATCAACTTCTCATAGAAACCAATCAAGTAGATCACACAAGTGTAGCAAATGTTCCTTGATAAATTGCATATATACTTGATATATTAATTTAAAGAACAAAGGAAAACCATTCTGGAGATAGCACAGATAACACATATGAGTGAATATCAACAAATAATTCAACACCAAAGGTTGGACACTAGATAAAAATATTCTTCTCCATTAAATTGCTTCAAAGATTTTACAATTCATGCTTGGAAATCTTCATTTTGATATATTTCATCTAATACCTAACCCTAATGATTACTACTACTACTGTTTCTTGATGATTTCTGATAATGGTTTTTATCTCCCATATATATTTTGTACTTTTAGGGTTATGACCCTTCATCCATTCCAGTGCAACCTTTCGTTATTTTGATTACCTTAAATAAAATATTTAATCTGACTTCTTTTCCTTCTAATGCAAAGCATCCCTGGTTCAAGATCAATCTTGCATCAACCAAAAACATTTGAATTTTAGTTTGTTTCTTTTCATTTTTCAGTTCAGTTCAGGCAGTTCAGTCAGAAGCAGTTTCTACATTTTGGTCCAGTATTTTACCACAATTGTATTTTAGACCTTGTAGAGCTAGACTTAGTATCTACATTCATTCATCTACATCATATCTAGAATTTAGAGATTTGCAATTCAATATTGGAAAGATATCACTATCAAAACTTTGACTGTTTCTTAGAATAGAGCATTTAGTTAATCACAGATAACCAGCTGAAGGAGAAACTTGTGGAAGCATTTCCTGATCTTTGAAGCCTAATGACATATCATTCAATGATCTTTGGTTCATGGCTGACCTTCCCTGAAGATCCACACATCATTCCATTCATTTTCCAGAAGTGTTCTATGCATTTAGGTCTGACGTATCTGTGTACACATGTTACATCTCTTCTTTGGAATTTGTGATCTTCCTTGGCTGATGTAGAGGAGTCTATTGATCTAGATTTGATATATATTGATGTAATAGATCCTTAGGAAATTAGTGGTTAAGTATTCAAGTTGTATGCATCCACATTTATTCATAGTTCAGATTTGTTCGAAGGAGCTTCAAAGCCCTATCTTGTGCATGTATGTAAGTAGGCATGTGAGCGCTAATTGTAAGCCCGCATGTTGCCAGCTGATCTCTATTGGAATTATATGATATATTGAATGATTGAATCTACATTTTCTTTATTTCGTTGAGTTGTTTCTGTTGTGTTTACTCTTGCTGTACAGTCCGGGTAGTTCATTCTGTGAACCCTCCTACCATGACTGCACCAAGTGGTATCAGAGAAAAAGTTTGAATCTTTGGGAGTGGATTGAGTGAAGTTGGCAAAGGAATTTTGTAAGATCTTTCTATGGATAGATCTCTGAATTGAGGCAGGTTACTTGTGTTGCAACCAATTGCCGACTATGAGGTAGTTGTCACCTTGTAGCCCGATCGCCAAACCTGAGGCAGTTTACACTTGATCCTAGGAAGAATGCCACCGAGGAGAGTTGCCGCTGTTGGAACAATGGCTAGTAGAATAGAGGAGATGATGGAGATAATGAAAACAATGTGAATTCATTTGGATGTTGAAGAAGATAGGTGAAGAGGGTTGACACCGAGACCTAATGTTGAAAGTGATGATGAAGAGGAATTTCAATCTATTGAACAAGCTCATGAAACCCTAGGAGGTGATGAAGAAGAAGAATTAGATCAAGTAAAGATGTTGCGAGCTATTTCAAAGATTGGAAAGAGACTTAGAGTTGATGTGCCAAACTATACTAGTAATTTGAACCCTGAAGAGTTGATCGACTAGATAAATGATATGGAAAAATACTTTCAATATGAGGAAATTGAAGATCCAGAGAAGGTGAAATTTGCGAAGACAAAGTTGAAAGGACATGCGGCTATATGGTGGAAAGAAGTTTAGTTGGAAAGAAACAGAAGAGGAAAAGAAAAGATTACAAAATGGGATAGGATGGTGACAAAACTGAAGAATCAATTTATACCTTTTGACTATGAGTTGGAGCTGTTGAAAAGATTGCAAAACCTAAGACAAAAGGAGAAATCTGTGAAGGAATATACTGAAGAAGTCCATAAAATGATCATAAGGATATGACATAGTGAAGCAAACAAGGAGAAAGTGGCTAGATGCATCAATGGACTGAGATTGAACATTCAAGAGGAACTGATGCAGAGTGGCACAAGGGAAGCAACACACAAAGGTTTACTCTATTGTCCTTTGCCCACTCACCCACTTCAACTAGCCTTCAACCAACCAACTAACCAAAGGCACATACAAGGCATATGAAGGATTTGATGTCCAGACTATTGTCCAACCCCTAAGGCTTCTCCAACACCTTAAGACATATCAACAAACACTTTCTATGCAGTTGGTTTGATCTCCATCTTCCCAAAACTCTTCAACCTATACCTTGACTAGTAAGGCTACTAGCCCTCCAAACTAGGTTTTCTCAACAAAACTTGACAAAATCCCATATGACCAAGCAAGCAAATGATGGTTTTAGATACACTCTATGGAACCCTATCAAACTCCCAAGTCTCCTGTTCCAACTCTACTCCAGCAATCCAGAACACTCATTTGGTCTTCTAGGCCTAATTGATCAATTTAGGCTAGGTTACAAAGCAAGTGCTCAAAATTCAGGTCATAAACCTAGGGCAGGAACTTGGATCTCTTCTATGACCTACAAACAACTCACAAACCAACTTTCATTGACCCACCTATCAGATTTTGTCATCTACATCAATAAATTGCACAATTCTGGCCAAATACATAGGAATACTTGACCTAGGGCATCAAATTAAAAATAGAAGACTACATTTTCAAACAAAAATCTTTTGGAATTTTATAGTACATACCCCTAGCCTACATTTCACCAGTTTTTGCGAATTTTCAACGGTGGAAATGCATTCTAGGGCCGGATTTCTATGGCTGCCCTAGAAAACAGGGTTTCTAGACCTGTTTTGAAAGAAAAATCTATAACTTTTGATCTCGACCACTTCAGGACCTCAAACTAGTTGCATTGGAACCCTAACTCCAATAGATTTCAGAAAAATGTCATTTGCACACATGATAAGTCCGTATAGTTCGTACACAGTGAGAAAAATAGGAAAATTTGCTGTTTTCTATAGTTTCAAAGCCCCAAAACTCTGTACCATACCTCCTCTGCCATTCAGGAGTGAATTACAATTATTTTTCACCTATCCAAGTCAGTTTCTAACTTCCAAAAGCAGATTCAACTGCCCAAACTAAGTTTTGAACCAGCTAATGTGTCATTGGCAACCTTGGCAACTTGTTACACTATGGAGTTTTTGCATTTTCAAGAGGATGGCAATTAGGTTTGCTTGTCAAATGGAATCAAACCACCATCACACTCCTTAGACCATGCTAAAACACTAAGACAACTCAAACAAACTCAAAAAGCCAATATTAGACCTTCTAGGCCTAAGTGGACTAAGAAGGATATGAGGTTTATAAAGTTACCCCAGACCTCTTGACCACACAAGAATAGACCTTCCAACATGGCTATGAAAAGCCTTATTATAAAACACATTAAACAAAAATCACAACCTTTCAAAAAAATGCAAACAAAGTGACTTTAGGAACCAAGGTGCTCCTAGGTGCCCTGCACCATACACCCACTGTCAAACAGAACTCAAGTCTGTTGAGTTGGAATGTTGTCAAAGGTGAAACCTGCCTTCTCAATGTCTACCCTGCTCATCCAAGTGGCATCCTCCTGAGGTTTGTTTAGCCACTTCACCAAATAGTCATGATAGGTGTGCCTTCTAGTTTGTTTTGCAATCCTCTTGTCCAAAATGCACTCAATCTGATTTGGAGATGAAGGAATGAGTTCCTGGAGTGTGTAATCAGTTTGATCTTCTTCAACAACAGTCTGAGGATCAGATCCTTTATAGGGATAAAGGTCTGAAACATTAAAAATTGGAGACAAAGCAATACCATCCGAAAGTCTGATTCGTAGGCATTTTCTCCACATTTCTTGAGCACTTCACAAGGCCCAATCTTCTTCATGAGTAGCTTAGTGTGTTTACCTGTAGGGAGCCTCTCCTTCTTTAGATGAACCATTACTAAATCACCTTCCTTGAACTGCAAATCCCTTCTTTTTCTGTCAGCAAATTATTTATATTTCTGAGAAGTGGACATCAATTTCTGTTGTACTTGTTCATGGACATCTTTCGTGACTTGAACGAAGTCTTCCACCAAGGCACTACTATTTTCTAGTCCTTTAACCTCCCTTAGTTCCAAAATACCCCTTGGGTGAGTGCCATAAAGAATTTGGAAAGGAGACAGGCCGGTGCTTCTATTGACAGTGTCATTGTATGAGAACTCTGCCTGAGCCAAAATTGAATCCCAACTAGCACCCTGCTCCTTGGTTAGGCATCTTAGGAGGTTGCCAAGTGACCTATTAATCACCTCTATTTTTCCATCAGACTGAGGGTGATAGGCAGATGATAAGGACAAATTTGTACCTAGTCTCTTCCACAGTGTCCTCCAGAAGTGTCCAATGAACTTGGGGTCTCTGTCTGAGATTATGGACAAAGGTAAACCATGTAACCTGACTATTTCCTTGAAGAAAAGACCTGCTATGTGTGAGGCATCATGTGTGGTTCTACATGGGATGAAGTGAGCCATTTTTGAGAACCTATCTACAACCACAAAAATGCTGTCATGTCCATTCTTTGTCCTAGGCAAACCAAGTACAAAGTCCATACTTATGGAATCCCAAAACTTTGAAGGAATAGGTAGAGGAGTGTATAAACCTGCATTTGATGTATGCCCCTTTGCTCTTTGGCAAATTTGACAAGTTTCAGCAAACCTCCTTACATCGGTTGGCAATTTTGGCCAAAAATAGTACCTCCTAACCAATTCTAGGGTCTTATTAATACCAAAGTGACCTAACATGCTGCCACAATGCTTTTCCTTTATTATATTCTCTCTAACAGATCCTTTTGGGATACACAACATGCTACCCTCGAAAAGATATCCATCTTGCAACAAAAAATCAGAAAAATCAGTATTATACCTTCCTGTCATGGCCTTGCAAGATAGGTAGGGCTCTTTGAAGTCTTCATCTGTTGTATATTGATCTTTAATGGCATGAATACCTATACTTTCTAACTGTATGGTCTGCACAACAAGATTTCTCCTACTTAAGGCATCGGCTACCTTATTGGTCACTCCTTTCTTATGTTTTATAGAGAAGGTGTATGCTTGGATGTACTCCATCCACTTGACATGTCTGTGATTCAACTTTTGCTGCCTGTTCAAGAAGCTTAATGCATGGTTATCAATAAAAATTATAAATTCCTTTGGCAATAAGTAGTGTCTCCATTTCCTCAATGACTGAACCATGGCATATAACTCTAGATCATAGGTGGAGTAGTTTTGTTTTGCCTCATTTAACTTCTCACTAAAGAATGCTACAGGCCTCCCATCTTGACTTAGGACTCCTCCAACAGCCCTCTTACTTGCATCACACTCTACCACAAAGACCTTGTCAAAATCAGGAAGAATAAGGACCGGTTTTTCTGATATTTTTTTCTTTAACAGTTCAAAGGCTTGGTTGGCCTCATTTGTCCATAAAAACACACATTTCTTGCCCCCTTTTATGGTCTCAACAAGTGGAGCACAAATGCCACTAAATCCTCTAATGAACTTTCTATAAAAGCTGCATAAACCATGGAAACTCCTTACCTCCGAGGCTGTTGTAGGTCTTGGCCAATTAAGAATGGCTACAACCTTACTTGGATCCATTTTTAGGCTGCCCTTGGAGATGACAAACCCCAAAAATATCAACTCTTCTTGTAGGAAGACACATTTGTCAAGATTGATTCTCAACTTCTCCTCTTGAAGCCTCCTGAGCACTTGATGGATATGCCTTATGTGGTCTTCCTTGCTGTCACTAACAATTAGTATATCATCCAAATATACAACAATAAACTTGTTAAGGAAAGGTTTTAGCACTTCATTCATCAATCTCATGAAGGTGCTTGGTGCATTTGACAAGCCAAAAGGCATGACAACCCATTCAAATAGTCCTTCATTGGTTTTGAAGGTGGTTTTCCACTCATCCCCTTCCCTTATCCTGATTCGGTGATAACCACTTTTTAGATCTATCTTGGTAAAATAATTAGCCTTACCCAAGCAATCCATTAAATCTTCTATTCTAGGCATTGGAAATCTATACCTGATAGTAATCTTGTTGATGGCCCTAGAATCAGTGCATAGTCTCTATGTTCCTTCCTTCTTGGGTGCAAGTACTGCAGGTACTGCACATGGACTAATACTCCTCCTGATAAGTCCTCTATCCAACAAGTCTTGGATTTGTCTTACCACTTCAACATTTTGCTCTGGAGTCAACTTGTAGGCTGCTTGGTTTGGTAGGGTGGATCCAGGGATGAGATCAATGCAATGACTAATCTCCCTCTTTGGTGGAAGGGCATCCTTGCCTTCATCAGCTATCACATCCTGAAACCTCTCCAATAGTTCTTCCACTTCCTTTGGTCCAATCCTCCTAAGAGGTTGCTGCACTTTGACCTTCTTGGGATTCACATCCTTGGGCTTGATGACTACTACAAAACATGGCACTTTCTCTTCCTTGAGGTTAGCCAAAAACTCTTTTTCACCTACCAACATAACTGAACTAGAAATGACTTTCTCTTTGCAATCATCAATCAAAGGAGTCATTGTAAACTTTTCACCATTCTTAGACAAATGAATTACATTGTTCTTACCATCATGTTGGGCACTTGTGTCATGTTGCCAAGGCCTTCCAAGAAGAAGGTGGCATGCATCCATATCCACTATCTCACAAAGAACCTTATCATGATATTCACCTATCTTGAATTCAACCCAACATTGCTCTTTCACCACAATTTATTGTTCCTTGGTTAGCCAAAAGACTCTATAGGGGTTAGGATGAGGCATTCTTTCCAATCCTAACTTAGTCACCATTTCATTAGAAGCCAAATTTTCAGAAGAACCTGAATCTACTATTACCTTGCAAACTATTCCTTTCACCTTGCAAGTGGTTCTGAACAAGTTGTTTCTTTGGGGCTGCTCCTTGGTGGCTGGCATGATGAGGGATCTATTAAACATGATGCATTCTCCACTCTCAGGTGCTACAGACTTGGAAGAGGCTGTTTGGTAACTTGTAGTGCTTTGACAGTCCTCTTCTTGAAGGAGTTGTACTCTTCTTTCTTTCTGATTTGCAGCAATGTTTCCAATATTCTCCAGGCACCTAAAGGACTGATGTCCAATCTAATTGCAAGAGAAACACCTTCCAGTAAACACATTGGGACCTCTGTCCCCACTTCTTCCTATGCCATTACCTCTGCCCCTAAACTGACCCTTATCAGCACTATTTTTATCATCCTGCCCTTGGCTGCCTTCTTGTGATCCACCACCTTGGAATCTAGAGAAATTATCTCTGTTTTGAAATCTGCCCCTGCCCCTAAAGTTCTGATTTCCTTTGCCTCTGCTGCTGCTGCCAAAATCCCCTTTTCTTCTCTGCTTATCCTCAATCCTCAGTGCCATTTGAAAACACTTATGGACTGTCTCCGGGTTAAAGAGAGTTAATTCATCTTGAATGGAGAACTTGAGGCCATTAAGATATCTTGCAAGCTTCTGTTTTTCATTCTCAGGCATCTTGGCTTTCAATGTCATCTTGTGAAACTCCTCTGTGTAGGTGCTCACGTCCATGTCCTTTTGTCTCAAGTTGTGCAACTTCTTGTTCAAGTTGACCTCATAATCCTCAGGGACAAATTGCTTCTTGATTTCAAGTACCATCTTCCTCCATGTAGAGATAGGATTCCTATCATCTTCTATCCTTTCATTTTGAATAAAATTCCACCAACTCAAGGCTGGCCCTTTCATTCTTGATTTGCCAATCTTCACTTTCTGATTTTCTGCCACTTCTTCACATTCAAAATAGTTCTCCATTGCCTCAATCCAATCAAGGCACTCCTCTGGATTCATCTTACCAGGAAACATAGGTAAGTCTACCTTAGTGTCCTTCCTACTCAACTTTCTAAGTGCATCTAGGAATTGTCTCTCTGACATGCCTCCTTGTGGCTCTTCCATTGGCACTTCTTCTTCCTCATCTTGATCCTCTTCATCTAAATCTAAGATGACTTCTGACTTCTTCTTCTTGTCTTTGTCTTTCTTCAACTTTTCTATCTCAACCTCCATCCTTTTGTTCTTGGCTGCTTGCTCTCTCACTATCTTTGCCAATTCGGCATTAGTCACCTTTGAAGGAATTTCCTCCTCTTCTCCTCTATCTCCCATCTCTTTGATGGCTTTGATACCACCTGATGCAGAGTGGCACAAGGGAAGAAACACACAAAGGTTTACTCTGTTGTCCTTTGCCCACTCACCCACTTCAACTAGCCTTCAACCAACCAACCAACCAAAGGCACATACAAGGCATATGAAGGATTTGATGTCCAGACTATTGTCCAACCCCTAAGGCTTCTCCAACACCTTAAGATAGATCAACAAACACTTTCTATGCAGTTGGTTTGATCTCCAACTTCCCAAAACTCTTCAACCTATACCTTGACTAGTAAGGCTACTAGCCCTCCAAACTAGGTTTTCTCAACAAAACTTGACAAAATCCCATATGACTAGGCAAGAAAATGATGGTTTTAGATACACTCTATGGAACCCTATCAAACTCCCAAGTCTCCTGTTCCAACTCTACTCCAGCAATCCAGAACACTCATTTGGTCTTCTAGGCCTAATTGATCAATTTAGGCTAGGTTACAAAGCAAGTGCTCAAAATTGGGGTCATAAACCTAGGGCAGGAACTTGGATCTCTTCTATGACCTACAAACAACTTACAAACCAACTTTCATTCTCCCACCTATCAGATTTTGTCATCTACATCAATAAATTGCACAATTCTGGCCAAATACATAGGAATACTTGACCTAGGGCATCAAATTAAAAATAGAAGACTGCATTTTCAAACAAAAATCTTTTGGAATCTTATAGTACATACCCCTAGCTTGCATTTCACCAGTTTTTGCAAATTTTCAACGGTGGAAATGCATTCTAGGGCCGGATTTCTATGGCTACCCTAGAAAACAGTGTTTCTAGACCTGTTTTGAAAGAAAAATCTATAACTTTTGATCCTGACCACTTCAAGACCTCAAACCAATTGCATTGGAACCCTGACTCCAATAGCTTTCATAAAAATGTCATTTGCACATGTGAAAAGTCCGTACAATCTGTACACAGCGAGAAAAATAGGAAAATTTACTGTTTTCTGTAGTTTCAAAGCCCCAAAACTCCGTACCATACCTCCTCTGCCGTACAGGAGTGAATTACAATTGTTTTTCACCTATCCAAGTTAGTTTCTAACTTCTAAAAGCAGATTCAACTGCCCAAACTAAGTTTTGAACTGGCTAATGTGTCATTGGCAACCTTGGCAACTTGTTACACTATGGAGTTTTTGCATTTTCAAGAGGATGGCAATTAGGTTTGCTTGTCAAATGGAATTAAACCGCCATCACACTCCTTAGACCATGCTAAAACACTAAGACAACTCAAACAAACTCAAAAAGCCAATATTAGACCTTCGAGGCCTAAGTGGCACAACTAGGTCCAAGTGGACTAAGAAGGATATGAGGTTTATAAAGTTACCCCAGACCTCTTGACCACACAAGAATAGACCTTCCAACATGGCTATGAAAAGCCTTATTATAAAACACATTAAACAAAAATCACAACCTTTCAAAAAAATGCAAACAAAGTGACTTTAGGAACCAAGGTGCTCCTAGGTGCCCTGCACCAAGAACTAAGCTTGGTGAGGGTGACATCTTTGGAAGAAGCATATCAGTTTGCCCTGAAAGTTGAAGAGAAGATGAATAAAAGACATGATTAGAGACATAGAGGAAGAGGAGGTAAATTTTAGACAAGTAGAACTTATTCCGGAGGAGACAAATCATTTCTAGAGTAGAACAAGTTTGACAACCCATTTAAGAAGGATGATAGAGATAACAATGCTTATCGGAGAAATGACATAAATGTTTATCCCAAAGGCAACTATAATTCATACCAGAATGAAGGATAAGAAGAGAAGGAAGAGGATTGGATAAGAGAACATTCAAAGGTACTTGTTTCAAGTGTGGAGGTGAAGGACATAGAGCATTTGAGTGTAATCAGGATAGTACAAGTAAGAGAATAGAAAATAGTGGAAGAGCAGCCTATGTTGAAGAACCTGTTGAACTAGGTGACCCCTGTTCAGTTGGCAAACCAGAGAAAGGAGAATCACTTGTGATGAGGAAGCACTATTTCAAGTAGAGACAAATGAGGAACCATTGTAGAGGAAGAGTTTGGTCAGAACTAGATACAAATCAAGAGGTAAGTGTTGTAAAGTTGTAATTGATAGTGGTAGTTCTGATAACCTAGTTTCAGAAGAGATGGTGACTAAGTTGAAGTTGAAAAGATTGAAACACCCTAAGCCCTATCAGATAGCATGGATTTAGGATGATCATAAGGTACTGGTGAGTGAACAATGTTTGGTGAAATTTCATATTGGATCTTATCATGATGAAGTTTTGTGTGATATTATGCTTATGGATGTATGTCATATCTTGTTGGGTAGACCTTGGCAATATGATAGAAACACTATACATGATGGGAGAAAGAATACATACACTATAATAGCAAATGGAAAGAGAATTACTTTCATTCCTTTGGAGGATGATCATAATCTATTTGGTAGATGGAAGAAAATTTCTGGATGGTTTGAGATATGAGAATATGTGTTATGCCTTGATTCCTAAGAAGCCTGAAACATTGAAGAAAGGAACTGAAGAGACACAACCAGAGGAGATAAGAGAGTTGTTGACAGAGTATGAAGACATCATATCAGATAATGTGCCTGATGGATTGCCACCTATAAGGAGTATCATTCATTACATGGATCTTATACTAGGAGCAAGTTTGCCTAATAAAGTAGCACACCGGATGACACCGACAGAGAATGAAGAACTAAATAGACAGATATAAGAATTGTTGAGGAAAGGTTTGTTTAGAGAAAGTTTGAGTCCTTGTGCAGTACCTATAGTGTTAGCCCCTAAGAAAGATGGAGAATGGAGAATGTGTACGGATTCTAGAGCAATAAACAAGATCATAGTTAAGTATAGATTTCCTTCACCTAGGATCGATGATATCATGGATTGTTTGAGTGGAGCAAAATATTTCACAAAGATAGATTTGAAGAGTGAATACCATCAGATCAGAATCAGAGAAGGATATGAATGGAAGACTGCTTTTAAGAAAAATGAAGGATTGTATGAGTGGTTAATAATGCATTTTGGATTGACAAGTGCACTGAGTACTTTCATGAGATTGATGAATGAAGTCTTGAAGAAATTCTTGGGTAAGTTTGTGATTGTATACATGGATGATATTCTAATTTTTAGTAAGACAAAAGAGGAACATTTGTAGCATATTAGACAAGTTTTGCAGAGGTTGAGAGAAGAGAAATTGCTGATAAACATCAAGAAGTGTAGTTTTATGAAGGACAAACTAGTATATTTGGGATTTATGATTTCTACGGAAGGATTGAACATGGGCCCTGAGAAAGTGAGAGTAATTATTGAATGGCCTACACCAGAGAGCACTGGAAAAGTTAGATCATTTCAAGGATTGGCTAGTTTCTACCAAAAGTTCAAAAAATTTAGTTCAGTTTGCAACCCTATGACAACGACAATGAGAGGTGACATAAAAGACTTTAAGTGGACATCTAGAGTAGATAAAAGTTTTGAGTTGTTGAAGCAGAAAGTGATAGAGCAACCTATTTTGGCATTATCAGATTTCAATAAGGTATTTCAAGTTGATTGTGATATGAGTGGAAATGCAATTGCAGCAGTATTAAGTCAAGAAGGTAGACCTATAGCATATTTCAGTGAGAAGTTAAGAAGATATTCAGTTTATGACCAAGAGTTCTATGCCATAATTCAAGCCTTGAAGAAGTGGATACATTACTTGTTACCTAAGCAGTTTGTGTTGTTTACGAATCATCAAGCTTTGCAATATTTGAATAGTCAAGGTAAGTTGAATCAGAGACATATGAGATGGGTAGAGTTCATGCAGAGTTATACTTTTGTGTTAAAACATAGGAGTGTAAAATCAAACAAAGTTGTTGATGCATTGAGTAGAAGAAGAAACTTGTTGACAGAGATGAGAGTTGAAGTGTTGGGTTTTGATGAATTGAAGAATATGTATGAGGGAGTTAGTGATTTTGTAGAACCTTGGAAAGCATGTAAGGAACCTATTGTGATAGATAGGAGTAAGTGGCTAGACTATTTCATTCAAGAAGATATGTTGTTCCAAGGAAGCTAGTTGTGCATACCTAGAAGTTCAATGAGAGATAATTTGATCAAGGAGAAACATAGTGGTGGATTGGCAGGACATTTTTGGCATTGATAAGACAATGGCTTTGGTGAGTGAAAACTACTTTTGGCCCCATATACACAAGGATGTTAGGAGATTTGTGCAGAGTTGTAGAGTTTGTCAAGTTGCAAAAGGGAGTACCCAGAATACTGGATTGTATACACCTTTGAGAGTACTGGAGTTTCCTTGGGAAGACATAAGGATGGATTTTGTAATGGGATTGCCTAAGACATAGAGAGGACATGATTCAATATTTGCAGTGGTTGACAGATTTTCAAAGATGGCTCATTTCATACCTTGCAAGAAGACAACTGATGCAGTGCATATAGCTGACCTATTTTTCAAGGAGATTGTGAGATTGAATGGATTACCTAAGAGTATAGTTTTAGATAGAGACACAAAGTTTGTTAGATACTTTTGGAGGAAACTTTGGAAGAAGATGAAGACAGATTTAAAGTTTGGTTCATCTTTTCATCCATAGACTGATGGATAGATAGAGGTAGTGAATAGGAGTTTGGGAAATTTGTTGAGATGTTTGGTTAGAGAGAAGACAGGAAGTTGGGATTTGATTCTTTCACAAGTAGAGTTTGCATACAATAATTCAGTGAACAGGAGTATTGGAAGAACACATTTTGAGGTTGTTACTAGAGTAAACCCTAAAGGAGTTGAATAATTAAGAAAAAATAGTATAGAGGAAAAGAGAAGTGCAGAAGAAGAAGAATTTGCAAATCACATGAAGACAATGCATGATCAGGTCAAGAAGCATTTGGAGAATATGAACAGTAAGTACAAAGAGAAGACTGATGAGAAGAGAAGACATAAGGAATTTGAAGTTGGAGATGAAGTGATGGTATACTTGAGAAAAGAAAGATATCCAATTGGGACATTTAACAAGTTGAAGATGAAGAAGTTTGGACCTTGTAAGATACTCAGGAAATTTGATTCAGGAAATGCATATGAAGTAGAATTACCGGAGACCTTGGGTATATCACCTATTTTCAACATTGCAGACCTTTATCAGTATCATGAAGCAGAGTTTAGTGACAACATGGAAGAAGACTTGAAGAAGCAGTTACCACAACAAGCACCAGAGCAGATTGAAGACATTTTAGACAGTAAAGTTGGACATAGCACTAGAGGAAGACAATACAAAGAATATCTTGTGAAGTGGAAAGGCAAACTGTAAGAAGATTCATCATGGATTTCTCCGGCTGAGGTGGACCGTCTTGGTTCTCCCCTAGCCCTAGCAAAGTGAGGGACTCACTTTTTCAATAACCTCGAATGTCTGATGCATGAGCATCCCTGTTCAAGAGCAATCTTGCATCAACCAAAAACATTTGCATTTCAGTTTATTTTTAGTTTAGTTTGTTTCTTTTCATTTTCCAGTTCAGTTCAGGCAGTTCAGTCAGAAGTAGCTTCTGCATTTTGGTTTGGCATTTTACCACAGTTGTATTTTAGACCTTGCAGAGCTGGACTTAGCATCTACATTGTACCCAAAATTCAGAGATCTGCACTTCAATACCAGAAAGATATCACTATCAAAAGTTTGACTGTTTCTCATAATAGAGCATCCAGTTAATCACAGATAACCAGCTGAAGGAGAAACTTACGGAAGCATTTCCTGATCTTTGAAACCTAATGACACATCATTCAATGATCTTTAGTTCATGTCTGACCTTCCCCGAAGATCTGCACATCATTCCATTCATATTCTGGAAGTGTTCTATGCATTTAGGTCTGACCTATCTATGTACACACATTACATCTCTTCTTTGTAATTTGTGATCTTCCTTGGCTGACGCGGAGGAGTCTATTTATCTAGATTTGATATATATTGATGTAATAGATCCTTAGGAAATTAGTGGTTAAGTATTCAAGTTGTAAGCATTTGCATAAGTTCATAGTTCAGATTTGTGTGAAGGAGCTTCAAAGCCTTATCTTGCGCATGTATGTAATCAGGCCTGTGAGCCCTAATTGTAAGCTCGCATGTTGCCGACTGATCTCTATTGGAATTCTACGATATATTGAATGATTGAATATGCATTTGCTTTATTTCTTTGAGTTGTTTCCATTATGTTTACTCTTGCTGCATGGTCTAGATAGTTCATTCTATGAGCCCTTCTACTGTGACTGCACCACCTTCACATAATAAAGTATTTTTCAATACTTTAATCTTTATTCCATTTCTTGATTCTATTTCTCTATGTGTGTTTTCACCTTTATTTGATGAACACATTTATTTGGGTGAAAAATGATTACCCCTTCTTGTTCACTAGTCATCGTATTAGGTAAAATAATTACTCATTTGGTTTGCAAATATTTGCTTCGCATTTTACCCATGAAATATTTCCTCTTTGCATTTTGATCTTTCCCTTAAATCTATTTCATACTCCTATGAAATATCCATCTACTTTCCATTTTAATTTTTCTTAATATTTGATTTCATCGTTACGAATATTTCTCACCTCCATTTCACTTTCTGCATGAAATCCATTTACCCAAGTATTTTACTAGCAACTACCTTCCGATGTAATCCTTTTTATGAAAGCGTGAAATTTACATTTTATTTCACTATAGTCACACTTTATTTTAAATTTTTATTTGCACTTTAGCAATGTGCATTTGAAAATTCACTCTTGCCAAAATTTAGTTTTCCTTTAATGATGTTCCAATTGTATGTCTTTTGCTATTCTCAGGATTTTAAGGAGACTCATATTTTAGTCTTGCTGATACTTGTATCTCTCCTCGACGATTTCTTCATGCTTTTGGTTTTTACCCTTTTCAGTTTTTACCCATATCACTCACTCTGATCTCCTGCAAGTCCTTTTGTCATCTTGATTTTTATTTCTCTGCTCAATGAGGCTTTACCTATCATTTATCGATGGGACAACAAAATAATTATTCTGATATTCTTTATGCCTTTTGATTTCCGTAGTGTATACTATGTATAGTTCTCGGGCCGACTTCAATAATCTCTCACTAATATAATATTTTCACCTTCCAATAAATTCTTTGCATATATTTTTAATGTGCTTTAGAATTTTGAAGGAACTGAATAAATGGTTACTCCAATATGGTAAAGTCTCCTCGATCTTTATTTGGTATACTTTATACCTTTTAATCTCAGCATTTAAAAGCCTTTGGGACCCACCTCATCAGTATATCAGAGGGACACCTAAAATCATCTCACCGATATTTCGATATGATATTTATTTTGTAGTGTTGTGCAAGTTTTAGGGTTTATGCCTAGTTTTGTGGCAGGAATGTAGGAGGTGTATGGAGTTGGCTTTCTTTTCTCTTGAATCATATACCACAATTCCTAAGATCTTCTGAACTCCCAAGCTGGTCACTACAAGATTCAGACTAAATTTTGTAGTACCAAATGCTTCCAACTGGGAAACAATCAGCGTCCAAAGACCATCAACCACAATGGCTCTTTTTACACCATGGCTCTCATCCTAAGATAAAGATACCTCAAGTGGTCCAATTCTCTTATCACTGTGATTAACCAGTCTTGCCCTTACCAAAAATGGTCGGTCCAAAATGATGTGAGGAGGCAACTCCACAATTTGTATGCCAACCTCCTTATGTAGGATAGAATTTCCAAGGATACTTTGTGTTTGCAGGCACCAAGGTTCACCCAAATTCATCCTCCATATGATTTGAAGCTTCCCAAGGGTGTTGCTTCCTTCTAGTTTGACAAGTGTAGAGCTAGAAGAGGATTGTGTCAACTGATATATATAATTTTGAATTCCCCCATTTGCTTGAATGAGACCTGGTGCCTTGAAAACATCCCTAACTTGAGGATCAACTTCTATTTTGCCATCATCAACTGTCAAAACCTTTGTAGTCCAAGGTTGAGCAGGCTCAAATTGCACTTGGTCCATGTAAAGATTAACTTCATGTGATTTTCAATACAAGCTTCCAAAAATGTACTGTCCTTGACAGTACACACCTTGGTTCTAACTGAAAGTGGATTTACCACCACAAATTTGAAAAATTGAGGTAGATGCTTGCGCTCCCCATCTTTGTCATTCTTTTTGAATTTCTGCTTTAATAACCACATCCCTAACTTCAAAGCAAGAGTGATTGCCAACACTTATATAGTTGCAGAATGTCTCACCTAGGTATATTGCATCAAAGGCCTAAGGGAGCACCAAGAGACTGGAAGGGCCCATTACATCCATGGGGGTCTTCAGTTTGAATCTCCTTAAGAATCTCTCCTTCTTTTTGGATTGATCCTCTACAGCCAGGGCTGAGAGAGATGTGGGTGTTGTGGATTCATTGTCCAAAAACTCTTCATCAAGCATGAGATCGAGTGGGTTGTGCCATTGGGAACATAAAATGCAAACCAACCCTTAGTGTGAGCCCAATGAACAAGCATCGCAAGAGTAATGCTTTTTCCACTGCTGACAAGACCATCCAAGATAAATTGTTTTCAAGGGTCCCCCAGTTGAGTATTTGGATTTTTCACTTTCTCAACACAAGCAATGAGCTGCCTTTAGTCCTCTCATACTCTTTAGTCAATCCTATAGGTAAACCTTCTCCAATGGCGTGTTTCAAGTCTTCCTCACTAATATTTATGTCTATTGTGTTTGTTTGGAGTTCATTCCCCTACTCATCATCAGAAGCTAGTGGGCATTTTGGGCTCACTTCCCCACTCATACTCACTTAGAGTGGGAGGAGTGACATCACTTGTTTGATTGATTGGTGGTATGTTGTCATCATCATTGGATAGGGTGTAGGATATTGTTAAGGACAAGGAAGTCCTCTTAGAAATACTGAGAATTGGGCTTTGGATGAGATGGTTTGAGGGGAAAATGTGGGTAGAGTATTTGAGATTGCATGGCAATGAAATGAGTAGGTGGGGAAGGTCTTTGGTAGGGAGAATAGGGTGGTGTTGTTGGAGTTGTGAACAAGGAAGAATAATTTTGCTGTGTACAATGCTATTGCTATTATCTCTTTCAATAATTTTGTCTCTCACAAGGCAGTTACATGAACACCTTCCTTGGCATCCCCAAGATGAATTTTTTCACTACAACAGTTTTGTTTGTCAAAGTATCAAAGGTCTTGTAGGAAGTACCATATGTACCCTGTACTCATTACACATTTGTTATCAATACCCAACCCTAATTTTATAATCTGCTCTACAACTTGAATTGCAAACCCCACAACAACAATTGTGTGACACATGTCAAGTCTGATTGTGGGTCCGACTAAAAAAAAAACATTTTGAAACAAATTTTTGTCCTCAATTGATCTGGGACTGCCTCAATATGCTATTGAGTTGAAAAATTTGCAATGGGTAGCCATTGAAGTTTACTTTCTAACATATTTGTGTAGTTCAACCAAAACAGTCCAAGTAGCCTCTAGAATCGCCCTGGAAAACTAGTCAAACCATCTCCTAGAGTCATGAAAATGCACAGGCATGTAGACATTTGAATCAAGAATTTAGTGTAACAAACAGTTTGGCAAAACTCATCTTGAGGTGCAAGATATTCACATTCAAAGTAGCTCCCTCAGCCTTTTCTGAAACTGCACCTATGAAATACCAATTAGGGCTCACCAAGTCACCACCCCAAAAAATACCAAATCTCTTCCTGTGAAGCTGCCACTGGAAACATTAGATCATTTAGGTTCATTGAGTATGTGTGCAAGAGGATTTTTCACCAATCCACTTCTCCCACAAAATATCAAGGGTCAAAGTTGACCTCTAAAACTTTTCTAAAAATGTAGTCAAAACTGTATAAATCTCATTTACTTTTGATCTTAAAAAAATAGCAAACAATATGCTGGGGTTTTAAAAATTGGCATGATAGTACATTAACATGGGGACAATCTGAGACACCAATTAGTTCTCCATGAACATCATCCACCTGCTAGATATTGGCCGCCAAAGTTGACCTCCATGGCAGTTTTAACATTGTGCAAACAATAAACCATTCCAGAACCCTCCAACTCGATGCTTGAAAAACTTGTCAAATTAGATCATAGGGAGCTGAAATTGGTTATGCATACTCACATATAGTAAATAATCATGTTTACAAAGTGGTTTGGCATACAAGTGAATAGGTCTCAAGCTGTGAATTTTCAAAGTGGGCTCCTAAGATAGATTTTGTAACTATATTTCTTAGTGCTGAAATTGATTTTTTCCTCATGGGACCTTCAAATTTTTGCCAAAATTTGAAGGTTCCAACACAAACTATGTCATGCTACATAACCTCTTCTTGGTTGCAGCCCTGTCATAGCTGCTCCATGTAGTTTTGTCTTAGTCATGTGGTCCAATCCTCTACCATTGTCAAGATCTACTTGATTTTTGCACCTATGCTCTTACACTTATTTATTGAAACTTTTGTTGTGCTAAGAAGTACATTGGGGCTTGCTTCAAGGCAAAATGTTGATGAACTTGTCTTGATAATAAGTAAATCCCCTAGGAAAGAAGTTCATGTTGGCTGACACACCATGCATATAATGATGATGAATGACTGATATAATTAGAATTCTCCTTTTGATTTTCTCTAATCAAATGATCTAGTGTATTTTCATGTGTGGATCTTGATAGCTCTTGATAACACTTGATGATTCTAATGACTTAAGAGATGCCTATAAACACAAGACCTTAGTCACTTAACTTAAGATATTTTGCCTAGAGGCAACTAGGATAACAATTAGATTGCAAATAGTTGGCCCCATGGTAGAAGATTTAAGATTTGAAAAAGTCAAACTAAATCATTCATTGTGGTCTCATCCAAGCATTGGATTACACTAAATAGCATAGTCTCACCAAGGAGAAATTATAGTGACAATTAACTAATAGATTCAAATGATTAATATACCAAATCAATCAAATTGAAAAGTAGGACAATACATCTACAACCTATATATAACATAAAAACAAAAATATAAAATTACAAAATATACACTTTTATTCATTAAACTAAACTCCACACTTATAAGTACTATTACTAATTTATATAACTTTAAATATTAATATAACCATTGAAAAAGGGGGAGGCTAAAAATTCGGGGTGGGAGTGGAAGTAGGGGTAAGGATTGGAGGCCGGAGTGTGGGAACAAAATCTGTGACATACAAATGCCAACATGAGTCAAACGTGTTGCATTTCAATGAACAGATATAAGAATTCAATTCAGTTCAAGTGTAAACAGAACGAGGCCATGCTAGATTTTATTTGCAGACAAATACATCGCATTCAGTGATTGACCATTCCCTGTTATATATAATAGTTTTTGAGATACCGTGATCGTTGAGGGCAATAGACAGCTCTTTAGCAAGACAGAGATTCACATTGGCACATATTATTGAGTTGGTTACTTCACAGCAGCATTAATCATTGAAAGAATCCAACACCATTAAGGAAGTTTCATGTTGAATTTTGAATGTGATGACAATAACTATCAAGGTTGGTATATGAAGAATTATGTCAAGATAACCATCTTCGATTTTCTTGGGTTTTCTTTTAAACATGTTTTTCTTGTTGGAAAGAGTTATTCTCAAAAATAATCTATTTGAAATTTTGAACAATCAAATATCAATTTTGATTAATATAATAGTATAAATATTTATCATTTTTTTAATTGTAGATGAGGTATAAAATTGCTTTTAATCGCTTAACCATTAAAATGAATGATATTTAAGTAGTATTGTTAGCAAGCCTATACAAAAACAATATGGAATGCATGTAATGAATGGGTCAGCAGAGGAAGTATAAATGGGTGTTAATATCAGCAACAGTCAAACTAATTGATGGTTTCTCTGCACATATTTTAAATAGACCTAAAACTTCGCATGAGATGCTGCCAAAGAATGGACAACCATTTACAGCCGACCACGACAAATACGATCTCCATCTAATCTACAAACAGTGGGGTTTTTTGGTTGGGAAGATAAATACCCATCAATTCCGTCAAATTCGTGAATGAATAATCCGTGTCTTTCGGGGATTTCGATCTGCTCGTTTTAAAAGAAAAAAGCATTAGGGTTTTATTTTCGGCAGTGTTACGTGAATGAATAATCCGTTTCTTAATCCGTTTCTTTCGGGATTTCGATCGCTTTTATATTCATCAGCATATTTTTTATGAGTCATTTGATGAATGAAAAGTTTTTCTTCATGCTGCTGCTTGGTTTATTTTGTCTAGTAGCTCCTGTTCAATTTTTTTAAGAGATCTTTGTTTAGTAGTGATTTTATGAATATTTTATTTTTCTGCTTATAGTTATTTTAATTTGTATTTTTTACTATATAAAAAAAATAAAAATAAATTATCTTAATTATCTGAAAAAAAATGAAAAAAAGGAGGGAAGGAAATATATCCAGTCACATGACATAATTTTCATTATGCAGTGGCTGCTTATTATTTGCAATTCCTAAAGAATAGCTGCTCCACAAAAATAGAAAGATTTTATATTATCATTTTCCCATAATTTAAATTTCCATGGGGCGGCTCCAACTCCTTCAATTTAAGCAGAAAAATAGCTTAAGTAGCCACATGGGGACATAGCGTAAGTGTGTTTTCTTTAAAGCTAATATTAATATTATAAAGATTTAATTATGTTTAAGACAAATCAGAGAGAAAAAGAAAGGTTTAAATATCTACAAAAGTTGTAATTTTAAGTTTAAGATAAAAGAGTAGATTAATTATTATTTATGTATATTGTGCTAAATAGTTAGAAATAAAGTTATAAGTTTGATTTTAAATAAAAATAGTTATGATAGTAGCATTGCAGTTCCAACATGTAACATGTTAATTTAGTCCTCAGCATTATTTTAAGATAAGTAATGCTCATATATTTAGATAAGTAAAATTTTACTTATGCATCTTAATTTAATGTAAGAGCATCTAAGTCCACAAGGGATCATGCATCACCCCAGAACATGGCAATTCAATTTTGGTTGTTGTCCTCATTTTGGTTTGTAGTTTTTAGCGTTTTTCCTCATTAGTATGTCTTTTTAGGATTATTGTGATCTCAATGGTGTCTAGTTGTTCCCCTCCAATTTTAGACTTCATTGGTTCCATTAGGACTTTGGTGAGGCCCACACACCATGTTGGTATTTTCTAACTTGGGACCCACGTACTCTTGTGGCATATTGATCAGGGAATTTATTCAAAATGATTTATTTGTTGGCTCTACATTGCTTTGTGACTAAGATCCAAGACACATTTCTTATTTGAAACTCTTTCAGTCTAATTGGGAACCACATGAAATTAGAACATTCGTTTGGAGGGTGTAGTATATGAAATTTGATTCAATAAAGAAGAGTGTCCTTCATTTCATGAAATGATCTCAATGACTACACTAGGAACAACTAGTTCACTGATGACGAATCTAATCTACTATTGTCTTGATAGAAGAGTAGATTTAACTAGTTGAGCCTAAAATGTTTCATTCTTGAGAAAAAACTAAGTTTTCTAATCAAGCCATGTTAGAACATAATTTTATTAAGCGTCATACCCTTATAACATCTATCTATTGTTCTAATATAAGGTTATAAACTTAATGTTTATTATAAAGCATATACCATTTAATAATTAATAATCCAATAAGTATTAGATTATTAATTATTTATAAATGGTTGCTTTTGAATAGGTGTGACTAATACTCTTTCAGGTATTTTGCCACCCCTTATCCTATGTATAAGGAGGTTCTCTCTCATTTGAGAGGGAGGTGAATCTGGTGATTTATAGTGAATTCTACCACTATGCACATGATGTATTGTTGGTCGTGTCGAAGTAAGTAGATGAGTGTCCCTAGGTTCTATTTATTTTTTAATTGACCTTTTTTTGTAAGTGTTTTATAATAAAATGACGCTTTATGGGATTTTTCTACCGAGAAGGGTTTTCCATATGTATATATTGTGTAATGTGTCAAATCTATGCTTCTATAATTCTCATTTTATTTATTTTGTTTTGTTTATAATGATTAGTAGCCTAAGATCCTAATTTCTACATGGTATCAAAGAATGTTAGGCTATATTAATCATTTTTATAGGTTATACTAGAAGACCTATAAAACTTGATGGGAAACCACTTTATGCTCAATCAACACATGTGCAAGGCTATTTGTGCAAGACATCTAGTGTTCTTTTTCTATTCTTTTAAAATCATTCCATCAAAAGTAGGTTACGAAATACTAATCATTTTTTTAGGTGATATCTAAGAGAATTTTCATACTAATTTTTTTTCTTATATACTCATGAAATTCCCCCTAATGACTTCTTCTCTTTGTGTGGTGTTAAGTTGCAACCTGTGAACTTGTCATTCATTTTGCCCCTTATCCTTGACTGCGTCTATTGATATATTTTCTTTCTTATTAATCATATAGATTATGATTCTCCTTTCAAGAACTAAGGATTTATATCATCAAATTTAGTTAGACTATATACATAGGTTCAATGTATATCAAATAATTTAAAATTACCAATAAATAATCATGAATCTTATTAATCATATATCTCTTTTTAAAAGGAGATGGCGCTCCACAACCGAATTTGCAATCACAAAAAAGCATCAATTTCAAACCTACCGAGAAACAAAACTACCATCTCACCATATCAGGACAAACTATGCATCATTGTGGATCTTTTTGCGGAGGCTCTTTCAGATTCCTAGATGCTTAAGGAAATTGCATTACATGCCAAATTTATTGGCTGAAAAAGAACCCATGACGAAATTGAGAATTGCACAAAGGAGAATTGGAAAACTAGTTTTTCCCTAAAATTTTTACCAAAAGGCTTCTTCATTTCCATATTTTTGAACCAAGAAGATTGCGGCAACATTATTTCTAGGGCACCCTAGAGATTCAGAGAAGACATCCTATTCACCAAAAAATGGTGCCCTAATTTCAACCTAGCGGTAACTAATCCGATGACCTCAGTTGTTTGGATGTGAATGTACAATCTACCCATAGATTTCTGGTTTGTAGAATGTTTAAAAAATATTGGTGATGTCACCAGAATGGTTGTGGAAATTGACACTAGCCTACTGGAAGGGAACTCTTACATGTACGCGTGAGTGAAGGTTGTGACCATTATGGACATCCCCGAGGAGATCTCTCTTGTATCAGTAGCTAGATTCTAGTTTCAATAGATTAAGGTTGAGGAACCCAAATTCTTTTGCGCAAAATGTCACCGAAGAGATCACAACTCCAACAATTGCACCGAGAGTCCTTCAATGCCAATCCCATGACACACCTCATAGAAGGATGCTGGCACAAACCCCAACCTGTTAGATATAGATCCTAATCCACCAATCGACATCTTAGTTTCTCATGATATGGTCGTAATCCCGACCTTGATGCAGTTAAAACTAGTGCTAGAAGAAATTCCTTACACTCGAGAACCCGCCTTGTATGATGTTCAGGAAGATTTTAACTGGTCGAGAGATGAATCCATGGAAGAAGATGAGTTGGATCTCATCGAATCTAGGGTTTTGGATCAACTAGCTTCTATAATTTCAAACCTAATCTCCACCTAGGGAAGAAAAAAGGAAGAAAAAACAATAAATAGAGAAGGGAAATGGATGCAAGTGCTAGCTGTCAAGTCTCCATCAATAATATTTTTTTTGAACTCCAAGGGAGGAAGACCTTCCCTTGCAGCGCCATGAAGCTCACATCATGAAATGTTAGGGGCTTGAATGCCCCTAAAACATGACACTTGGTAAAGTGTCATATTCAAAGTTTGAATTTAGACATTACCCTCATTTAAGAGACCAAATTAAAGACTGAAGAATCAAAATTTTCTTAGTTCATTGTGCTAATTGGAAAGGTTATTTCATGTTGACGAATGGTGCATCAGGAGGCATTAGTTTTCTATGGACACCATCCAGGGTCAAAGTGGTGGTCACCTTCGAGTGCCTGAATTGGATGGTTGTTGAATTCCTATGCTTATCCTACAAACTATATTTCCACCTTTTCAACATCTATGGCCCAATCAAAACCTAAGACAAAGATAAGGTATGGAGCGATCTAAGGAATTTAATTTCTTCCTCTAATCTAGATATGTTTATATTGGAATAAGACTTCAACTCCATCCTCACCCATTTTGAGAAAAGAGGTTGCCGCTCTCAAGGAAAAAAATCCTAGAAGGATTTCATGGACTTCATAAATAATCTTGGACTCTTGGACATTATCTCAAAGAATGGCAAGTACACATGGACTAATAAGAGGCTGAGCTTCACAAATATAGCAGAGAGATTGAATAGGTTTCTTCATAGTCCTAACTAGGTCAATATATTGGCGCTACTTGAATCATCCATTGCTCTTGTATCCAGATTTGATCACTACCCAGTGATTGTGTCTATCTCCAATGGTCACACCCTGGCCAAATACACCTTTAAGTTTAAGAAAATGTTTCTCAAACATGATGGTATTGAAGATCTAATGAAGGAATGGTGGTCAATGGTACAAGTAAAAATGGGGTCCAAGATGTTTATGATTGCAAAAAAACTCATTGCCATGAAAAATTACTTCAAAAAATGGAATAAGGATACTTTCAAAAACATTTGTGAGAAGAAAGATAGAATTGAAGAAGAGATTGAAGTCCTTAATCAAACCATGTTGGCAAGTGGAATGACACTGATAGAATAATTTGATAGAGAGAAAGAGATGTTAAGTGAATACCAGGAGATATTGGCAAGGGAGAAAGTCTATTGGAAATCAAAATCTAGAGAGTTGTGGCTTAAAGAAGGAGACATGAACACAAAATATTTTCACAATTCAATGAAGGCTAGGAGAGCCCAAAATAAAATTTTAAATTTAAAGCACGGGGACGGTTCAGTTATCTGAGATCCTAAGGAGATTCAATAGGAAACAATTAACTACTACTAGAATATGCTCGCCAACATAGAGGCATCGAACATAGTTTGTTAAAAATCTTTCCTTGATCTCATCCCTACAATCTTGAGTGAGGAAGACAACCAAATGCTGGGCACACCAATTGATGAGTCAAATCCATGACTCATTTATTTCTTTATATTTCCTATTTCAAAAGACTTTTATAAAACACTATGGCATATACATATATATTATTATAATTATATTTGTCTCTTGGATGGATTATGCACATGTTTAGTATTCGTTTCCTTTTGATGCAATTTCTCTTAGCTTATTTACTTGAATTACATTTTCAAAGTGCATATCTTAGGAATTGTGGTATAAGTGGTTTATGTTTGCATAAGGATTATGGCGGTGAGACTCCTAGTGGTCTCTGGATCCCTCTAGAGCCCCTTTTCCCAAAGAGCCTAAACTCCAGATAGCTCCAAATGTCATTACCTCCAATAGAGCCATCCTCCCCTCGAGTCAATGACTATTACAGGTCGATCCTAGGGCTACCCAAAAGGTCCAGCAATGCAAACATGACCCACGCCTTAATTAAAGCAGCTGTTATGATCCAAGTCTCCACATCACTTCTTTTTAGTGACTAATTGAAATAGTTGTTAATTGGCATCAGTTCCAACTAAAGTCACTGCCACCAAATGCCGCGCCATTCCAAGAAATCACTCAAGTCCACCAACAACCAAGTCGATACAAATCTCTGATCTTAAATAACCCACAGTGGAATCATTAATGTAATAAATAAGCAATTGTCTTTAATTCTAGTTTGTTGTAGTTAGGTTCACTAATAGTTATTTCCTTTTAATAAATCTTGACTATATAAATAGGAGGAAGTCATCTCTTTAAGTTAGTTCTAGATTTTGATAGCAAGTTGTTAGTCCATTTGTATTTTCAGTTGGCAGAAAACTCCTTTTTTCCAATTCTATATCCATGTCTATTTTTGGACTTTGATTTAATGCAAATGAAGGGGAAATTCTTCTGAAAGTTTGTTCAAGCTCAGAGGATCGTCTCCAGCTGGGAAAGTAGGGCCCGCTTCCCCAAACTAGAGGAGATCACTCAGTATTTTAAGTAATTCTATTTTGTCTTTTGTTTAGTAATATTATTTGTGTATGTTAACTTTGTGATGTGTCCTCTCTTTTCTATAAAACTGTTTAGCTAATTGTCACCTACATGTTTGTTTTATAAATTTTGAAAATACTAAAAATAGGATTGTTAATTCAACAGCACTGATATATTCAGAGTATTTCATTGTTGTGGTTGACAATGGATTCAATTACTTTGAAGTTCTATTTCAACACTTAAGATAGTTTCCTTCTGGCAATTTAACTAGTTTCTTTTCAAGCAAAGTGTTTTTATTTTTTTCAGCAATTAGAATAATTTCCTTTCAAGAAAGTGTGTTTATTTCCAAAGCAATTAGAATAGTTTCTTTTCAAGTATGTGTGTTTCCTTTCAAGCAAGTAGATAGTTTCCATTCCTTGCATGTGCGTTTATTTCTACAAGTTGAGTAAACTGGACTTTGTCTACCAACCACTGATTCAGATTCACTCCCAAAAGCCCCCACACTAAGAGTCTTATCATAGATTTCTCTAGACACCTCTGGATTGATAATTAAATGATGATGAATTAATGAACATTACTACGACATCATCAACAATTACCCAAGAGGAAGCTAAAGAAGTCACATTCCAAATGAACCTTGATATGGCTTCAAGACCCAATGGCTTTTCAGTTGGTTTCTATCAACATTTTTAGAGCACTATAGGAAAGTAAGTTTGGGAGATGGTGGAGGAGTCGATAAATTTGAGGAGGATCTTTAAAGACCTAAATTGAACATTCATGGCCCTAATCCATGTTAGAAATGAAGGTGCAAACTACACAACGGAAATACGATTCAAACCTTATTAATGTCCTCTAAATAATGTAAAATCAATAAAGATTGCAACATAAATAAAACCCACTACATAGAAATAACATGCATTAATAACTGAACACAACACAATATGTAACATGGAGAAACCCTTTTGGGTAAAAACTCCACCAAGAAAAGAGGCTCCAAGTTGTATGAAAATTGAAAAATATTGACTGTCAGATCTGTGACCTAATGACGAATGGTCCAAATGATCCCTTTAGACCCCTCATAGGGGGAAAACCCTTGTGACCCTTGTCACAGATGAATTAGTGTCAGGTACTAGATATAAACATGCAGTTGAAACAAGATCGCTACTGGGGAAACCTATCATCCCTTATGGGTGATTTACAAATAGTAATAGGAATGATAAATTACATAGGATTTACATGTTTGATGGTCCCTTAATCCTAACAATCCCAAAAAGGAATGAAGTGGACACACTTTCTAACTATAGGGCCATTTCATTCTACAACAACTCTTACAAAATTATCCTTAAGATAATGGTAAATTGACTCAAGATAGTCATGCCCATGATTATCTTCAAAGGCCAAAGTAGATTTAACCTTATTAAGGTGATAACAGATGGAATCATCATTGCACATGAGGTAATACATTCCATCACTTCCATAAATCAATCTTGTATGGTAATCAAATTAGATGTAAGGCCTACGATAGAGTTTATTGGACATTCCTCTTCACCATAAAGCAAAATTTTAGCTTCAACACTCTCTAGCTTCAATGGATTTACAACTACATTTCTACAGTCTACTATTCAATCATTGTTCATGGAAGCCTGATGGGTCATTTTGAACCTACTCGAGATCTTAGACAGGGGACCCTTTATCACCCTTCCTTTTTGTCATCATGGTTGAAGCATTAGGAAGGGAAATAAAAGCACAAACAACAATGGGACTTTAGACAAGAATACATGTCATAGATAACTTCCCATCCATATCTCATCAAAAGTTTGCAGACGATACCATACTATATGGGATGTCTGACCTAAATGAAGCACAAGCCATCAAAGACACTCTGGGTTAGTATGTTGTGGCCTCTGGATAACTACTAAACATGAACAAGCCCTGTATTTTTTTTAACACTAAAGTAAGTTTCAAAAGAAGGTTTACCTTCATGTTAGAATTCAATACCGATTCTCTGTCAAGAAAAGACCTCGGTGTATTGCTCTTTAAGGGTGTAATGAGGACAAACCTTTGGACATAAATGGTGGAGAAATGCAAGGCTACAGACTCTTCATGGAAAGGAAAATGGTTCTCTTCAGTAGGGAAAATAATGATGGTTAAGGTAGTGCTCTCTACCATCCCAATTTGTACCTCTTATCAAGTACACAAATAATAGGTTCGTCTTGTGCAAGAAGGAAGATGAGAATGAAAACCACCTCCTCTTGAACTATGAGTTCTCCTAGTAGTGTTGGGAATGGCTACTTGGTTGCCTAGGATGGAGAAACATTCTTCCCAACAACTTACTTGACCTATTTCGAAGCTGACCCAAAATAAGAAGCTCATTATGGGAAGGGATATGGATCTTGAGTCCATCCATAGTCATATGGAACATCTAGAAAGAATGGAATAGTCAAATATTCTGAGAAGAAGAGTCTTCGATCAAGGAGGTTCTTAGAAAGATAGAAAGGAACATCTGTGAAATTGTTATGGCTAAACAAATATCCACCAAAGGCCCTTCACTGGTTGGGACAAAAGGATTATGAAGAAGTGGGTTCTCCTCAAACCTTTTGTGTCTTACTAAGAGGGTAGGCCATACCTGAGTAAGAAGATGAAGAGAGCCTCAATTAAATGGAATTCCTCTCCCTAAGTAGATTTAAATTAAACTTTGATGATGCTACCATGGGAAACCCTGGGACTTTTGGCATGGCATGTATTGTTTAAAACAAGGACAAGGAGTTGGTTTGGGTTCTATCTAGGAAGATACCATAGGGACAAATAATAAGGTTGAGTTTGAAGCCCTCCTAGCTAGAATCAAACTTTGCCAAGAAAAGTGCCTAACCAACTTTCATATTGAAGGTGACTCTCAAATATGTATCAATGCCATCTCATTGCATAACACTTCTAATTGGAAATTAAAGAGTATCATGGAATCCATCTTGGATGTTCTCAACACCATGGAATATTACTGCCTAGTGCACTTCTTTTGAGAGGCTAACATGGTGGTGGATGCATTGGCAAACCATTCTTGTATACACATGGAGCAAGAAATTACTAACCACGAGTCATGAATTTGGGGTGTACTTTTGAAATGAATCAGTTGTTCAACCTAGATTTTCATGACAACATATCCTATGAAGAGGATTGGTGATGGCATTACAAGATGTGATCCATCATTCACTTTTTTGGACAAAGTATTATTCAGTCTATAAAATTTGGAATGGCCTTATGGGACACTAACAATATTTTTCTTCACCTTGAGAAACTGAAGTAAGAAATGCTAATGGATTTCATGAAGGTACTTGGATGCAACTATCCCTATGATACCAATGGTGTTCTTACTTAGCTGCTAAGGATCTTCTTTGTGTAGAATGATGACATTGTTCTAGTGCTGCAACAACTGATCAACCCATCAATGTTGCACAAAGCCCACATACATGGTTAGGTGTTACTCGGGTGCTTCTTGGTGTAGTTCACTTTAGGCCAAGGCCATAAGGGCCTGACCAAGATAGCAGTAAAGAAACTGGTGCAACCGCACATGCAACAAGATATGGTCAAGGTGATATCCTCCATCAACAAGTGCCCCAAAAAGAGAAGCTGGGGAGGGGTTTTTGATATAGCCACAACATTAGGGAATGAATAAATGAAGCAGGCCATCACTCTTTTTATAGAGGGTGTGCTAAAGGATATATGAAGACATTCTCATTTTTTGTTGGGCATATGGCTCCTCCACTCTCCCTGGAGCAAGTAGAAAGCGTTGGGCAGTTTGCTACAGACATGAGATTCATCTTGCATAGGTTTCCAAAATGATAATCCCTCTTGGCTATTGTAATATTACTATTTTTAATTCAATATAATGGGAACTACCCCCTACAGTAGCATTTTACGTATCAAATATATATTTTCAAAGAATATATGATTCAATCGTCAAATACTTTTAAGTCATGGTCTATTTAATAGATCAAAATCTTTAGAAAAGTATAGGGTCATGTATTTTAGAGGGTTCAAGTAATTCAAATGTTTTAAATGACATGAGTCATTAATTCAAATGTCTTAAATTTCAAATGCCTTAAGTATCATTGGAATATTTTTCCTTTAGTGTAATAGTCATGATCCTTACATTAGTGTAGATATAATAGTCATGACCCTTCAAGCATGGTTAAAATTTCAACAAAACTTCAATTCAGAAAGAAACATCCTTAGTGAAGTTGCATCCTTTCTATGGAAAGTCATATCTTCAAACAAATTAAAGCCATAACATGATAGAAGTCACATCCATTATATAAGGGAAGTTGTAGTTTCTTAAAGAGAGAGTCATATCCTTTAGGACAATGGTATCCTTTAGTTTATATAAGACTATATAAAAAATGTAAAAGTCCTTTTTATTTTTTATTTTTCGTTGTTCATTTTTTTAAGCTAGTGCATCCTACAAAGAGTGCAATGTAGTCAATCCAAAAGTAATGAATAAATTAAACTAGCCACTAGTCATAGTTTGGCAGCTATCTAATCATATGTAGGCACATGTTCAATAAGTGGGCATAATGGAGATAATAGAATGCATATAATCAATTCATAAAGACCACCTTTTATCATATCCACATGCATAGTGTTAATTGGTCTAACCCATCTCACATCTTCAAAGATTAAGACCTATGGGCAATCCTTATCGACAAGAAATTTCAAGCTTTGGTGGGGTATTTGCATAACATTATAAAAAAAAATATTTATTTTAATGAACATGAATAAGAGCCAATATTTCTAAGTCATAAAACATAGAATAATTCTCTATGCTCCTCAACTTCAAAATCAAATTGCAATATGGAGGGTCATGGTATAAATTGTGAAAATGGAGACCTATTTGTTATACTATAATACTATTTTGCACCGATCATCCTTGGGATGAAGGTGCTAGAAGGAGAGTGGGTAGTGATATGTTTCTTCACACAATTTTTTTAGCCTATTAAGAAGGCAGTACAAGGCCATCCTCTCAAGATATCACTCTCTACTAAGTTTCCCATATGATCGATCCTTGCCAATAAAAAAGTATTTAACTTAGGGTTTGGAAGTAATTTAAAAAATGTATTCAAGGTTTTCTACATATTTCTCTTACTTGTATGGAAGAATTTAATTGATATCGTGATATACAGTTCATATCCTCACCCTTGGTGTAGCCATGACATGTTTGCGTCATATTATATTATATATTTTTAATTTTACAAGTTGATAATTCATGTGGCATGGATTTAGTTTCATCATTCTCAAGTTACTTAGGGTTTCTTTTTAATATATCCTTTAATCGCTCTTGCTTCATATTCATTAGAGTTATAATGAATGCCTTATGGCATTGAGGGGGATTTAAACCTGGGAGTATCTCTTCATTGTGCCCCTTAATCATTTCACATACTTATATAGCTCAGAGTTGAAATTGGATGCTTTTTTTCAACCCCAACTAACTCACTTTTAGGAATTTTTTAATATCAAACTATGCATATGTATACCATATTATATAAAATGTAAATGTTGTAATCTCTTCTTTCGAAGCAAGAAACCTAAAACAAGTTTATGTATTTCCTTCTTTAATATACATTACAATTATTGCTATGACCATGGACAATATGATGTTTAGAGGCAACTTGATGAAACAATTAGAGTTCTAACTTAATGGGCTCCCCTTATGTATTAAAGGTTGAGCTTATTGGCTAAACTCCTAGAAGGTACCATTAGACCTCACATTCTCCAAAGCTAAGAAATTGGAGATCCCATCAATCCAATCCATCATGACCTCCTTGGATTTTATTTTTAAACTTTTAATCATCCATCTTTATTTGTTTTTCTATTTATAATTTTAATTAAAAAGAATAGTTTTCTTAACAAGTAGTTAAATTAGTATGTCTAGTGGTTTGAATTGGGTTGACTTGGCTTAGGACTAAGCCTATGGCCACTTCAAGAAAAATATGCCATTCTTATGATTGAGTTTCCAACTTTGCTAGGTCATTTAGAATTGGTAGCAACATTTACAATGGATTTATTTGGATTTCTCATCTCTCTTTGGTTAACTTATTTGACAATCATATCATACTCATATGGTCTCAAGGATTATAGGACTATGGTAATGTGGCAGTGGAAAGGCCTAGTTCATACATGAGAAAAGCCATAAATAGAAATCATTCCATCACTAGAGCTATGAAAGTTGAAGGAATAACTTCATTTATTATAGACTTAATACCTCTTCTGAGATACTAAAGCTAAATTAGATAGACTCCATCATGCTCTATGTTTGAACATTTATATATCTTGAACTATCTTTAGAGATATATAATACCATAGACAACAATAGTTGATAAATCATTGATATTGTTGATGCTTTTTAAAGATGCATGGAACACCTAAAATATAGATTTATTATTATTTTTGTTATAACCATAGAAGATGTTTTTGATGTTAAAGAGAATCTTCACCTCTAAAAATAAGAGATGTCATATAATTTGCATTGTCATACATATAAGAAATTGTCATATGTAAAGGCTCCAATTTTAGATAATTATTGATGCAGAGCACGTGCCAGCTGAAGCGTGTGAACCAGTTCAAAAACCTCTTAGATCATGTAAGACAGCCAAAAGAAACTATATCGGCAAGACCTTTGAATTGTCTCACCGAAACATACCCACTCTTGCCTATCGGCAAGACAGTCCACCGTCGGTCAGGTTCAATACTCCTTCGCTGACACCTTCACCTCTCACTAATAAGCCCTTGTCGGGCTGACAATGACTATCGTCACATCACAATGCCACTCACTCCGATGTCCAGGTCACACCGACGTGGTCTTCATTGGATTTGCCTATCGGCATGACAATCCAACATCGGTCAAGATAGAAACTCCTACGCCGATACCTACCTCTCACCGAAAAGCACACAACATGAATTTCTCCTTCGGCATGACTAGCCCACTATGTACCCGATGAACAGGTTCAATCTGGAGGTTCAACGGATAGGTTCAACCGGCAGGTTCAAACTGGAGGTTCAATGGATAAGTTCGCCTGGAAGGTTCAATGGACAGGTTCAACCTTCCCCTTCGGCGAGACTTCTATCTGTCGGTGAACTCTTTAGGTCTCCTGCTGATGTAGTTGATTACACCGATGGACTTGCTGTCGGTAAAACACTAACTATCGGTGACATCTCTATTCCCTCCGCTGATGGCATAATTCACTCCGATGAGCTACCAAGACTCCTTATCGGCTAGACCGCTTCTCTCTCACGTCGACGGCAACGTTGAACCGATTCAATTCGGAGGTTCAATGCCGAGGTTCAACTAAGAGGTTCAAACCTCACGCCAAAGCTTTCTCTATCGGTGACACCTTCCAATGGTCTCCCCGATCGGTGTGGCTTCCAACTGTCGGCCCCAGATAATTTTCGTTCTCTGATGGCGATACTCACTCCAACGGTCACATACCAATGTTTACATCGGTAGGACTTGTTTCTTCGGCAAGACTTGCCTCCTGTTCTCCGATGGGCTATCTTACGCCGATGGACTCTCCGCCAACTCCTTTTCGGCCAGACTCCCTTCTTCCTCTCACCGATGATAGAACCATCGGTGAGACTTTCACTGTCAGACCCTCACAGTTTTCTTTCACCGATACCTTGTCTCCCCCCGACGGATTTAACTCATACCATTGTCGGTGAGACTCACCTCCATCGGACCAGCACGATTCCTCCTTGCCGATGCCTGACTCTCGCCGATGGCTACGGCCAAGACCACACTCGGTGAGACTTTCACCGTCGGGTGAGCCTAGTTTTGACACGCCGATATCATTTCTTACGTCGATGGCTTGAATGCGAAATACACCCGCAGGTTATCCCTTGTAAACAACAGACAATCAGGACTGATGCATGAAGTGGTTCTACAATTCTAGCCTTCCATACCTAGAACAAATAAACAAAGTTGGGGAAATTAATCTACAAGTCCATTCCACTGATTTCCCCAAAAATCTTCCAGTGGAATGGATTTATCCAGTTAATTTGACCATAGAAGCTCAAAACTAATTTATATACAAACTGTACACAGAATGAACTTCTACACAAAGAATCTGCACAGAATATTTACACAGGATATTTACACAGTATTCAGAATTTGGAAAGGAAGTAAATTTCAGAACTTCTATTCTTTCTTCATGTTCAGAAATTACATTCGACTATTTAGAGACCAGACCCAGAAAACTATCCCCGTCCCCTCTACAAAAGGTTTTCCCCTTTTTATCTTTCCCAATGTGAGGGACTGACATTCTCCTCTATTTCTGGGATTTGATCTTTTCAAAATTATAGGTGGAAACCCTTAATCTACTACGAATGACATCTGTTTTGCATAAGATAGCAAAACTCTTTCAGCTAAGACACCTTGATTATATTTCCCTTAATCCAAACTATCAAAAACTTCATATAGAAAATGCTAACATTATATGTTACATTTGAAGGTGTTATAGATAACATGAAATGTCAAACTAATGTTAGTCTTCTTCTTCTTCTTGTGCATGTTGGTCTTTTTGAAGGGGTGCCCTTGCACCATACTCCCCGGGAGAAGAGATCTCAAGCCCCTTTGAGATCAGAGTTTGTAGGTCTGTACCATGATTTGAAATTTGGTCAACAATCATCCAAACTACCTCTGAATCAGGTTGTCCTTGCCAGGCCACCAAATACTCCAAGTATTCTTTGTTTCTGGTCTTTTTGATCACTCGTGAGTCTAAGATGTGGTTCAACTTTGGTGGATCATGCTTAGGAATATCATCATCTGCTGCCTGCAATGGTTCCTGTTCTATATCTACATTTGGCTTATATGGAGTCAAATCACAGACATTGAAAATTGGTGACAATCCAAGATTAGGAGGAAGTTGGATCTCATATGCATTCTGTCCACACTTCTTTAAAATTTGATAGGGTCCAATCTTCCTCTACATTAGCTTGGTATACTTACCTTTGGGGAGCCGTTCCTTCTTCAGATTTATCTAGACCAAATCTCCAACTGCAAACTGTAAATCTCTTTTCTTCTAGTCAGCATATGTTTTGTACTTTGTTGTAGCCTGTTGGAGTTGATGCTTGACCTGATCATGCACTTCTTTAATAGTTGAAGCAAAAGTTTCACCATCTACACTAATAGTCTCTCTTACAGGTAGATCTCTCAGCTCTAGAATACCTCTTGGATGAATTCCATACACTATCTGAAAAGGTGACTTTCCTGTACTCCTATTGATGGTGTCATTATAAGAAAATTCTGCTTGTGGGAGGATATTATCCCATTTCTCTCCATGCTGTCTGGTTAAACACCTGAGTAGGTTACACAATGAATGGTTAACAACTTTAGTCTGCCCATCTGTTTGAGGATGGTAGGCTGATGAGAAAGATAAATTAGTTCCCAGCTTTCTCCAAAGAGTTCTCCAGAAGTGGCCAATAAACTTCACATCTCTGTCTGATACTATGTTCAATGGTAAACCATGTATTCTCATGATCTCTTTGAAAAACAAATCAGCCACATATGAAGCATCATAAGTGGTTTTACATGGCAAGAAATGTGCCATTTTACTGAATCTGTCTACTACCACAAAAACACTATCATATCCTTTCCTTGTCCTAGGCAAACCTAGTACAAAATCCATGCTTATGCTCTCCCATGGCCTAGAACGAATGGGTAATGACTGATACAAACCTACATTGGTGGATCTTCCTTTGGCTTTCTGACATATTACACATGCTTCCACAAATTTTCTCACATCTGACTGTAACTTAGGCCAATAGTAATGTCTTTTTACCAGATCAAGAGTTTTATCAAGACCAAAATGTCCTGACAGAGCCCCACAATGTTTTTCCTGAATAATATTCAATCTCATAGAACATCTGGGAATACACAGTTGTCCACCTTTGAAAAGTAATCCATCTTGGATCAGAAATTTAGAAAACTCAACATGATATTTGTCTCCAAAAGAAGTACATACCTTATAGATCTCTCCAAAGTCTTCATCATCTGCATACATTGTCTTCAATGAATCAATCCCAACACTCTCCAATTGAATCTGATTTATGGTTAGAACTCTCCTGCTCAAAGCATCTGCTACTTTGTTCTTAACCCCTTTCTTGTGCTTGAGTGTGAAAGTGAAAGCTTGCAAAGTTTCCACCCATTTCATGTGTCTATGGTTTAGTTTCTCTTGACTATTTAAGAAACTGAGGGCCTGATTATCTGTGAATACTATGAATTCTTTGGGCATCAAGTAATGCCTCCATTTCTTAAGTGACTAGACTAGAGCATACATCTCCAAATCATAGGATGAGTATCTCCTCTTGACATCATTTAATTTTTCACTGAAGAATGCAATAGGCCTACCTTCTTGGCTGAGTACTGCTCCAACTGCAATATGACTTGCATCACATTCTACTTGAAAAATCTTGTTGAAATTAGGAAATGCAAGAACTGGTTGTTTTGCTATCTTCTTCTTCAACATTTCAAAAGAATTATCTGCCTCCTTTGTCCATGTAAACTTGCATTTCTGTCCTCCCTTTATAGTGTCAAGCATGGGTGCACAGATATGACTAAATCCCTTTATAAACTTACTATAAAAGGTTGCTAATCCATGAAAACTTCTAACATCATGCACAGTTTTGGGTGTTGGCCAAGACAGTATGGCACTTACCTTTTCTGGATCCGTTCTCAGTTTGTTATGTGAGATAACAAATCCTAAGTAGATGATTTCTTCCTGCAGAAACATACACTTTGCTAAATTTATCATTAGCTACTCTTCATGTAACCTTTTGAGAACCAAGTCTATATGGATGAGGTGTTCTTCCCTCGTATTGCTGAAAATCAGGATGTCATCTAGATATACTATGACAAATTTACCTATGAACTCTCTCAAGACCTCATTCATCAATCTCATAAAGTTACTAGGAGCATTGGATAAACCAAAAGGCATGACCTTCCACTCATATAACCCCTCATTTGTCTTGAATGCTATTTTCCACTCATCACCAGGTCTAATCTTAATCTAATGATAACCACTCTTTAAATCTATTTTGGTGAAGTATTTAGCTCCTCCTAAACAATCAAGTAAATCTTCTATCCTAGGGATTGAAAATCTGTACCTGATTGTTATTTTGTTGATAGCCCTTGAATCAGTGCAAAGTCTCCAAGTGCCTTCCTTCTTTGGTGCTAGTACAGCTGGTACTACACATGGGCTTAAACTTTTGCCAATTAGGCCTATCTTCAACAACTCTTCAATTTGTCTTACTACCTCTGTATTCTGATCTGGAGTGAGCTTATATGCTGCTTTGTTTGGAAGTGTAGATCCTGGGATCTGATCTATACAATGGCTGATGTCTCTTATAGGTGGTAGGGAACTTGGCATCCCATCAGAACTAATGCCTTTGTACTTGTCCAATAGCTCTTAGATAGCTGGTTCTATGGATTTTTGTCTCTTTTCTCCCTTAACTTCTTTCTGCTATTCCTTGTTTACCATTAGGCAAGGAATTAGAGCATATGTATCTGCTCCTTCTCTTATCTCTTTCATGAATTGTCTTCCTTCTACCATCATCACTTTAACCTCTTTTCCTTTTGTCTCCACCTCTGTCTCCATTAATGGTATCAATTCTATCACCTTACCATTCTTGGAAATGGAGTAGGTGTTCCTAACACCATCATGGTATGCTTTTAAATCATACTGCCATGGTCTTCCAAACAGGAGATGGCAAGCATCCATCTTGGCAATGTCAAACAATAGCTTATCCTTATATGGGCCAATTTGAAATTCTACCCAAGCCTGTTCTTCTACAACTATTTGCTCCCAAGAAATTTTATAAGGGCAAGAATAGTGCTTGAGCTTGCTACACTCTGACAATCAGATTCTTGGATCAGATTGATCCTCTTTTCTCCTATTGAACTTGTTGCCTTTGCTGGACATCTGCTAGCTATGTGGCCTTCTTGGTTGCAATTGTAACATCTGATAGGTCCTCTGCCCTGAGATCTTCCTCTAAAAGGTGGTCTTTTGCCCCTGAAGTTTCCCCTTGGATTGTAGCTTCCTCCTTGGTTCTGACTGTTATCTCCTCTACTGGTCTCTTGGTTGGATTCACTCTGGTATCCAAATCCTCTGCCTCTAAAAGGACTTCTTCCTCCTCTCTGCTATCTGCCTCTACCTCTATGATTCTGCTCATGCCTTCTCTTTAGTTTTTCTTCCACTTTGAGTGCTAACTGATAGCACTTTTGAACTGTATCTGGATTATGCAGATTTAAGTCTTCCTGGATGTTAAGTCTCAATCCATTGAGGTATCTTGCTACCTTCTCTTCCTCATCTTCCCTTACCTTTGTTTTTACACACAACTTCATGAATTCTTCTATGTATGAGCTGACATCTAGCTCCTTCTGCTTCAAATTATGTTTTCTCTTATGTAATTGGATATTGTAATCCAATGGAACATAGGCCTCTTTCACCAATACCATCATTCTCTTCCATGTTGTAACTCTGTTCTTTCCCTCTTTCACCTTGTCATCTTGGATGAAATTCTACCAAGTCAGTACAGCTCCTTTCATTTTGGACTGAGCCATCTTCACTCGTTGGTGTTCTGGTATCTCTTCTATCTCAAAGAAATTATTCAAGCAGTCTATCCATTCCATTACTGAATCAGGTTCCATTTTTCCTGCAAACATTGGCAGGTCTATTTTCACATCCATGGTCCTTCTTTCCATGGACTTGAGGGCATTGAATAAGGGTCTCTGGTCTGCAGGAACCTCTAGCTCTTCCTGCTCTGGGGTCTCCTCTTCATCCCCATCTTCATGTTCACTAGAGTTTTCTTCCCCTTTCTCCACTCTTTCCTTCAGCTTCTCTAGTTCTTCCTTCAATTCCTGATTCTGAGCTCTATCAGCTCTACTTTCTGCTATTTGCTTCTTCACCAAGGCTATCAATTCAGCATTGGTCATTTTTGCTGGAAGAGTGCCTGAGGCTTCTCCTCCTTCCAACATTTTGCTTTCTCCTTCTACTACTATATGGAACAAATAACTTCAAAAATGAAATTTTCACACTAACCTTTCCCAAAGCTTTCTCTAGCTCTGATACCACCTGATGCAGAGCACGTGCCAGCTGAAGCATGTGAACCAGTTCAAAAACCTCTTAGATCATGTAAGACAGCCAAAAGAAACTATATCGGCAAGACCTTTGAATTGTCTCACCGAAACATACCCACTCTTGCCTATCGGCAAGACAGTCCACCGTCGGTCAGGCTCAATACTCCTTCGCCGACACCTTCACCTCTCACCGATAAGCCCTTGTCAAGCTGACAATGACTATCGGCACATCACAATGCCGCTCACTCCGATGTCCAGGTCACACTGATGTGGTCTTCGTTGGATTTGCCTATCGGCATGACAATCCAACATCGGTCAAGATAGAAACTCCTGCGCCGATACCTACCTCTCACCGAAAAGCACACAACATGAACTTCTCCTTCGGCAGGACTAGCCCACTATCTACCCGATGAACAAGTTCAATCCGGAGGTTCAATGGATAGGTTCAACCGGTAGGTTCAAACTGGAGGTTCAATGGATAAGTTTGCCCGGAAGGTTCAATGGACAGGTTCAACCTTCCCCTTCGGTGAGACTTCTATCTCTCAGTGAACTCTTTAACTCTCCTGCCGATGTAGTTGATTACATCGATGTACTTGTTGTCGGTAAAACACTAACTATCGGCGACACCTCTATTCCCTCCGTCGATGGCATAATTCACTCCGATGAGCTACCAAGACTCCTTATCGGCTAGACCGCTTCTCTCTCATGTCGACGGCAACGTTGAACCGGTTCAATTCAGAGGTTCAACGCCGAGGTTCAAACCTCACGCCGAAGCTTTCTCTGTCGGTGACACCTTCCAATGGTTTCCCTGATCGGTGTGGCTTCCAACTGTCAGCCCCATATAATTTTCTTTCTCTGATGGCGATACTCACTCCGACGGTCACATACCAATGTTTACATCGGTAGGACTTGTTTCTTCAGCATGACTTGCCTCCTATTCTCCGATGGGCTATCTTACGTTGATGGACTCTCTGCCAACTCCTTTTCGGCCAGACTCCCTTCTTCCTCTCACTGATGATAGAACCATCGGTGAGACTTTCACTGTCAGACCCTCACAGTTTTCTTTCACAGATACCTTGTCTCCCCTCGACGGATTTAACTCATACCATTGTCGGTGAGACTCACCTCCATCGGACCAGCACGATTCCTCCTTGCCGATGCCTGACTCTCACCGATGGATACGGCCAAGACCACACTCGGTGAGACTTTCACCGTCGGGTGAGCCTAGTTTTGACACGCCGATATCATTTCTTACGTCGATGGCTTGAATGCGAAATACACCCGCAGGTTATCCCTTGTAAACAACAGACACTCAAGACTGATGCTTGAAGTGGTTTTGCAATTCTAGCCTTCCATACCTAGAACGAATAAACAAAGTTGGGGAAATTAATCTACAAGTCCATTCCACTGATTTCCCCAGAAATCTGCCAGTGGAATGGATTTATCCAGTTAATTTGACCATAGAAGCTCAAAACTAATTTATACACAAACTCTACACAGAATGAACTTCTACACAAAGAATCTGCACAGAATATTTACACAGGATATTTACACAGTATTTAGAATCTGGAAAGGAAGTAAATTTCAGAACTTCTATTCTTTCTTCATGTTCAGAAATTACATTCGACTATTCAGAGACCAGACCTAGAAAACTATCCCCGTCCCCTCTATAAAAGGTTTTCCCCTTTTTATCTTTCCCAATGTGAGGGACTGACATTCTCCTCTATTTCAGGGATTTGATCTTTTCAAAATTATAGGTGGAAACCCTTAATCTACTACGAATGACATCTGTTTTGCATAAGACAGCAAAACTCTTTCAGCTAAGACACCTTGATTATCTTTCCCTTAATCCAAACTGTCAGAAACTTCATATAGAAAATGCTAACATTATATGTTACATTTGAAGGTGTTATAGATAACATGAAATGTCAAACTAATGTTAGTCTTCTTCTTCTTCTTGTGCATGTTGGTCCTTTTGAAGGGGTGCCCCTGCACCAATTATCTTGTAATGAAATAATTTGATGAAAATTTTGGACAAGTTTGCACTAATAGGAGTTTAATAACATTTGATATTAGTTATTTGAATATTATTATAATCAAGAAGCAATTTTATCCTATATGTCATGGAGAAGAGAGATCCATTGAGGGACAATAATAAAAGACAAAAAAGTATGTCCAAATGAGTAAAGGCATCCAATAATATCACATTTTGATATAGTGCATAGGTGTTTTTCATAACTATCTAAGGAGGTTAGTACTTGCTCTAAAAACTCTAAATTTCTTGGGTATAAAAGAATCTACTTGTAATGGGTGGCTCACCTTGATAAACTATTTGAAGGGAAACCGTAGAAAGGATAGCTCACCAATTGCTTTAAAAGAAATTTATGGATCATTACTATATGTTTAGTAGGATGATTTTTTTCCCTACAAAAACATGGCAAATTATGCATACTTATGCTTATGAAAATCTTGTTGGAATAGTCACTATCACTGAGAGGGGCGGGGGTGAATCGGTGATGTACAAAAAATAAAGCAATTAAGCAATGTTAACTTTTGACAAGCACAAAATTTAATGAAAACACATAAATATCACCATGATACAAATATTTACGTGGAAACCCTATGAGGGAAAAAGCACTGAGAGTTGCTTGAATCTACTGCTCAAATCCAACCTCAAAAGAAAGAAGATTACAACTATTTTAAAAACACCCACTTCAAGGTACGACCACACCTAATACACCCACATACTCTGCTTTAGGGACCAACCCCAATGAAGCACCAACCTCACTCAATGAATCTGAGACACCAATCTCCTAAGACTTGACAATTTTCCATATGTAAAAATTGATTCTACATAATCTGATTTGCATCAATAAGATGCATACATTACCCTCTCTTCAGTCCTCTTAACACACATCTCATATCAGTAAAATGTCTTCACATGGATGCACTTTTCTTCTTCTCTATTTTAGGATCACTGTATTATAAAAGCCCTCTTTTTCTTCTATTCACACTGTTATTTCTCACAAATATGTTCATAATACCATTTCATTTTACATTCTTCTGTGAAGATATTCATGCAACACAACATATATGTTAGACATCATAGAACAATATAAAACCTCCTAAATCAAAGGCATATCTACATCTTGAACCCACATCAATACCTTACAAAAGGAGAGCACCAATTTCAATGACAAAGAAAACAATTAAACATAGTACTACTCTGCCCATGAAGACATACATAAACTTACAAAGTGAATTATTGCATTAATTCTTATCACCTTTAGTTTCTTTAAGGACCTACGCATTCAATGTAGAAGACCATGTTCATGAAATCATAAAATCATCCTATACTCTCACATATACTCTGTAACATCATAACTCTCTATCATCTGATTCATGAAGTTTCAGACATGTTCTACCCTCATGTCTTTGTCCTCCCTTTCTTCCTATTTTAAGACATAGAATGTATTCTAAATTATCTAGTGCATATGTCACTGATAAAAATTGTGTCCTTTTTGTAAAAATCTATTTCATAAACGTTCTATACACTTCTCTCAAATTCTCACACCATATCAATATAAATCTCATTCTATTTAACCTGATTTTATATATCATTCATTGATAAAATCATCATACCTGAAATATATCAAAGCCTTACTATTAACACTCTTTCATCATCAGCCACTTCAATACACTCCTCTTAAAGAAAATATTACCACAAACAAATGCTTTTCTTATACAGATCACAGATGATGTCTTCTCTGCATATCTCTAAAACACAATATCACCTGACAGTAAAATTCTAAACTCTCCTCTTCTCATGATAAGATTAATACTTCATTGCATCACACACTCTTGTATTGCACAAGCATACATCTATATATCCTATATGAAAACCTTGATCTGCAAGCACACGGTGATATATTTTATAAGAATGAATATTTTCATCAATCTCTAATCATCCTCTACACTTGTTTTTAAAGCCTTCAAACCACATGCTGACGGGTTCCAAGAAGTAGTTGAAAAAACTACCTGAATAACTGCATTGCACAGTGGATGGTCATATGCCCATCAAAGATTGGTGTAGGAGGATAATCATTGTTATTCAAAAAGGTTCAAACTACCACCGTAGATCATCTCTTTCATGCCAAGAAGAAGATTTCTACGAGCCATGGATTATAAATTCCCGTCGAGGCTCCATGGAGGGCTGGTCAGTTCATGACATGAAACCCTTCAAGTCATAACTTAAGTGACTTAGTGACCGGCTAAACAAGTCACCTTTAAAACACAAAAGAGGCAACCTCCCGTTAATGAAGCCTTAATAATACTTAATCTAGGGTGTAAGAAATTAGGACTTAAGGTTTCTTTAGGTCTTTTAGACTAGGATTTTAGACTTTGAAGAATACCAAATCCTAAATTCATCACTTCTCAAATGTAAACCCTAATCACTCAACATTGACTATAGAACTTCTATGGCAGAGACTAGGATATAGATAGAGACTTTTTGAGACCTTTAGGGTTCTTAGAATTGATAGGGTTTTAGAATAGAAACTCAAACCATGAAAGGACCCTCACCCATTTCAAAACCACTAGAAACCATATGATGATTCTATGAACTATTATAGACACCATATATCTCTGATGCAAAAATACCATGGAGGCTTCTTAAACTTATTACAAAAGCTCATCAACAACCTTCAACTCTTTGAAATAGATGAAAACGAGAATGCAACTCTTGTCATGGAACAACTCTGAATATCTGCACCTCTATTATCTTTGACAACTATGACAAATCAACCTTGAAGCATCAAGACTTTGATATGAACATCCAACCACTTTAGCATATAGATCAGCTTAGCATGTGGATCACCAACTGAATACGTTCTTCCTCTGTCATCTCAGATGATCAACATCATACTGACAACAATGATATTGTTCTGAAGCAATCAAAGAACAAAGAACAAACTCCAACTTTTGACATCAATGACAAACTTATTTCCAATAAACTCCCTCTTTGTCATTGATCGAAAAACATTTGATCATCTCACTCAATCGTGCCCCCTTTAACATCAAATGACAAAGGACCCTTGGTTATAACTCAATTACTCCCCTTGCAGATAAGCTCCATATAAGGGCAGCAATAGTCATATTTCCTACATATTGGCAAGGGCATATCAAAATTGTCATGGAAAGCAAAAATAAAGTCAAGGTCACACTTAAAGCATTGAATGCAACATTGAATTACTATGATCAAGGACTATCATCACATGCAAATGATTATGCATAAACATATCACTGAATCAATTATCATTTGCATATTGCCACTGCACCTCACTACTCATAACACATAAAACTATAAGCCAGGATTTATTGAAGACTTTTAACATTGAAGTACTTTCACCATTGTTTGAATAGATCAACACACAAATGTGGTGAATTGGACTATAGTTTGAGACAAGTAGGGAGCCATTTTTACAATAAAAACACAGTCATAGAACATAATAAGTATTATCTATTCATCCAGAAGCAATCATTGCACCAAAAACACTATTAACATAGTCAAGCAACACTGCACCAAAGCACATTACTACCAAGTCAAGGCATATACTACCATGAGTTTTAATGTTAAGGCAAGACTGTGACACTACTTTACATCACTGTCACATCATTGTCAAGAGCTATACTGTCATATTCACACAGTGAGAGAACATAGCATCACTGTCACCAAACTGTCAATAACAAATCACCACAGTCAAGGTCTATTTGAAACCATGCATAGTACTATGAATTAGCAAACATACTGTATTATACTGCCACTGACATCAAAATCACCATATTACAATATCACTGTCATAGCAGATGGAAACAATCAAGTCACTCTCCCTTAGACAATTAGGAACTATAGTATAGAAGTAGGAAAGGTACACTGTCAATTACGCTTTGATGTAGGTTCACAACAACAAAGTTCCATTTTAAATATGAAACATGTTGTCAAGGACCAAAGAATCTACATTTGCTTAGAAGTTTCCATGTCATTCCATTAAACTATATTACTTTGAGGTATTTTGACAAAAAATATATGTGGCTTGTCTAATCTTCTCCATTTTGCATACATGTCTATTAGGACATTTTGCAAAAAAAATCTCAAAGAGTGGAAGAGAGTTTTACCTTAAATGATACAATGCAGCCGCATGGGCATCTAGAGCTTGACTTCGTTGCTTCTCTACAGAAAACAACTGCGTGTTCCCCTTGACAAGTTGTGGCCTCTGTCCATAGAATTTTGTTACTGTCAATAACAATCGTAAACCCCCTCAATTAAGGAAAATAATAATATCACAACCATTAGATACTACACTCCTCAGGTGCTCCTGGAGAAATTCCAATCAAAACAAGCCACTTTTTTAGTAGGATCACATTGATAATTTATTATCTAGTTGCCTATTAAATTGGCCATTCACTCAAACATTCGGATAAAGACTAAAATCATCTCTATTTTTGATAACATATTTTTGAACTACTCTTTTCATAAGAGGATAGGTTAGCTTGAGTTGAAAAATCCTTGAAGGCGAGTTGAGATTAGGCTAGCTTGAGGTATTTGTTATTCAAATACCTTGTTCATGATCATCATTTGCACTTTTATCAAATAGAAGCCAGCATGCTAGCTTTTTTCCTCTTTCCTAATATAAATCTGTAAAGATATTTTTTATCACAATGTATGCAAGAAGCTTTACCACCTTCTCCATAATGTCTTCAATATTGTACTTTTTGAATAAGAAAAAGATAGTAAAAACACAAAAGAACAAATGGAGCCAAAAAGTGGATGGAAGTTCAATTGCAAGAACTAACTCTAATTGTCTCTAGGCATATTATTTATCTATCCCAGCATGGGAGAGAATATAGGTCATCAATTAAAGGTAATTAATGATTTTTTAGCTTGACTTGGTTGCTTGATCTCTACATAGGCACCTAAAAACTACCTTTGCTTGATTGAGTTAAGAAACTTTGACTTGACCTTTCATTTTTTTTTGGAAACTATTAAAAGACTCCTATATGCTTGCCAATTGCCCTCGAAGTCACCCAAACTAACCCCTATATCTTCTCAACCGCTCATTATAACCTCCATCACTCTAAAACTACCAAAACCTCTTTACCATGTTCATAAGATATGTGTTAAAGCTTTGAAATGGTTAACAATCTTTTGGAGGCATAGGAGAGCTTCAAGGGCTTTTAGCTGCCAGCTCCCAATGCATTGTGATACCATCCCTAATGCTATGGATTGTCCACTTAATAAGTCGATTATGCATTCTTTTCTCTCCAAAATGTTTATCACTGTCAAAACTTCAAAAGTTTCAGTCATTCTAATTAAATTCTAGACCATTTCCTAAGACTATCACTTCTTGTAGTTTGTCACTTCCTATAGCTTGTCCCTTAATGTAATTTGTGCGTATGACCACCACTTGAAATATAAGACATGAAAATCCTTTTGCCAAAGTGACAATAATCTTGCAACCAATAGTGTTATTTCATGTGAATGGATATGATGTTCAATGTGTCTTCATGAATTCAAACATAGTTTTACTAAGATGGGTTTTAATCCTCATTTCATAGTAGACAACCCATTATAATTTTAACTATCCTACGCATCTATCTCTAATCTCTAAGGCTTACATGACTATCATGTCACGGACTATTACCATGTGAAAATGACTATCCATTTGAACTTTTTGTGCACTTCCTCTATGAGCTTACCTATCCTCATGCTTTTATCACAATCATAGTAGTCCTTCAAGTAATTGCATCACTATCTTCTACCATTTCCTTTTTTATTTTCTCATTCATTTAACAGTGACTGTGTTTATAAATAATTGTCCTTAGAGCAATGAATATGACTGTCATGATGTATCATCTATGGCTAAGGACTGTTCACCTATCTACTACCCTCATGATCATGCATAGGCATTTATGGACTGTCATACTTGATGGCATCAACACCTTTTAATGGTTATTGCACAGTTTGTTATCTTCATTGACTTTGTATATTTTCCTTTGGCATGAGCATGATATTCTCAACTATTATTGTCTTTTGTTGATGATCACAATGATCACTACCTTTGAAAATTTGCATAGGATACAAGATCACTGTCTCATCATTATTTACTTAGAGAACACATGGATAGTCAATTCCTCTCTTTATCTCATCTGTCATCACCAAAGTCATGAGAAATATGACTATTATATGTCCCCTTTTAATAACTTGTCAAATCCATACTACTATCATTCACATTGTCCTTGATAAGACAATCCATACTTAGTTACTTCCTTTTGAGTCATTCTTGTTTGTATGACTTTTCCCTGTCACTTTATACTTATCTAAGGAATTATTTAGATAAAATGCTAATATTGGAAAAACCTATGAAGCTTTATCAAGGATTCTTTAATGATGTTTGACTATCAAAACTATATATTTGCATAGAGTTATCCATTCATAGTGGTGATTACCACTACAAGGATCACTTAACTATTGGATAGGTCGATAGTTAGATGCTTGGTAATCTTGTCCATGTATAGAATTTATAGATATGATGAGATGGTCAACCAAGTAGAACTTAGCAAAAAAATTACTTTTATACAAAATGAAGCATGCCAAACAACATTTCCAAATGTATTCTTTATTCTATAAATGATGGAAATGGAGAAAAGCTCAAAATTTAAAATTGCCAATAGGTAACCTATCAATAAAACAAAACCTATTATAACATCCTAAATTTATGCTTGTCAAGAAAAATTAGGAAATTTATCCATTTTGATGTCCATTTCTTTAGAGCTCTCTATAAACCTTTGCTTACCAAGAGCATATAATAGAAGCCTATGGAATCTTCTGTTTAGCATAAGTATTTACCAGGTTTTTGTGTAAATCTCCATAAAGCTATGCTTAGCCAAGTATAAACAATAGACCGGTATAAAGAAGCCCTAACAATAGTGGCTAGTGATAGTAATACTCAAGCTCAAAATTTCACTCACTTCATATAAAGCACACAAAATTTCTTTAATATTAAATAAAATACACTTCCCAGGCTATTCAAGTTACGATTCTTCAATGAAAACAATTGTCTGAAGAATATATGTAAATTTTAAGCACATTTTGATAGAAGCTTATCTGATCCTACAGAGATGGACTGTCTGAAGTAGAATGAGAGGAAAGCGTCATTATATTTAGAAGCAGGATGTTAAAATTGGATCGAAGGCTTTTGATAAAGTATCCTTTGGCTGAGGGTTGGATAAATTTGAATCCCTTAATAAGAGAGTACATTTGATCAAATAGTTGTCTCTCCTCCATACAAAATAGATCCTTATCAGCCAAGTCAAATGCTACCCCTAGAAAATGCAGAGCACACTATATAAACCAAAACCTAACTGAAAACCACTATACATTGGCTAATAAACTAAAGATGATTACATGGTGCAACCAAAAAGAGCATTAAATAATGGTAGTTTATTTATCACCATCTATATGTTGTCAAAGATCATCCAGCAAAGCAAATTTACAGATTAAAAATGCTAGAAAGAAGTAGGATTTGAATTCTCATTCAACAACCCTCATTTGTCAAGAGAAGAAGACATATTTGGTTTTGGAAAACTTACAAGGGCTTGATAGGGGAAGGGTAGCAAAAGTTGGGAAGCTAATTCAATGGTTGCATGGCATGTTACTTCACCTTGAAAAAATTATTGCATGTTACTAACTTATACACCCAAGGTAATAGTTTAAACCACTAAATTGTTGAACTATACAACACAGATTATCAACCATTTTACCTCTGCTCATTTTCAACAAAATGGATGTTGCCATTCCTATTGCAAACCACTAGATTATTGAGCTATATAACACCAATTATCAACAATTTTACCTCTGCTCATTTTCAACAAAATGGGTGTTGCCAAAACTTGAAATTTTTCAAAAATTATTGGAGACAGTGAAAAGGTATAGGAATCCAACCCTTGATGAGCTCATCTATTTTTGAAGGTGACAGTGCATCCAATTCAACAATGTCTTGAGCATAGATGTGGTCTTCTTCATCCATCACATCTTCCAAGTCTTTGAGAGAATCAGGAATTACAAAGTGAGGAGCCAAGCCATGACTCTTCTCTATCAATTCTTGATTAGTTCAGGATGATACAAGGGTTTCTTTTGTTTGAATTATTTTTCATCAAAAAAATTTCCCTCTCTGTGGACTTCGAAATATTTCCCACTCCCACCAATGAAATATTTTTTTTAATTACCCACTTTAATATCATATTGTCTATTCTTTTTGTGTGACTAATTATTTAGTCACTTTTATTTGTGTGACTAATTATTTAGTTGTGTTTTTTACCTGATGATCAAATTAGTCACTTATGACGATCAAATTAGTCATTTATTTAGTCATTTATAGCTGTATTACAAAAAATGACTAGAATTTACTCTTTTTTAGTTGACTAAAAGTTTTAGTCACATAGTCATTTATTTACCAAATTCTACTAGTGTCCACTCAATGGGAGTCATTTGTTCCTCTAGCTTATCTATGATGGGAGTCATGTGAGTGATAATTAGTGATTGTTACAGTGGGTAATATAAGCATAGATCATGTGTGGTTGAGTAGGGGCCTTCCCCTCCTTTTGTCTCCTTGCCTTAAGGTTTTCCTAACATGCTTGACGTGCACCCTACATTTGTTGGTGGAAGCTAGCAAGAGACTGTATGACTCCACTAGAAAATGGAACCCCTTACAGAACCCAGTACAGGATGACAATTTGCTATTGGTGGGGAACCATAACCACTCTAACAGGTAGTGGAGATGGTATAGTGAGCATGGATAGAGAGAACAAAGAGAGGCTTAGGATATGAGGTGTGGATAAGTGGTGAATGTGGGAGGAAAAGGGATATAAGGCAACCTGAAAGGCTGGATGAAAATAACTAAGGTTGGGGGAGTTGAAGGAGTGGATGCAGGGGTTGGGTGGATGATAGCTAATGGTGTTGCTATAGTTATAGAAGGGACAAACTAAATTGTAGAAGGGGGAAGTGAAACACTTACAAATGTGACTGTGGGGGTCATCAACTTTATTTGCATTCTGGTTGGCAATTCTTCTTCCTCTAGATCTTCTTGAAGCATGAGCTTCCTTCTCTTCCTTTCAGGTTGCTTAACTGAAGATAGGTTAACCCCTCAGATAGAACTTGTGTTGCTATGTTGCTTGCCAATAGTGCTTCTATGGAAGCAATAGGGGTTTCCTCTACTATAGATTCTTAGGAGCTTGCCCAAATGGTTCCTTTCCTTTTTGACTTACTTGTTGATATGTAAACTATGTAGATTGATGGGCATGCACAATCTCTGCTCTAGGGTCCCCAAGCATTATATCTTTTTGGTCCAAATGGAAAAGAGTTTGAGAGCTCTATCCCTCCACCTGATGTAGTGGAGGGGCCATTTTCCATGGCTTGTTGGAGTCCCATACAATACTTCTAGAGAATCACTACCTTCTTTTGACCCATAACTAGTTCATCTTCTTCAACTTCTTTAGCTCTGAGAGCTCCTTTAGGGTGTATATTACTTGTATCATAAGAGGATGTAGGTGAGTCATTTTCTCTGCCAAGTTTCATCAATATCCACATCACTGAATTCCTTTTCAGGCTCAATAATCTCCTACCTGTATTTCCAGTAGGCCTTTATCTTCTCCTCACTCTAGTCCTTCTTTTGAGGGTTTTCCTGAGGTTGTAAGTCATTATCTTGGAGGGCTCATAGGCATGTACTAGCTTATAGAAAGATTCTCAGAAAGGGTGAAGCTTGGAGGGGAGCTCATGCAACTCTACATATACATCAGGGTGACTTCTTGGCCTCAATTGTTGAATGACTCTGGTGGACAAGGACCTCCTTGGTCTTTAATATAGCTACCTAGTTCACCATGAATCTCATGGGGTCATAAGGTTAATAGTCCTCTATGAGGTCAAGCCTAGCTTTACCAATTTCATCATTAGTAGGTGCTCCACTCTCTCTTATTCACTATTATTCTACTTCTAGAGTAAGGGATGTCATAGACTACCCTCTTCTTCTTCTTAGCCCCATATAATGAATCAAGAATGTCTAGATGTCAAACAAACTCAAGAGTCAAAACCTAGCCTATGAGGACCTTTGGAAGTCTAAAAACCTCCTCCTTGAATCCATACACATGTATCATTGTATGGTTGGCTCCAAAGAACCAATCACAGGGAAACCTATTATTGGTCATGAGACCTTGTTTCCTGTCACTTAGCCTAAAGGTGATGTCCTTTAGACTAAGATCAATAAGGGTCAGGGCAAGGAAACACTCAACAAACTCGTAAAAGTTGTTGGGAATTAAGGTGTCTCAACCTTTGTAATTTCCTAGCATTTATTATTTGATTGTATATTTATTTAATTGCCTATATTGTATTTAATATTGGTCATCTAGTTTTGTCATTTAGTGTTAGGTGGCATGTTGACATGTCATCCCACTTAGAAGGTGACTTGGATGGTCAAGTCAACATTTGAAAATGTAGGCATCCCATTTTGAGGTGGCATTATTACCATGTGGTAGCATCTTGTAGGTTGTGTAAGTGGTTATGACATATGATGGATTCTATGACATGTAAGAGCCAGAAATGGAGATTCTATGACAAGTGTGACAAATTTCAAGAAGCATCTTTGCATGGAGAAAGTAGGTGCCCAAGTTTGACTATGACAAGTTGTAAGAGAATCATTTATTAATAGTCAGTTATGACATATTCTCTTACATCTATAAGTGTTGTCATATATGATAGATTTTATGATTGTGTAAGAGGATGTCATACCTATTTTGGGAAAATTTGGGGTGCCCAAGTGTGGGGTTGTAAGGGATGAAATGGAATCTTTGACAAGTGTCTTTTGCATGCTTTATGGACTTCAAATTTGGGCCATGTGGATTTGATCGAGATTCTTTTGTGGATTGCTCTAGAAGCTACCTCTATCCTTGGTATTTATCTGTATATACAGGTGCTTGGAGTTGGAGTGGTATGGTTCATTTGCAAGTGCCATTACATTGTCACAATTACTCCAGTATTTGACATTTGTGAACTCCTAAAAGAACTTGCATTGAAAGTGTGTTGTAATCTTCTTTGGATTTGATAATACATTGTGCAGGTTTTAGATTGTGGGGTTTTTCACCTGAGTGTGTGCGAGAAGTTGAGTCCACTTTTTGGCCAAAAATTGGAAGTGTTTTCACTAATTTTCAAAATTTCTCACATTTGACCATAAAATTTGAAGCACTTAGAGATGGAATCTTGAATAAAGTCACTAATCATAAAATGTAGTACTCGGAGTCTAGTTTCCAAATATGTAATTTATTTGAGTACCCAGATGATACAAATTGATTTTCAATAGGCCTTTCTAAAAGCCATTGTTTAAAAGTCACTTTTTTTTACTATACCATGCACGTGTATGTCATCCACATTTTGACATAAATAATCATATTTTTCTAAATCCTTTTGGGAAATGATTTGTAACTCACTAAAACATGTTTTCCATATTTTTTTGTAATTTTTTATTGAATATTTTATTTTTTGTTAATTTTTTATTGGCCATATTTGGTGTTTTTTAAAAATTGTCGTGTACATCACATATAAGATGACCTAAACTTATCATTTTTTGGATTTTTATTCAAATTGAAAAGAATTGTCTGAAGTACATTTTCGTACAATTTTTTAAAAAATTATTTTAATAAAAAGTTATTAAAATACTAAAAAACCCTGATAATTCAAGTTTATGGACATGTTTCATCAGAAATTAATTGAAAAATAGAAAAAATAATCCAATTGTAAAAAAAATACATATTTGGAATATAAACTGTCTCATCTATAATGGGTTTTAATTTTGTCACAAAATTCTACAAAAAGGTCTTCAGACATATGCCCAAAGTCACTATTTTGTTGTGAAATTGATAGGACCTTCAACCTGCAGGTCAAACCAGGTCCAAAGCCTAGGTTCGGGTCCCCAACCCTTTTCTCGAACTAGTTAACCAAGCAAAAACTGGGCCCAAAATTCAAATTTTAAGAAACAGGATCCCGTTTCTAGAAAACGGGATCCCGCTTTTGGCTCGAGATCCCAAAGTAAAAAAGGATCACGTTTCATAAAAAGTGGGATCTCGTTTCACTTTTCCTGATTTCAAGTTTTTGTCTAAGTCTGAAACTTCCACCTTAAGTGGACTCAACTTTGTGCATTTAACCACTTGAAAGGGTTTTCCCCATGTATATCTTGTGTTGTGAGCATTATACTTGCTTTTGAATGTTGTTATTACCTTTCTATTAATGTACATCCTAATCTCTAACTATAAAAGTTAAAATTTGCATAAATCTTTCCTTAGTAGATTAGTGTAGTCCAAGCATTTCTGCATACCTTGCTTCCTTTCGGTTGGTATCAGAGAATGATCACATTTGATTCTAGTTTTTGGGTAGAGGATTTTTTGAGCTAATCTTTGTTTGAGTGGGAGCTTGTGTAGAGGATTTTGAATTCTTTGTCACAGGAAAGAGATGGTGAGTACATCTAGGAGGTTTGAGATAGAGAAGTTTAATGGAGTCAACTTTGAGTTGTGGAAACTCAAGATGGAGGACTTATTGGTGGATAGAGATCTATGGCTCACAATATCCAAAATCATGTCATCGGGCATGAAACAAGAAGATTGGGATTTGATGGATCAGAAGGCTAAGGGTTTGATAAGACTTTGTTTAGCTAATTTAGTGCTGGACTGAATATCCATGAAGAGGAGACTACATAATATCTTTGGAAGAAACTTGGAGATGTTTATAAGGCTAAATATCTAGTGAACAAGTTGTTCCTGTGAAAAAAACTATATTCTCTAAGGATGAAAGATGGAGGATATGTCATTGATCACCTAAATACATTCAATATGCTTGCTTCCCAGTTAACCTTTGTTGGTGTGAATATGGAGGAGGATGATCAATGTATGCCATTATTGTGTTCCTTACCAGATTCATGGGACCACCTTGTTATGGCCATTGGGAATACCACTACCACCTTCAAGATGGATGAAGTGGTTTCTTTATTGTTGTCTAATGAGATGCATAGGAAATCTTCTGAGTCGACAAAGGAGGCACTTGCAGTTCATGGTAGATCTAAAGAAAAGGGAAAGAAAAAGGATAAGAAGGAAGTAAAGGGAAGATCCAAATCCCATGGGAGATCAATGTCTCCCAGAAATTCCAAGGCTCTGTGTTGGAGTTGTAGCAAATCTGGTCACTTCTGTAAGGAGTGCAAGGAGGAGAAGAAAAACAAGAAGAAGAAGAACTATGATTTGATTCTAATAAATCCTCTCAAGATGATGGAGAAGCATTTATCGTTGCCTTGACAATGCATGCATCAAAAGATGTGTGGCTTATTGACTCTAGTTCATCTTTTCACATGACTTCTCATTGGGGTTGGTTTTTGAAGTATGAAGAATATGATAGTGAGAAAGTGTACTTGGGTGATGACTCTCACCTAAAGATTGTTGGGCGTGGAAGAGTCTCACAAAACCTATCATCTATAAGTTGAATGATGTGGGTGTGCAGGTTGTTTTCTCAAATGGAGGATGCAAGATGACTAGAGGAGCTGTGGTGCTAGCTGTGGGTGTTTGGATTGACACTCTGTTTCATCTTGATGAATGCATAGTTCAGTGCAATAGTGCCTCTTTTTCAAAGAAGAGAACTTCAAAGTCTTCATCCTCACCATTAGAATTAGTAGCGAAGAGGACTGCTGCATCTATTTTTTATGTTCATGCTTTCTGGGTACCTAAGGGTGCTCATTCTATGGAGATGAAACTTCTAGCCGAGAAGACAATGTTATGGCACCAAAGGCTTGGTCACATTGGTGAAAAGGGTTTGAGGACCTTGAAAAATAAAAACATTGTTGAGGACATGAATGATTGTAACCTTGAGTTTGATTTTTGCGAACATTACATTATGGAAAATAAAACTGTGTTTAGTTTTATTCCAGTTCTCACAAATCTTCTAAAGTGTTGGACTTGATTCATTCTGATGTATTTGGTCATGTTAATGTTTCTTCAATTTTAAAATATGTTTACTTTGTTTCATTCATTGATGATTACAATAGGACATGTGTGTATTCCTTGAAAGCAAATCTAAAGTCTTTAGTAGATTCAAAGAGTTCAAAGCTCTTATAGAGAATCAGAAGGATATAAAGATTAAGTGTTTGAGGACTGGAAATGGTGGTGAGTTTTTCTCAACAAATTTTGACAAGTTCTGTAAAGAACATGGGATTGAGAGGCACAAGACAACTCTATATACCCCTCAGTAGAATGGAGTTTTAGAGAGGATGAACATAACATTAATGGAGAGGACTAGGAGTATGTTAAGCGGAGCTAGCCTTGAACAAAAGTTTTGGGTTAAAGCTATTGCTACCACTTGTTACCTCATTAATAAGTCTCCTACATTGACACTTGTTTAAGAAACCTATGGATGTGTGGTCTGGTTAAAATCCTTCATTGAGACACATTCGAGTATTTGGCTATGAGGCATATGCACATGTGCCTAAGTAGAAGAGGTCCAATTTGGAGAATAATGCAGTGAATTGTAGCTTCATCTGTTACATGGAATCAGTGTGAAAGGGTACAAGCTTTGGGATCTAGTGGCTGAGAGAGTTCTATATAGCAAAAGTGTGATCTTCAGAGAGCTCAATCCTTCTTTTCTTTCTCTACAGCCAGAGAAAGAAGAGAAGAAAGACGATGTGGTTAAGCTTCCTTCCACCCCTAAGAAATTTTAATTGAAGACATATGTTGGACCTAATGAGGAGGAGAGCTCTAGTAGCTTTGAAAGTTTAGAAGAAGAAGAAAAACCTCAACCTCAACTTTTGAGGAGGTCCACTCAAATAAGACAACAATCTGATAGGTTTGGTTACCTATTGTATGATTCCATTTGTATTTTTTCTTTGATCTCTAGCACTGATGAGACTAGGACTATAAGGAAGGCTATGGGTATGAGTGATGTAGATTCCAAGAAAGAGGCCATGGAAGAAGAGATGGCTTCCTTGAAGAAAAATAATACTTGGTATCCAGTGCCCTTGCTTGATGGACATAAACCTATTAGATGCAAATGGGTGTTCAAGAAAAAGTTTGGTTCAAATGACAGTGTTGATAAGTTTAAGGGAAGGTTGGTCGGGTAGGTTTATTCCCAGGTTGGGGGAATAGATTGTGGTGAGATTTTCTCTCCCGTTACAAAGCTGTCATCTATCAAATTCCTGTTATCACTTGCTGCAACATATGATTTAGAAGTTTAACATATGGATGTGAAGACAACTTTCCTTCATGGTGACTTGGAGGAAGAAATATGTCACAACTAGAGCACTATGTGGTAAAAAGTAAAGGAAATCTAGTTTGCAAGTTAAAGAAGTCTTTGTATGGTTTAAAGCAATCTCCTAGGATGTAGTACTAGAAATTTGATGCTTTTGTTTTCAGTTTGGGATTTATGAGATCAAAATTAGATCATTGTGTTTATTTTAAATGGATAATGATTTCATTCTCATTATTGCATTGTATGTTGATGATATGGTGTTCATTGGGAATGGTAAGAATTTAATTTATGGTTTTAGGTCTCAGTTGTCAGCGCAATTTGAAATGAAAGATTTAGGGGTAGCCAAGTACATTTTGGGGATGTAAATCAGAAGAGACAAAGGAAACAAAAAACTTTGGTTAGGCGAGAGTAAGTGTGTGAATTCTATGTTGGAGAGATTCAACATGGTATCTTGTAGACCATTGACTATTCCTTTTATGATGGGGATAAAGTTATCTATTGCATATTGTTCAAAGTCTCCTTCTGAGATGAAGGATATGAGTAGAGTTCTATATGCTAGTGCAGTTGGTAGTTTGATGTATTATATGGTCTGTACAAGACCAGACATTTCCCAAGCAGTGGAGTCCTTAGTCGATTCATGGCTAATCCTGGTCACATATATTGGACTGCAGTGAAGAGAGTGTTTAGATACTTGCAAGGTACTTTTGAGTATTCCTTATGTTATCATGGTTATCCTACACGACCTCGGCATTCACTTTGTATTCAAGGATTTGTGTATTTAGATTGAGCAGGTGATATTGACATCATGAGATCCACTAGTGCTTATATGTTCACTATGTTTGGTGGTGTTATTAGTTGGATGAGTAAGCAGTAACTTGTGGTTGCTTTGTCCACTACTAAAGCAGAGTACATGTCAGCAACTCATGCTCATAAAGAAGCCATTTGGCTTAAGAGATTGTGTTCTCATGTTGGGTTTGATGCAGGGAAGATTACCATTTGTTGTTTTAAAATATATTATTTTTATATGTTTAAAATTTTATAAGCTTTCAATAGTTGAAATTTTTATTTTAGGTTTTATTTTAAGATATATTATTCTCTATTTATGTCTATATGTTATATATATATAGAACTAACCTTTTTTTTTTAAGTTAAACTTTTAATATTCCTAATCCATTCTTATACATATTATTTATCCTAAACTAACATATTTATAGATAAAAATATATATCTATACTTCAGAGAGAGATGTATTTCTTAATCAATTTACCACATATAAGTAGAATATGCACCTTAAGAAGGATATCTCTTGTTGTATTTTAGATATATTTTTGTAAAATATAAATATAGTAGTAGAAACCACTACTCAAAATATAAATCAATAAATTTTACTCATAAACTACATAATTAAAACCTAATAAAACAACATAATCACATAGGCACAATTTAACCCCAGTGCAAATTTTAAATTACGTATAAAGGATAATTTGGCCAATAGGCCATTCTATATATGCACACATCTTGTAACTGCCAAAAAAATTTGGTAGTCCTAATAAAAAAAAATTCTTTGGTAGTCCTTCCTTTTTTAAGTCATCCAAAAAATTTAGAAAAAATGGTGAATCTTTATTAAAAATAATTGTAGATATATAAAAGTAACGACCATGATAGGTGAATTAATTCACAACCGCATAAATTAATTTGCAATTGGTCATCCATATAATATTCATCCATAAAACATGCCATTTAATTATGATGTAGTGGCATCCACATCATCATTTTTCTTTGTCTTTTAATTTTGCTCTATTTTTGGTGAGTTACTGCAGATCTCATTTGGTGGTGGTAGATTTTGGCTTTTACTTGATCCTATTTTGAGGCTGGCGGAGAGTGGGAGTGTTGGATTCCTCGAAGAGATCCATTGTATTCCTTTAATGGGATTGTTATATGTTTGAAGCAGCAGCATTCCTAGGTGGAGGGATATTGGAAGGAAATGGGCTGCATCCCTGGAAAGGGAAGATGGGTATTGCATGAGGAGGAGTATATTTTTGATATAGCATAGATGGGTGTATTGCTGATATAGTACAGATTATGTGTTGTGAATAGTGGTGACACTGGTATCTTCTTTCTGTGTAAGGAAGTCTTTTTCTTTAAGGTTGTTCGTGTGAAGCCAACTATTCTGATTGTAGACTGAGCCAATTTTTGATTTGTAATGTGCTAAACTAGAGATCATCGAATGTAGACTAAATCATTTTGATTTGTAATTTGTGTTGATTTTCTCTGAAACTTAATAGAAAGTAAAGTTCTTTGTTTTCTTTAGTTTTTGTTGTTGTCCATTACTGCATCAAATTATTACCATATGTTTATGACTGTAGTAATATAACAAGTATGTTGTGACTTTCCACAACTACAAGGCTTTGTGCTTGTTTCTATGTTGAAGGGGCAAAGAAATGTTTAAAGTTTTTAGGTGAGCACTTAGGATCTATGCTGCTATCTATAGGTAATGTTGACTTAGCAAGAAAGGAGGACATTACTCTTGGGGAATATTATATTTAAATTTAGCATGGTTCACCCCTATTTTCCTTTGTATTCTTTATTCCGTTGAGGATTTCTTCTTGGAAATGCTCTTAATATTTCTATTGGAAATATAGATGAATTTGCAAGCAACAGGACTTAAGCTTATGCTTATCTCAAAAAAGTAGCAGTTTTGTCTAAAATTTGGCAAGATTATTGCCATCTAGTTCACCTATTTTTTTGGAATGTAACTTGTAGTTTCTAACTATATGTTGTGAAGAGATGCAGAGATTGATCAATCCAGTAAAAGAAAGACTCTACAATAGTAATTTGAGTGCAATGTTTGTCCTCAGCAATAAATAGCTATGATACTCTGCTATATCATATTCTTCAATATTATTTTCTTATACATCTTTGCAATCTACATGGATTATAGTTCTTTTTGTTTATCTTTAAAAAATGACACCGTCCCACATGGCTTAAGAAATTTTGTTTTACTTTTCATTGAACCGCTAGACTTTGTGTGTGATAGATCAAGATTCAAGAGGGATAGTGATAGTGAGATTTAAGCTCCCAGCCAGTAATTATCTATCTTTAATGGGATACAACTACTTTTTAACATTATTTGTCCTGACCTAGTAAAATGTTTATAGGAGACCAATAAGTTTAGAACCATCAACCATGTATATTTTAAGTGGGGTACTACCAAAGATTGAAACCAATGCATAAATAATATACCAATCTTTGTTTTCCTACTAGAAATTATATGTCCTTGTGAGTTTTCAGATGCAGCCTCTTACAAAACCCCCAAGAAATTGAAATGTAAAAAGCTTTTAGTGTTGATGACAAAAAATTGAAACCAGTGCATTATTTTTTTACATTCTCCTCTCTTGCTCTCTTCATCTTGATGATCAGAAACATTGATGATAAAAATTACTACACAACTAAAAATGCTAAAGCACTTATATCCAATGCATAAATTACAGACTTATCTGTATTTTCCCACTAGAAATTACCCACTTATAAAATTTCTATAAATTTCAAAGTGATAGTCTCAAATTTTGGACCCAATACAACCACCTATTAAATTCCACTTATAATTTCTTAAAAACTAGGAGAAAAATTAATTGTGTAAATTTCAATGTACTAAGTACAAATTTTGAAACCGATACATAAATCAATACACCCACCTCTATTTTCCTATAAGAAAGTATTCACACTTATCAAACCCCATGAACAAGCTCTTAGAAAACCAAAAAAGCGGGATGGTCTAAATTCAATGTTTTAATTACATAATTTGAGACCAATGCATGAATTCATAAGACTGTCTCTAATTTCGTTCTAGAAAGTATACCCACTTCAAAGATGGAGAAGGCAGGGCAGAGCCACAACTAAGAAAAGATAAGGGGAAGCACATTATGGACATGCCAATCCCTCCACTTCTGAAGCATCAATCTACTGGTATTTGGATCAAGGAACCCTCTAATGAGGTTGAACAAACACAGAATCTGCATACACATGCACTAGCGTAGGAACCCAAGGCACAAGCCATGATACATGGAAAGTAGACAAAGGATTCAACATCACCTATGCAAATGCCTACAACAATTGATAACATTGTGCCCATAGCACTATGGGGACACATAACAACTAAGCACAGATGCACCTATTGTTACTAGCCTAGGTAGTTCACAACCATCGCTCCAAATGTACAACATATTACACTATGCATATTTGCCTACGATGTATCTTGGTGACACTTCTCACATTGATAAATCATTTTAAGAAAAATTTGTATGTAGGCATGAATGAAGCAGATATAATGTCTATTCTAGTGCCAAGCAGATGGGCTACAAAAGAAAAATTCTTGATGAAATCAATGTGCTCACAGTGATTCATGATGTCATGGCAAATGGAGATATTGTAGATTCAATTGCACACAATGGCAGGCTTACTATGTTGAGACATCTGCAAAAAGAAGAAACTAAGTAATTTAGTGCTCAATATTTAAAAAAAAGTGGGGGCTATGTTTTGTTTAGGAGTTTTAGCATTTGGAAAGTTGCTGTGGAGAGTTGAGTCCCCACTACAAAGGCACACACTATTGAAAACTTTTTTCACTTGGCCCCATTACATATCATTTCAAATAGAATGAATATTGAAGGTTTGTATCTACTTGATAATCCTTATGTTTAACATGATTCTACAGTTACAGAGGCCTAAAGGAATTTGTACCAGAGACCCACAACGAATTGGATCAAATTGGGTTATTTAAACTAAAATTTTCACTTTTCTCTCAATAGCCAACAAATTAATACCATACACTACAGAAATGATGAATGTTTCTTGATACAATATTGTTAAGAGTTTTGATGCAGATGTGTTGACGTAAAAAGCATTCATGCTTTCATAAACATTGACTATGGAAATATTATGCCTCTAATCATACACTATATCTAAAAAGCAAACTGTCAACTACTATAAGATCAAAATGCAATTCTAAAATGTTTTGTTGATTTCATCTAAGAACTCCACACAGTATCACTTCACAACATACCTAATGTAATCATAACTATTGAGAATAAGAAGTTGCTTACTCCAATTATTGAAGTTGAGCTCAAAGCCACAATCCTTTTCTTCCAATGCAATAAATCTCCAGGATCAGATGGTTTCACTGTCCTTTTTCACCAAATATTTTGGGACACTATTAACTTTGAATTGTTGGAAGTAGGTGAAGTGTAATGCCCATTAGTGCATTTTCCTTGTATGCTTTTTGACTTATATGATATATGGTGTATCAAGTGTTTCATTAGTGTATTGTGTAATTCATGTGTTATGATCTATTGTACTAAACTTCCCTGTGAGACCTATTATAATATTGAAGTGTTTTAAGGGTGTCCTCTAGATGTTTTTGTGCATGAAGCATGTTTGAACTTTGGCATGTGATTACTTTTTAAAGTGAATTCAATTTTAAACATACAAAGTGAAACAAATATAAGTCAATGCCAAAGTTCAAATCCATACTTCACAAAAAATACGTATATCAAATTAAAGTGAGTGCCAAAGTTGCACTCCACACAAACAATAAATAAATTTCATAGTGAATCACACTAAATAAACATGTCTAAAATATAACTTACTAAAAGTACAACACTAATTATATGATAAAGTTAATAGATTGTATGTGGTTGAATGGGAGATAGTTCTTTAATGGTTTCTTTATGATTTAGTTCTCTAATGGTTCATTCACTATTTAGTTCATGTGGTTATTCATTTAATACCATTCCATTATTTTTTATTTGCAAAAAAAAAAATTGATTTGTCCATAGTATTTATAGCCTTGTCCACCAACTACATGTAATTACTTTTTCAGCAAAAATATAAATGTAAACTATTTAGCTATAGGCCTATGAATATTTGTGCCTATCGGCCATTTGAGAGCACCTTTGGTGCTTTTACTAGTTTAGAATCATTCCCTATTATAATGGAGCAGCTATATTTGAGAGATTGAAAATAAGTTTTGAAAAAACAGTTGAAATTATACAGCAATTATATATACCATGTGGCTGCATATATCTTCCTTTTTTTTTCTATTTTCTTCTAAATCTTATCCCCTAATTTTTTTATATTAATAAATAATCTTTTTAATTTTTTAATAGTAAAAACTACAATTTAAAATAACTACTTAAATAAACAGAAAAATAAAATACTGATGAGATGACTCATTCTACAAAATCTCCTTAAAAAATTGAGCATCACTGCTAGCCAAAATATACTAATCAGCCTTATGGGACCTGCCCTATGTGTCCATATACGTGACGCGAGCTGTACGAAAAAATCGTGTCAAGAGTCTTAATGATTTAATCAACAGGATTCGTTAGGACGGCGCATGAGGGGTGACTTCGCCAATTAGTTTGACATTTTTTTTCATGATCAATAAAAATACAATTGAAGTGAGGAAGATAGAGTTGTAAGCATTGTGTTTGCTCCTTTGCCTCCTCTATAAAAGGCGGCAACGTTAAAGATCTTTCTTGCATTGGGGGTTATATTCCAAAGTCCAAGGTGAAGCATATCAACTCCCCGCAGCAGAGAGAACAGTCTCTGGAATGGATATTACTGGTATGAGAAAATCAAAGATGGGTGTGAAGAATGGTGGAGAAATTAAGTATTGCTCTGAGATCAACAAAGAAGACGATGGTGCAAAGAGGAAGAACAACAATAAGAATTCAAAGCTGTTGGCATCTGATGCCCTGCTTCTCCCCTTGGGAGTTACCAATAAGATCTTCTTTGTGCTCTTCTTCACTGCATCGTATTTCCTGATGACGAGGTGGAGGGAGAAGATCAGAACCTCAACACCTCTCCATGTTGTCAGCTTTGGGGAGCTTGTAGCCATTGTGGCCCAGCTGGCTTCCTTCATATATTTGCTTGGATTCTTTGGCATTGGTTATGTGCAAAACATCATCGGCAAAACCAATGATGATTCATGGGATGGTTTTGTTGTGAAGGAGGATTTCAACACCCCTCCAATAACCTGTGGGATAGCAGCCAAAGAAAAAATTGTTGTTAAGAAACCTGAGATCCAGCTCAAGGAAATTGCCCTTGGAGACAACGAGGATGGCGACATTGCAGCTGCTGTATGCAATGGCACTGTAGCCTCCTATTCTCTTGAATCTTCCCTTGGGGAGTGCAAGAGAGCTGCTTCTGTGAGGAGGAGAGCCTTGAAGCTCATGACTGTGAGATCTCTTGATGGGCTGCCCTTGGAGGGATTTGATTATGAGTCCATTCTTGGGCAGTGCTGTGAGATGCCTGTGGGTTATGTACAAGTCCCTATGGGTGTAGCAGGGCCTTTACTAGTCAATGGGTTTCAGTACATGGTGCCCATGGCAACCACAGAAGGGTGTTTGGTGGCCAGCACCAACAGAGGTTGCAAAGCCATTCTTATGAGTGGTGGGGCTACAAGCATTCTTCTCAGAGAGGGCATGACTAGGGCTCCTGTTGTTAGGTTTCAGAGTGCCAAGAGGGCTGCAGATCTCAAGTTCTATATTGAGGATTCCACAAACTCTCATAACCTCTCTGACATCTTCAACAGGTAGGTGCTTATTTTCTAGATCCTCTTTTTCATTTTGCATGCACCATTGATCATTAGTTTTATGGGTATTGGGTAGTGCAATTAAGCCATATTGTCAATATAGTTGATAAGATTTTGGGTGCACATTATTTCAACAGGACAAGCAGGTTTGCCAAGCTACAAGGCATAAAATGTGCAATTGCAGGCAAGAATTTGTACATGAGATTCTCATGCTTCACTGGAGATGCCATGGGAATTAATATGGTCTCCAAGGGTGTTCAGAATGTCTTGGATTATCTTCAAACCATGTTCCCTGGCATGGATGTTATCAATGTTTCTGGTAACTCAAGTCCTCCGATATTTCACCACTTATTTTTTTGGGTTTTTACTCTATGCAATTGCATTGGATTTTTCTTTAAGTGGGTGGGCTAATTTTGTAATTGTGCTTGTGTTTTTCAGGCAATTTCTGTGCAGATAAGAAGCCCACAGCAGTGAACTGGATTGAAGGGCGTGGAAAATCGGTAGCGTGTAAGGCCGTCATAACGGAGGCAGTTGTGAACAAGTTATTGAAGACCACAGTTCCAGCGTTATTGGAGCTAAACATGCTCAAGAATTTGACAGGATCTGCTTTGGCAGGCGCCATGGGAGGGTTCAATGCCCATGCTGCCAACATTGTGTCCGCAATTTTCATTGCAACAGGGCAAGATCCAGCCCAAAATGTGGAGAGCTCCCACTGTATTACCATGATGGAGGGTGCGAATGGAGGCAAGGACCTGCACATCTCTGTGACCTTGCCATGCATAGAGGTGGGGACAGTGGGGGGAGGGACTCAATTGGCAGCACAGGCAGCGTGCTTGAACATGCTTGGAGTGAAAGGAGCAAATGGGGCATCCCCGGGTATAAATGCTCAGAACTTGGCCAGAGTAGTGGCAGCTGCAGTTATGGCAGGAGAGCTGTCTCTCATGTCTGCTCTTGCTGCCGGCCAACTTGTCAAAAGCCATATGAAGTATAACCGATCAACCAAAGACGTCAAAGCATCCTAAACAGAATAGTTTAGATTCAGCCCCCTAAAAGTGTCCGGGCATTCACATCATTCTGTATTCGTAACTACTAGCAGTTGCAGGAAGTTTACAATTTGCCTATAGGTTATTTATAGTGCAAGGAACAATAGATAATAGTTCAATATAAAATTAAGAGTCATATACATTCATTTGTGGGTAAGAAATATAACGTGTAAGTAATAGCAATGATTGAATAGTAAACATTTGGATAGGTGCTTATATTTGATCTCTACCATCAATGTTGGCTGTCCATCATGATTCTTTCTTTTTAAGTGTTGAACAAATCTTTAACACCCATATTTCCCTATACAAAGTATTGACAATGAAATAAATGGGTCATTACTTTTATTAACCATTATAGTTAAATACATTATAAATCATTATAGTTAAATTAACCATTTATCATTAAGTATGAGGTGGGTTTTGAAAGGATGCTCACATAATGGTTCCTTTGCCTTTTATATGAACAATTGTGTATAAATTGAATTAGAGAGAAAAGAGAGTTGAGACAACCATTCATCATCTTTAAGAGAATGTCATGTATTAGGAATTTGAATTAATAAAATTTTGTTATAGCTCTCCATAATTTGGTGAGGCTGATCAGACTCAGGGAAACCATCAGTTACCCTTCCTGAAATGAATTGAATCACACGGGAACTGATGTGGTCCACATTCCAAATAATATCTAGATTTTGGAAGCAGATCCATTCTACCAACTTTCCAACTAAATTTGGGTATTGAGGCCTCTGCTGAGATCTTCAAGCCTCCTCTTTCAAGTGATCAATTATAAATTTTAATAAGCATTAATTTTTTATTGGTTAATATTTAGGTACCAACAACTTCTAATGATGACTGGTTTCATGAATGTATATGTGCCTGTGGCAAATACCAAAGATTGATCAAGAGTAAAGTATATGATTCTAGTGGCAAACAGACAAATTAAATTTATAAAGTCTAGATATTTCTGCAAATCGTGAACAAGAAATTATATTTGGTCTATGCCGAGCTTTCACTCTACATTTGTAATGATGAGTCATGAGCAGTTGAGCGGCATTATTTTTTTGAATCTGTGTATCCGCGTTTTGTTTTGATTAGGCGGCATCACCTTCTAAGCCTTTATCGGGTTAGAGTCAAGCTATGACAGGTCGTCAAAGTTAATCAGTTATGTGCCAAGTGACGAAGCCTTGCAGCCCGAAGGGTTATCAGTTCTGACAGTCTCTTCGCAATGCACCAAGGTGTGAAGTGTCCCGAGTTAGCCTTTGGTGAGCCCAAGTCTTAATAGGTTTCAGCAACTTGGTAGGAGGTTGTAGACACTACCACTTGGAGTCATGACACAAGCCTAAAGGGTTATCAGTTCTGATAGCCTCTTTCCATTGCGCCACTGCATCAGGTGTCATTATGTTAGACTATGGAGGGTTACCTAGTCCTCAAGAAAATTTAAAGGTTATGGCACCTTCTGTGCCAAGTGGCAAAGGCTCACATCTTTGAGACCTTGTTAGGTATGACAACATCAAGACACTGTGCCTTTGTGCCAAGTCACAATTTAGCCCATGCGAGTCTCAATTTTCTTCAAATGAATGGAATCGAGGGAAAGCTTATGATACTTACATTTGGCGTGACCACACTCCTCCTAGTTGAGACAATTTTGACACTTCAAAGGAGTAGTGCCATGTTGTTGCGTGGTGATAAGATCCACTAGACTAACAAAGGATGAAGAGGCTTTCGGAACTGTCGATCACAGGCCATAGGATCTAATGGTCTGTGCACTGTGAAGGACCTTACAAAGTAAACAATGAGAAGTGATGCATCGGTAAGTGAAGCAAGTGAGTCAGCATGCCTTTGAGGCTTGCAAGGAAGACACTGAAGGATCTCCCAACCACGACGGGTGACTTAGTAGTCTGACAATGCATCAAAGAGGTGGTTGAGCTTCATGAATAGTTGTCTAGTGAGTCTTGAATGTCTCTATCCTATTCCTACTACACCAGTACTATGAATTCAAGTGTGATGTAGGGAGAGGATGACATAGTGGTTGTGATTCAATGTTGAGGTACCAAAGGTAGATGGGGTGGATGTTTCTCACTTGAGTGCATCTTTTGAAATCAGATTGCTATATATAGAGGCTCAGTTGATGTAATAAGCATTGGGCAGTGTTTAATCACTGAGTCAATTTTAGGATTTGGGAGAAATGTTGATATGCATTCTAGCCTTTGTGGGTGCTCTTTAGAGCTGATTGAATGTTTTTTAACTATGCACTTGTGCCTTTTGTAATCCGTTCTTTGTTTACTAATGAATAAAAGTGACATTCTATGCCTATTGATTTTTCTCTCAAGTCTCATGTATTGATGCTATGCCTTTGATTTCATTTTGATGACTAATATTGGTAAATGGTCTGAAATCATGCCTTTTGTGCTCTTTGAAGTGATGAGTTAATATTGTGAGTTAAACAAAAAAACATTGTATCATTCTTGCATCAATTTAAGTACTATCTTTCAATGTATTGCCTTAGAGTAGTTTCTTTTATTTAAAGTTTCACTTCTCTTTTCTTCCCCCACAAAAAGAAATAATGTGATTCATAAGAAGAATCGGCTTCTAAAATCCTAGATGTTATCTTTTGAATCAAGAGTCCCACATTTGTAGGATTTCCCATTTGTGGTGGTCGAGTTGGTATCTAGGGGCAACCTTAGATGCAAATAAAAACCATAAACAATTTTTTAGCACGCTTGATGAGGCTCGAACCCACAATCACCTAATTAGAAGTTTGATTATATGAGTGAAAGACCAACTATAAGATCTCTTTCAGAATCAAATCTAGGTCTTTTAGTCCCTCCATTAGTGCTTGTCCTGAGAAGAACAATAGTACATCTAAATCCACCACCTACTTATATGGCTGCACAAGGAGTTCCTAGAAATTTTGTGAACTAAAATAGTGATAGTCCACTGATTATGCTAGTGCCACTAGCTACATGGGACCCTATCTTGGCCAATACACTCAAGGCTCAGCCCAAATACATAGGTGAGGACTCAAAAACTCCCAGGGAATACCTTTAGGATGTGGTAGATATCTATACAGTCCACTATGTGACAAAGAAAATTATTGCCTTAGATTACTTGCACCATCATTCAAAGGTAAAGTGCTTGACTAGTACAGATCTCTTCCATCAAATTTAATAACATGGGACCAGTTAGGAGACCTCTTCTTCAAAATATTCAATAAGAAAGGAGACAATTCCTAGATGTTGCAACAACTAGTAACCATCAAGAGGGCACCTAAAGAGGTATTCACTAACTGCAATGCTTGGTTTCAAAAGACCTAGTGAAGGATTCTAGCTACAAAATGACCACCTCCTAGTATGGCTATCATCTTATATCTTAAAGATTTCAATTTAGACATAGTTGTGATGATTCAGTCCTTGAGAGGACAAACACTCCCAGTGGCATATGAGCTGACAGTAAGAGTTGAAAATAATCTAATAGATACTAGAAAGTTACCTCCTAGACCTCTCGTGCCAGTGTTTCCTGAGTTGTCATTACAAGAAGAGCCACCTAAGGTTGATCCCCTTTTATCCAATTCAAATCAAGCTCCCTCGTCCATGGACATGTATCCTTCCCCTCAAGTACCAACAACTATGGTACCAATCCCTCAAGTTGCCTTAGAGATAGATGATATGAAGAGTATCCTTAGGAGATTTTCAAATTAGATAATCAACTTGAAGAGGCAACAAGATTCATACCCAATGCCTCCTTATCAAAACTACCAACATCCTAGGCCATAGTACCAACCAAATGGATACCAAAATTCCCAAGGGGTGGGTGATTCTCAACAACTTGTGCCAATCCCTACTCCATTACAATAGATTCCACCTAACTCAGTGCAAGATGAGGTCCTAGGGAAAAACAACATCACAGATGACTCAAACACATAGTGTTTTCCATGGAATGATCCTTATCCACCCAGAGCTTGCCCATGAGGGAACTTGCAACAAAATGTAGCAAAACAACAACAAGGTTTCCAAGGGGAGACTCAAACTAGGCAATCTTCCTATTAGTCACCTGGGGTGAAAAATTCTCTACTAGTAGAACAAATGCAAGGGATGTCCATGCAAAAAGAAGAATAGATTGCTCTTGTGTACACATTGTTCTCTTGGATAGAAGAGGAAGAAGCCATATTTTCCAACAACCCTTCTACTTCTAAGACATCGCAAGTGCAATTGGACTATTTCACCAATTTGAAGAAGACCTGATGGTAGGCAACCTGAAGGGAGTTGTTCACTGTGTGGTAGTAACTCAAAAGAATCTAGTTGCTCATGTTGTTCAGGTGTTTAATTGTGGAATACCAATTCAAAATCGTGGAACACCAACACAGAGTCACGAGGTACTAAATATCCCAATCGAAAGGTTGAGATATTTGGGATATGTTCCCAAGCCTCAGATAGTAGGACCTCTAAATGTGGTGGAGAAATTGAAGAAGGCACCATCCAACATCTCATTGTGGGATGCGTTATCCATCCCAAAACAAAAGACATTACTTCAGGAGGCTCTCAAGAAGTGAAGGGACCTGCTCTCACGAAATCAAGCAACTGCTAATGCCAAAGAGAGGGTGACACACCCTAAAAAGACTACATAAGCTCAAAATGCTACTTCTCTTACAAATACAAAACTAGAGGTGAATAAAGTTAAACCTACTCCCTTTTACTTAATAGTAATAGTGGGTAAGAAACTACTACACAATTCTATGATAGACTAGCACCACTATTATGCTCAAAAGAATAACTGATGCTCTTCAACTAGAATATGAACCCATGGAGAAGGGAGTTGTGCAATTAGAGGGAAAAAGGGTTCAAATGGTAGGAGTTGTCAAAGAAATTCCTCTCACCCTATATGCTTTCCCAAATATCATAGTGCGGCAAGAGCTAGTAATCATTAACACTCCACCAATCTTTGTGATATATCTTTCTATGGATTTTAGAGCCAAGATTAGCGGATACCTCTCTTTTGATTGGTCCCATCTCATCCTCAGGACTAAATACAACTCTAAATGAAGATCGTATCAAATCCCCTTTAAAAGGAACACATCACTCATGAAGTTATGGTAAACTTTGAGCCAACTCACACTATTCTTTCAAAAGATGAGAGGTATGACATGGAGTTTCAGGATCATGAAAATCTAGAAAATAATAGAATTGACCATGAAGAGGCACTCTTTTTTGAGTTTATGCAAACTGACCCTTGTGGGAACTTTAACTCCATAGGGTTAGGAAAAAATGTAATTTATGATGAAGAGCAAGTGGTACCAGAGGTAGATAGCCCACTTTGAGACTTGGCGCATGATTTTGATGAACTCACACAACTGTTGAAGTTGTACTTTGATAGTTCAATATGTGCAAATAGTTATGGAGCAGGATTGTGTCTCCTTTCTCCCTTAGGAAAGAATATTCTTAAGAATTTCCATCTCTAGTTCAGCTACACAAATAATGAGGCTAAATATGAGGTACTAGTACATAATCTCCTCCTAGTGGAAAAATGAAAAATCAAGTAGTTGCAAGTGTTTAGTGACTTAGATTTGATCATCAAACAAGTTAGAAGGATAGATAAAGCTAAGAAGATTAGGATGAGGTCATACCATCATAGGGTATGGGATCTGTTGGAAGGCTTTGAGGCACTAAATATGGAGGTAGTCCCAAGAATCCAAAATATTGAAGCAGACTAGATGGCTCAAATTAGATCATAGTTTGATTTGACGAGAGACCTAATTAAAAATGAGAATGTGGTCAAATTAATTATCTGACCTACAATCCTAGATAATGGAAATCTTTGTAAAGTGTTTGAAAGTGATACTCAGATTTCCCTATTTCTATAACAATCTGGGGAATTTGTTGACCAATTACAACCAAGAATACATGATGCTTACAAAGAACAAATCATGCAATTAAAGTCAATTAAGCTTCCCAAAGGCCTCATAACTCTAGATACTCTATTAGAAGTTTGAATGATGGAAATGCAAATAAGAGGAAGATTTTTTTCTGATAACGAAGACTATAGAGAGATAGAGGTTAGTGTTGGAAGGAGAGTTAAAGTTAGGAATGCCACCACTCAAGCTGAAAGGGATAAACTGATCTCCTTCTGCAATACGTATGACAAAGTGATAGCCTAGAATTACGAATACCTTAAGGGCTATGATAGAAACACAGTTCAACAAAACTAATGCTTGAGTCAAAGCCAATTCGACAGAGGTAGGTGCCAGTCAATCCAAAGATAGAGCTTCTTATGAAGCGGGAGTTGAGTAAATTGATTGATTCAAAAATCATCTTCCTAATCAAGCATTCAACATGGGTGTCAAACCTAGTTTCAGTAAGGAAAAAGAATAGTGAAATAAGGCTTTGTGTTAACTTCAAAGACCTTAACAAGGCATCCCTCAAGGATCACTATCCACTCCCTTCAATGGAGTAGATACTTCAAACAAGTCTCTGTATTTTTTTTGTATAGAGGCTTCAGCAACCACTAAGACCCAAAGGAATACCATCCTCCATAGGGATCATAATTGCACCCTTTTCTCGATGGAGGACCCTAAAACATTGAGCTCTCGCAAACAATCTGACATGCCTCCATCTTGAAAAAGAGTTGTTCATCCTCAGCAATGTATGAGGACCAAACTTGAATGCACCTCTAGGAAACTGCTTCCTTTTCATTGTCCTCATCTCCTTCTCCTTCCTCCTCTATGCAGGAGCTGCCAACATTCCTACTCCCGCTCATTGTTTAATTAATTTTACTTTTGTTGTTACTTGGGTCGTCTTCTCAGTGTATTGTTTCTTATCTCTAAGTAGGTTAGACATGACTCTTGAGTATAAGGATTAAAGTTCTATTTTTTCATTCTATACAAACTACTACATGCTGCATAGATGTCCACACGATGTGCTAGCATCCTAGATAGTCAACACTAAAATCCTATAATAGGTTTATCATCTTTTTGTATTTGCATTTTTGTTTTTGGATTATCAAATTTGTAGAGCTAGAAACTCTATAGATTTAGTTTCCCTCATTTTGTATATTGTTTTGGCTTGTTAGAAATTTAGATATTAGGATACTAATCATTATTAACAAATAAAATAAAATAAAATGAGAATTATAGACTTATAGATTTGATACATTACACAACATATACATGGGAAAAAACCTTCCGAGTAATAAACCCCATACAACATCATTTTATTATAAAACACTTACAAAATATAGTCTATTAAAAAATAGACTAAACCTAGGGACACTCATCTACTTACTTCCACATGGCCAATAATACCTCACATGCATAGTGATAGAATTCACTATAAGTCTCCAAATTCACTATTAGTCACATCATCCAAAGAAGCCATTTGTAAATAATTAATAATCTAATAGTTATTAGATTATTAATTATTAGATGGTATATGCTTTATAAAGTATATAATAAACATAAGATTTATAACCTTATATTAATGTAAGTGCACAAAGATGGGGGACCAAAAAGGGGTCTTAAGATGCCACTTTTTTTTTTTAAATTAGGAAACATTGATGTTGGATGAGAAATTGAAGATAGCTACACTCAAAATTTGAAGATGGACAAAAACAAGAGTCATAGTGCTCCGAATCTAGTTTCTAAACTACTATTTTTTTCCAAAAATGGTTGAGATTAAGGGGTTCAAAAAGGGGGAGCACACAAATTGGTCCTATTTTTCTGAAAAAAACATAACATAGCATCTGGTGTGCTCCCCCTAAAATGTTAACTTTTTTTTAGTATTTCAAAAATTGTTTTAATGAGAAATTAGCTAACACCATGTAGTTTATCCCTGATTTTCCTAATAATTTTTTCATGAATAATTTATCTTTTAGTAATTTTCAAAGTGGACACATCCTGAAAAATAGAAAATTGAGTGTGCTCCCCTGTAAAATTTTTGAAATCTAATTGAAAATCAAAAAAACATTTTGAATACATGTAGAATGGAGTCTAGTTTCTAAAATGGTAACTTATTTCAAATTTTGATGAACGGTTAAAAAAAGGTCAAAAATACTAGACACTGGTTTTTGACAAAAAATGGATACACTAACAAAAAAAAATTAAAGATGAAACCCTTAACGTACTCAAAATATGAAAAAAATTATATGGTTAGATAGCTAATAGAGAGATCAAGATTATGGTGGTATTTTTTCTAAGATTTCATCAAAATAGGTGCAAACCTGATGTGGAGCACGCTCCAGATTATGTGATTTTTCCTACAATATAGAAAACCACGTCTTTGGATGTCCTAAACATAGTCCAAGACTTTGGGTTGGAAGCCCAAGGAAAATCCAAGCCTTAGGTTGTGAAAAAACCAAGGCAACACATAACGTGATCACGTTTTGTGCATTCACATAACGTGATTGCGCTATAATGTGATCACATTATGTGAATGCACATAACGTGATTGCGTTATGGTGAACTTAAACCTCCCTCTCTCTCTCTCTCCCTCTCCCTCTCTCCCTCCCTCTCTCTCATAGAGATAGAAAGAGAATCATAGTTTTTTTTCCATTTCCTTCATCGATAAGGGAGAGGGAGAGATAGGGAAATAGAGAAATGATAGGGGAGAAGGAGGTAAGAGATATGGAGATAGTGAGAGATAGATAGGTAGAGAGAGGAGATAGATAGGGAGAGGTAGACGAGAAAGAGGGGAGAGATAGGGTGATAAAGAGTGAGTGAGATGTCTATAGAGATAGGGAGATAAGGGAGATATAGGGAGATAGAGGTTTGGAGTTGCTCGGGTTTAGGATTTAGGGGTTTGTGGTTATGATTTAGGGGAATTATTTAGGGTTTAGGGGTTTAGAGAGAGAGAGAGACTACTTTTGACATGCAACCCTAAACCCTTAACCCAAGAAATGCTAAACCCCTAAACCCTAAACCTGAGAAACACTAAGCCTCTAAACCCTAAATAATTCCTCTAAACCGTAATCCCAAGAAACCCTAAATCTCTATCTCTCTATCTCTCTCCCTAAACTTAAGCAACCCTAAACATTGTCCCAAAACCCTAAACACCTCTCTCTCTCTCTCCAGATAGAGAGTGAGGGACATGTCTAGAGACATAGGGATAGAGACTAAGAGGTAGAGGGATGATAGAAAGTGAGTGAGATATCTAGAGAGATAGGGAGAGAGATTGAGAGGTAGAGGGACGATAGAGATAGGGAGATAAAGGAGGGATAGGGAGATAGGGGAGAGATAGGGAGATAGATGTTTAGGGTTTAGGTGTTTGGGGGTTTAGGGTTTCTCAAGTTTAGGGCTTAGTGTTTAGTGCTTAGGGGCATTATTTAGGTGTTAAGGTTTTGAGGTTTAGGGTTTAGGTGTTTGGGGGTTTAGGGTTTCTCAAGTTTAGGGCTTAGTGTTTAGTGCTTAGGGGCATTATTTAGGTGTTAAGGTTTTGAGGTTTAGGGTTTAGGGAGAGAGGACCAATAGGGGGATATAGAGGACACCGAGGGGAGAGATAGGGAGATAGAGAGTGATAGACATGGCCAAAGACATAGGTAGAGAGATTGAGAGGTAGCGGGATGATAGAGATAGGGAGATCAAGGAGAGATAGGGAGAGAAAGGTTTATTGTTGCTTAGGTCTAGGGAGAGAGGGAGAGAGGGAGAGAGAGAGAGAGAGAGAGAGAGAGAGAGAGAGAGAGAGAGAGAGAGAGAGAGAGAGAGAGAGAGAGAGAGAGAGAGAGAGAGAGAGAGAGGTTTATGGTTTAGGGGTATTATTGAGAGATTGAGAGGTAGAGGGATGATAAAGATAGAGAGATAGAGATTTAGGGTTTCTTGGGTTTAGGGTTTAGGGGAATTATTTAGGGTTTAGAGGCTTAGGGTTGCTTGGGTTTAGGGTTTGGGGGCATTATTTAGGATTTAGGGGTTGATGGTTGCTTGGGTTTAGGGTTGCATGTCAAAAGAAATGTCTCTCTCTAAACCTTAAACCCTAAATAATGCCCCTAAATCATAACCCCTAAACCCTAAACCTAAGAAACCCCAAACCTCTATCTACCTATCTATCTATGATTATCTCCATATCTCTTACCTCCTTCTCCCCTATTATTCCTCTATTTCCCTATCTCTCCCTCTCCCTTATCGATGAAGGAAATGGAAAAAGAAAACTCTCTCTCTCTCTATATATATATATAGATATATATATATATATATATATATATATATATATATATATATATATATATATATATATATATATATATATATATATATATATATATATATATATATATATATATATATATATATATATATATATAACTTTCTCCCTATCTCGCCATCTCTCTCTGACTCAAAGAGAGAGAGACCCTAAACACATCTCTATCTCTTACCTATCTACCTCCTAGTTTTCTTTTTCCTTTGTAATTTCCCTTTAGATCCCCACCAATTTCCCCTATTTTACTATTTTCCACCTCTCCTCTCATCATTCTTCCCATCTAATCAACTTTCATTTTATCTTGTTTTCATTTCATCCTTCAAATATATATCCTCATCCATCTTTGCATGTCCTAGTTTTCTTGTTTCCATTTTCTTTGTGGATAAGGGAGAGGGAGAGGGAAGAAGAGAGAGAGGGGGGAGGTGGAGGGGAGAGATAGGGGATATAGGGAGAGAGAGTCCTAGTTTTCTTGTTTACATTTCCTTCACTGATAAGGGAGAGGGAGAGATAGAGGGGAGAGATAGAGGGGAGAGAGGAATGATAAGGGAGAGAGAGAAGCAAGAGATAGGGAGATACAAAGAGATAGATATGTAGAGAGAGAGGAGATAGATAGGGAGAGATAGAGGAGATAGAGGGGATAAATAGGGAGATAGAAAGTGAGGGAGATGGCTAGAGAGATACGGAGAGAGATTGAGAGGTAGAGGGATGATAGAGATAGGGAGGTAAGGGAGAGATATGGAGATAGGGGTTTAGCATTCTTCAGGTTTAGGCTTTAGGGGTTAGGGGTTAGGGGTTAGTGTTTAGGGGCATGAGAGAGAGAGAGAGCTTTTGACATGCAACCCTAAACCTCTAAACCCTAGATAATGGCCCTAAACCATAACCCCTAACCCCTAAACCCTAAACCTCTATCTCTCTATCTCTATCATTCCTCTAACTCTCAATCTCTCTTCCTATGTCTCTAGCCATGTCCCTCACTCTGTATCTCCCTATCTCTCCCCTCTATCTCCTCTATATCTTTGAATCGGTCCTCTCTCTCCAAACCATAAACCCTATACCTCTAAACCTTAACTCCTAAAGCCATAAACCTTAGACCCTAAATAATGCCCCTAAACCTTAACCCCTAACCACTAAACCCTAAACCTCAAAACCTTAAACCCTAAACCCATGCAACCCTAAACCTCTATCTCCCTATCTCTCCCATATCTCCCTATCTCTATCATCCCTCTACCTCTGAATCTCTCTCCCATGTCCCTCACTCTTTATGTACCTATCTCTCCCCTCAGCCTCGTCTATATCTCCTTATCAGTCCTCTTTCTCTAAACCCTAAACCCTAAACCTCTAAACCTTAACCCTACACCCTAACTCCTAACCTGTAAACCCTAAACCCTAAACTTGATCAACCCTAAACTCATAAACTCTAAATGATTCCCCTAAACCCTAACCCCTAACCCCTAAACCCTAAACCTTTGTCTCCCTATCTCTCCCTAATCTCCCTATCTCTATCATCCCTCTACCTCTCAATCTCTCTCCCTATGTCTCTGGCCATGTCCCTCTCTATCTCTATATCTCTCCCCATGGTCTACTCTATATCTCCCTATTGATCCTCTCTCTATATGCCCTAAACCCTAAATCTCTAAACCTTAATACCTAACCCCTAACCCTTAAACCCTAAACCCTAAACCCCTAAACCCCCAAACCCCTAAACCCTAAACCCTAAACCCAATGAACCTTAAACCTCTACCTCTCAACCTCTCTCCCTATGTCTCTAGACATGTCCCTCACTCTCTATTTCCTTATCTCTCGCCTCTGTCTCCTCTATCTCTCCCAATCTCTATTGGTCTCCTCTATATCTTTCTAAACCCTAAACCCTAATCCCTAACCTCTAACCCCTAAACCTTAAACCTGAGAAAACCTAAACCCTAAACCTAAGCAACTCTAAACCCTAAACCTGGGCAACCCTAAACTCATAAACCCTAAATAATGCCTCTCTCTCTCTCTCTCAGAAATGACACAGGTGATTCAAACTCCAATGCGAGAGAGAGAGGGAGGGAGGGAGAGCTCCCTCTCCCTCTCCCTCTCCCTCTCACTCTCTCTTTCTCTCATTCTCTCTCAATCTCTCTCATTGGAGTTTGAATCACTAGTGTCATTTCTAAGAGAGAGAGAGAGAGAGTTTTGATTTTGCAAAGTGCGCTCACGTTATAATGCACTTGTGTTATAACACGAGTCACATTATAACGTGATCACATTATAGGCTCGGTAATATTGAGCCATAACATGAGCACATTATAACATGATCACATTATAGGCTCAGTAATATTGAGCCATAACGTGAGTGCATTATAACATGATCACATTATGACTTGTATGGGACCAAAAAGTCATGTGGCAACTTTTTGGTCCCTCATCTTTGTGCATATACCTATTAGAGCATAAGGTTTTATAACATAAGTCTTATTTGATATTGATAAATAGGGACAAAAATATGTGCCGAAATGAAGAGCATGGATTATTGACTACATGAATGTCATCTTTCCATAGTTTATAATCCCAATGTTTTAAAAAATTGTACTTAAACCTGAGGTCTCATAATATTTTTATTAGACCTAGAACTCCTCAAACCAACCTCCCCTAGGTTTATTACATAGTGCACGTAGGTCTTATATAATACAATGCTTTTACAAGTGAAATAATTACAAAGAGAAGAACTTCCAATATGCCCACAGGGCTTGCATATAATGTCTAGAGGTCTTATTTATGCCTGTCAAGTCTTACAACCCAAGTTTATCCATAATTCCTATAGGTCTTATTGTATGCCTTTGTAGGTATTACATCTAGAGATATTAAAACACCCATAGGTATTATTTTATTCCTTTGTAGGTCTTACATATAGAGGTGTCATTATCATGCCCACTCCCCATCAATGGTAACTCCTTACAAACAAGCATTGATTTGAATTTGGAGAATTTGGTATTGCAAGATTGTATACAACATATAGGATTTATTTTTTATTATTGAGATCCTAGCCCAGTTCTTCTTGATCATAGTATATCTTCAATCTAAAACTCAATCTAGCAAAATTGGATAATAATATTAGGATCTAAAAAGAATTTATCTTAAATGAAGTGCCCATGAACTTCAAATGTTGTTTATTTCTAGAAATAAGAATCTTTGGTAAGAGTAAACAACTTTGGTTATCATATAATAAGGTGGGACTTGTAATAATACTCAAATGAGAAACTCTTCGAGTAATCTCCTAAGCCACATTGATTCTTTTGTAGCTACTTTTGTAGTCAGCTTTTGATTAAAGGGATATAGAATATGGTTATTTAAATATTACTCCACCCATGTGATAACAGTTATACCATATTTTGAAGACATACATTGAGGTATATGTCCTCAGGTAATAGGGTCACCAACATAGTCAATAACGCAATAATCAATAAATTTTATTTTTTATGTAGAAATAATAAAAGCCCATAATTAAATAAGAAGTAAGTCAACATATAATATGCTATGACAATACTTTAAAAAGTTAATTTGATGATCATATCAAGAAGATCATATGGGATTTTCATAAGCATAAGTATGCATAATTCACCATGTTTTTGTAGGGAAAAATCATCCTACTAAACATATAGTAATGATCCATAAATTTCTTTTAAAGCAATTGGTGAGATATCCTTTCTAGGGTTTCTGTTCAAATAGTTTATCAGGGTGATAGCCACCCATTACAAGTAGATTCTTTTATACCCAAGAAATTTAGAGTAAATACTAACCTCCTTAGATAGTTATAAAAAACACCTATGTACTATATCAAAATGTCATATATTATTGGATGCCTTTACCCATTTGGACATGTCTTTTTATTTTGTAGTATTGTCGTACAATGGACATCTCTTTTGCATGACATATAAGATAAAATTACTTCTTGATTATAACAATATTCAAATAACTAATATCAAATCTTATCAATTGCCTATTAGTGCAAACTTTTCCAAGGTTTTTATAAAAATTTTTCATATAGAAGATAATTATCTAAAATTGGAGCCTTTACATATGGCAATATCTTATATGTATGAAAATGCAAATTATATGACATCTCTTATTCTTAGACGTGAAGATTCTCTTTAACATCAAAAACATATGCTATGGTTATAACAACAATAATAAAAAAGTTATATTTTTAGGTGTTTCTTGCATCATTAAAAGAATCAACAATATCAAGGATTTATCAACTATTGTTGTATATAATAGTATATATCTTGAAAGTTAGTTTCAAGATATATAAATGTTCAAACATAGAGCATGATGGAGTCTGGCTCATTTAGCTTTAATATCTCATAAGAGGTGTTAGGTTTATAATCAATGAAGTTAGTCCTTCAACTTTCATAGCTCTAGTGATGGAAGGATTTCTATTTATGGGTTTTCTAATGTATTTACTAGGCCTTTCCACTGCCACATTACCATAGTCCTATAATCCTTGAGACCATATAAGTAAGATATGATTGTCAAATAAGTTAAGCAAAGAGAGATGAGAAATCCCAAACAAATCCATTGTAAATGTTGCTACCAATTCTAAATGACCTAGCAAAGTTGGAAACTCAATCATAAGAATGGCATATTTTTCTTGAAGTGGCCATGTGCTTAGTACTAAGTCAAGTCAACCCAATTCAAACCACCAGACATCCTAATTTAACTACTTGTTAAGAACACTATTCTTTTTAATTATAATTATAAATAGTAAAACAAAATAAGATGAATGATTAAAAGTTTAACAATAAAATCCAAGGAGGTCATGGTGGATTAGATGAGGGGATCGCTAAATTATTAGCCTTAGAGAATGTGAGGTTTAATGTTACCTTCTAGGAGGTTAGCCAATAAGCTCAACCTTTAATAGATTAGGAGAGCCCATTAAGTCAGAACTATAATTGTTTCATTAAGTTTCCTCTAAACATCATATTGTCCATGGTCATATCAATAATTGTAATGTATATTAAAGAGGGAAATACATAAAATTGTTTTTGGTTTCTTTCTTGAAAGAAGAGACTGCAACATTTACATTTTATATAATATGGTATACATATGCATAGTTTGATATTAAAAAATTCCTAAAAGTGAGTTAGTTGGGGGTGACAAAAAGTATCTGATTTCAACTTTGATCTATATAAGTATGTGAAATGATTATGGGGCACAATGAAGAGCTCTTCCTAGGTTTAAATCCCCCTCAACGATAGAAGGCTTTCATATAACTCTAATGAATATGAAGAAAGAGCGATTAAAAGATATATTGAAATGCAACCCTAGGTAACTTGAGAATGATGAAAGTAAACCCATGCCACATGAATTATCAACTAGTAAAATTAAAAATATATAATATAATATGACCCAAAGATGTCATGTCTACACGAAGGGTGAGGATATGAACTATATATGACGTTATCAATGAAATTCTTCCATATATGTAAGAGAAATATGTAAAAAGCCTTGAATAGTTTTTTTAAATTACTTCCAAACCCTAAGTTAAATACTTTTGATTGGCTTACATCAATCATAAGGGAAAAACATTAAAAGTATTCATAAACATTAGGTAAGAATATGATCATTAAGCTTCTACCAATTACATCATAGTATGAATAGTCCTGGTACATTGGAAACTTGGTAGACAGTGATATCTTGAGAGGACGACCTTTTACTGCCTTGTTAATAGGCTAAAAAATTGTGTGAAGAAACATATCACTACCCACTTTTCCTTCTATCACCGTTCATCCCAAGGATGATCAATGAAAAGTAATTTTGTAGTATAATAGATAGGTCTTCATTTTTCACAAATTATACCATGACCTTCTATATTGCAATTTGATTTTGAAACTGAGGAGCATAGAGAATTATTCTATGTTTGTGACCTAGAAATATTGTCTCTTATTCATGTTCATTAAAATAAAGCCATTTTGGTATAATTTTATACAAATACCCCACCAGAGCTTGAAATTTCTTGTTGATAAGGATTGCCCATAGGTCTTAATATTTGAATATGCGAGATGGGTTAGACAATTAACCACTATGCATGTGGATATGATAAAAGGTGGTCTTTATGAATTGATTAGATGCATTCAATTCTCTTCATTGTCCCCACTTATCAAACATGTGCCTACATATCATTAGATTGCTACCAAACTATTACTAGTGGCTAATTTAATTTGTTGATTACTTTTGGATTCCCTACACTGCCACTCTTTTAGGATCCACTAGCTTAAAAAAAAGAATCATGAAAAATAAAAATGACTTTTACATTTTTTATAGTCTTATATAAAATAAAGAATACCACTCTCCTAAATGATATGGCTCTCTCTTTAAGAAATTCCTAAAACTGAGTTAGGTAGGGTGACAAAAAGTATTTGATTTCAACTTTTTGCTATATAAGTATGTGAAATGATTGTGGGGCAGAATGAAGAACACTCATAAGATCTCTTCCTAGGTTTAAATCCCCCTCAATGCCATAATGCTTTCTTTATAAACTCTAATGAATATGAAGCAAAAGAGATTAAAGGATATATTGAAAGGAAACCCTAGGTAACTTGAGAATGATGAAACTAAACCCATGCCACATGAATTATCAACTAGTAGAATTAAAAATATATATAATATAATATGACCCGAAGATGTCATGTCTACACTAGCGGTGAGGTTATGAATTGCATATCACATCATCAATTAAATTCTTCCATACAAGTAAGAGAAATATGTAGAAAACCTTGAATACTTTTTTCTAAATTACTTCCAAACCCTAAGTTAAATACTTTTTTTATTGTCTTAGATCAATCATAAGGGAAAAACATTAAAATACCCATACACATTAGTTCAGAATATGATCATTAAGCTTCTACCAATTACATCATAGCATGAATAGCCTTGGTACATTGGAAACTTAGTAAAGAGTGATATCTTGAGAGGATAGCTTTTTATTGCCTTGTTAATAGGCTAAAAAACATGTGTGAAGACACATATCACTACGCACTCTCCTTCTATAATCTTTATCCCAAGGATGATTGATAAAAAATCATTTTGTAGTATAACAGATAGGTCTTCATTTTTCACAACTTATACCACAACCCTCCATATTGCAATTTGATTTTGAATTTGAGGAGCATAGAGAATTATTCTATGTTTATGACCTAGAAATGTTGGCTCTTATTCATGTTCATTAAAATAAAGCATTGTGGTATAATTTTATGCAAATACCCCACCAGAGAATAAAATTTGTTATCGAGAAGGATTGCCCATAGGTCTTAATCTTTGAAGACATGAGATGGGTTAGATCAATTAACACTATGCATGTGGATATGATAAAAGGTTGTCTTTAGGAATTGATTCTATGCATTCAATTCTCTCCATTATCCCCAGCTATAAAACATATGCCTACATATCATTAGATAGCTACCAAAACTATGACTAGTGGCTAATTTAATTTGTTGATAACTTTTGGATTGCCTACATTGCACTCTTTGTAGGATCCGCTATCTTAAAAAAATGAACAATGAAAAATAAAAAGGACTTTTACATTTTTTATATAGTCTTATATAAACTAAAGGATACCACTCTCCTAAAGGATATGGCTCTCTCTTTAAGAAACTACAACTTCCCTTATATAATGGAGGTGACTTTTATCATGCTATGGCTTGAATTTGTTTGAAGATATATGACTTTCCATAGAAAGGATTCAACTTCACTAAGGATGTTCCTTTTTGAAATAAGGTTTTGTTGAAATTTTAACCATGCTTAAAGGGCCACAATTGTTATATCTACACTAATGTAAGGATCATGACCATTACACTAATGTAAGGATCATGACTATTACAGTAAAGGAAAAATATTCCAATGAAACTTAAGACATTTGAATTACTTGAACCCTCAAAAATATAAGACCCTAGACTTTTCTAAAGATTTTGATCTATTAAATAGACCATGATTTGAAAGTATTTGATGATTGGAACATATATTCTTTGAAAAGATATATATATATATATATATATATATATATATATATATATATATATATATATATATATATATATGATCTGTAAGAAACTACCATAGGGGGTAGCTCCCATTATATTAAATCAAAAATAGTAATTACAAGAGCCAAGAGGCATTATCATTTTGGAAGCCTATGCAAGATGAATCTCATGCTGTAACAAACTGCCCAACAAAAAATTAGGATGTCTCCATATTATCCTTTAGCACACCCTTTATAAAAAGAGTGACTTCCTGCTTCATTTCTTCATTCCCTAATGTTGTGGTTATATCAAAAACTCCTCCCCATCTTCCTTTTTTGGGGCATTTGTTGATGGAGGATATCGCCTTGACTATTGCTTGTTGCATGTGCGGTTGCACCAGTTTCTTCACTACTATCTTGGTCAGGCCCTTATGGCCTTGGCCTAAAGTGAACTACACCAACAAGCACCTGAGTAACACCTAGTCATGGATGTGGGCTTCGTGTGACACCAATGGGTTGATCACCTATCATAGTGCTAGTAGGATTCCATCATTCTACACCAAGAAGATCCTCCACAACTGAGTAAGAATGTTATTGGTTTGTAAGGACAGTTGTATCTAGTTACCTTCATGAAAGCCATTAGCACTACTTACTTTAGTTTCTCAAGGCAAAGAAAAAGATTGTTAGTGTCTCAGAAGGCCATTCCAAATTTTATAGACTAAGCAACACTTTGTACAAAGAAGTGAATGATGGCTCACATCTTGTAATGCCATCACTAGTCCTCTCCGTAGGATATGTTGTCATGAAAATCCAAGTTGAGCATCTGATTCATTTTGAAAGTACACCATAAATTCATGACTCATAGTCAATAATGTCCTGCTCCATGTGTACATAGGCATCATTTTCCAACTCATCCACCACCATGTTAACTTATCTTGGAAGCAGTGTGCTAGGTGCTAATATTCCATGGTGTTGAGAATGTCCTAGATGGATTCTACGATACTCTTTAATTTCCAATTAGAAGTGCTATGACTTGAGATGGCATTGGTACATATTTGAGAGTCACCTTCAATGTCCAAGTTGGTTAGGCACTTTTCTTGGCAAAGTCTAATTCCATCCAGGAGGGCCTAAAAGTCAACCTTGTTGTTGGTCCCTGGTGGTAGCTTCCTAGATAGTATCCAAACCAACTCCCCATCTTCATTTTGAAAAATACATCCCATGCCAGAAGTCCCAAGGTTTCCCTTGGCAGGACCATCAAAGTTTATGTTGAGTCTACCTTGGGGAGGGGGATTCCATTTAATGGAGGCTCTCTTCATCTTCTTACTCAGGTATGGCCCACTTGCATAGTAAGATGTAGAAGGTTTGAGGAGAACCCACTTCTTCATAATCTTTTCATCCCAACTAGTGAAGGTCCTTTGGTGGGCTTTGGTGGATATATGTTTAGCCATAACAATTTTGCAGATGTTCCTTTCTATCTTTCTAAGAATCTCCTTGATCGAAGACTCTTCTTCTCTGAATATTCAACTATTTCATTCTTTCTAGATGTTTCATATGATTATGGATGGACTCAAGATCCATAGCCCTTCCCACAATGAGCTTCTTAGTTTGGGCTAGCTTCGAAAGAGGTCAAGAAAGTTGTTGGGAAGAATGCCGCTCCATCCTAGGCAAGCAAGTAGTCATTCCCAACACTACCAAGTTAACTCATAGTTCAAGAAGAGGTGGTTTGTATCCTCATCATCCTTCTTGTATAGGACATGCCTAGAAGGCCCCATAATTCCAATTCATCTCAACCTATCTCCTGTGAGAATTATTTTATCAAGTCCTGTCCATGCAAATATGACATCCTTTAGGAGGAAACACTAACTTTAGCAAAGTTTTGAATGGAAATCCCTACTATTCCTTTTGTCAATTTGAAGTTTGTAGCCTAATCTGACTGAATACGTGCCTAATTTGGCACTTGTCCACATGATCTTTTCATCTTTCCTGTTGATGAAAATATTTTGTGTAGGGGCAATACTTGTGATAACATCTCTCTCTATTCAAATGTTAAGGGCATCACCTCCAAACCCTTCCATTTCCACACTGTGTGGTCCCTTTTTGTTTCCGAGGTGAGTATGCCATGCATGTGCCCCAAATATTGGAAAGAATCTCCATGTAGCTCTACAGTCTCCTATCCTCCACAAGGGGTTGATAACCATTCTAGGAATCCTTCCAAAAGGAGGCAAACTTCCTATTGTTTACAATCTAGGACAGATGTTCTCTGATTAGAGGTGAGGATTGAATCATAAAATTCCATATGTGTGACTCGGTGGGGGTGATTTGGAGTAGTAAGAATATGGCTCAATTTTTCAAAATCCAAATATTTTCTTTGTACCAATCGAAACCATCATGCATCCGATGTCTTGAACATCTTCCATATCAGTTTTCCCCTAGTGCTTTGTCTTGTAGTTTTATCTTCCTGAGCCCAAGACTACCCTCACCTTTATTCTTACATGTGTTGTATCCCAACTAATTAGTGGAATCCTTCTCGACTCCTCCAAGCCATCCCAATGAAACTTTTTGAAGACTCCCTCTAAAATACTATTTACATTACCTATAATTTGCATACTTGACAATAGGAAAATTAGGATGGCAAAGAGCATCGCCTTAACCATCATTATTTTCCCTACTAAAAAGATCAATTTCCATTTCCATGAAGAGGGCTTAGCCTTGCATTTCTCCACCATTTATGTCTAGAGATTTGTCCTAATTATAGCCCTAAAGAGCAGTACACCGAGGTATTTCCTCGGGAGAGAATCAGTATTGAATTCTAACATGGAGGCAATCCTTCTTCTGATAGTTCCTTTAGTGCTAAAAAATAAAATATAGGACTTGTTCATGTTTAGCAGTTGTCCAAAGGCCACAACATACTGGTCCAATGTGTCTTTGATGGCTTGTGGTTAGTTTAGGTCAAACATCCCATATAGTATGGTATTGTCTGCAAACATTTGATGAGATATGGCTAGAAAGTTATCTGCAACATGTATTACTATTTAAAGTTCCATTGTTGTTTATGATTTTACTGCCCTTCCTAATGCTTCGGCCATGATGACAAAAAGGAAGGGTGATAAAGGGTCCGCCTAACTGAGACCTTGAGTAGGTTCAAAATGACCCACCGGGCTTCCATGAACAAGGATTGAATAGCAAACTGTAGAATTCTAGCTGTAAATCCACTAAAGCCAAAGAGTGCTAAAGTCAAATTTTTACATTATGGTGAGTAAGAACCTCTAATCAAGTGTATCATAGGCCTTGCTTACATCCAATTTGATTACCAAACAAGATTGATTTTTAGAAGTGATGGAATGTATTGCCTCATGTGCTATGATGATTCCATTCATGATCACCTTACCCAGGTTAAATCTACTCTTCTCTTTGGAGATAATCTTGGGCATGACTATCTTGAGTCAATTTGCCATTATCTTAGAGATTATTTTGTAAGAGGTGTTGCATAGTGAAATGGGCCTATAGTCAAAAAGTGTGTCCACTTCATTCTTTTTGAGGATTAGGGATATGAGTGGAATTAGGTCTTTAAGGATCCTCCTCAAAGTTTTTGACTCCTCCATAATCTCCCAAACATCTTTTCCTATGGTGCTCCAAAAATTCTTATAGAAACCAACTAAAAAGCTGTTGTGCCTTGGGGCCTTATCAGGATGCATTTGGAATGCAACCTCTTTAGCTTCCTCTTGGGTAATTGTTGTGCCCAACATTTGGTTATCGTCCTCACTTAGGATTTTAGGGATGTGAAGATCAAAGAAATATTTTTGACAAGCTACGTTGGATGCCTCTATGCTGACAAGAAAATTCTGGTAGTAGTTAACTGTTTCCTATTGAATCTCCTTAGGATATGAGATAACTGAGTCATCCTCATGCTTCAAATTTAAAATTTTATTTTGGGCTCTCCTAGCCTTCATTGCACTGTAAAAATATTTTGTTTTCATGTCTCCTTTTTTAAGCCACAACTCTCTAGATTTTCATTTCCAATAGACTTCCTCCATTGTCAATATCTGTCATGTCCCAATATTTAGACCTTATTTAAATTAAAGATTTAAACATTATATATGGTTGTTTCTTCAAATTGGGTCAATCCAAATAGTAATTATATACAATTATTTTACATTTATAAATAATAAATAAAATACAAATATTATTATAGTCATAATATAGTACAATTTATAAATAATGATATGAATCCTTATTACCATAATTATAATGATTATTAAATATGATAAACTATAAAATATATTATAATGATTGTAAAGATCATAAAATATAATATATCAAATATTATTGATAATAAATAGAATTATTAATGGAAAGACCGATACTATAAAGGCTGTCAATAAAAAGTCATCGGGCAATATTTGTTAATCATGATATATTAATATATGATAAATTCAGATACGATATATATGAAAATGGTTAATAGTAAACAATGTTGCATTAAAAGAGGACAAATTAGTTATGAATAGCCACCTACATTGGAAGGGATATATCCCTTACCAATTGGTGGAATGTGGAATATTAGAGGGATATAAAAGGTCAGCGAAGGGGAAGAAAGGACAATAGAAAATAATGATCTAATACAGAAATTCACAACATCAGTAAAAACAGTAGCATACCATTAAAGAAGAAAGAAGAGGAAGAATAGTCCCCAGTAGCCAAACAGTGTATGTCTATTTTATGTTTGGTTTATGTTTATGATAGGCAGGTATGTATATTCTAAAATTTTTGTTTATTATTTTAATAGTATGTTACTATGGTGTACAATCATGTATATATGTATATCATTAAGTGTATTTCTGAGTATCATAAATCTGAGTTATCATATATTTGCATAAATCTGAGTTATAAATTATTGTTGATATGACATAATGGGTATGTTATTGATCTTTGTGTAAGAATAGAATATGTGATTACAATATGGAATAATATTTTTATTATCTGATTGTGATAAACCACCATGATTGAGGATATGGAGGGCCTACAATGAGGGGAAATGACATTAGGATCATCCTCTAAGTATGCCATCGCATGGTGGATGGCTGAGGCCTACCACATGTGGGCCAAGGGGGCATTAGAGGGTGCCCTTGGGCTTAGAAGGAATGATTTCTAGGACACCTTATTGTAGTTGCACCCCTAATCTTCCATCATGGAAATTAATTGAATCATGAGAGGAAGCATAATGGTTCTGATAAGGAGAACGGTGATAGGATGCCTCACTAGGCACACCACCCCATATGGATGGCACGAGGCCACATGGGGCCAAGAGGGGTGAAGCACCTGCTCTTGGGCCTAGGGTAGAGGGTTTCTTAGGCACCTTATCAAACCATTTTGTTCCAGGAATTAGAAACCCTAACCCTAAACTTGTGGGATTTGAATTTTTAGGGTAAAATTAGTGTTGTTCCGATAGGGGCCATTACAAGTGGTATCAGAGCATCTTTCCTACCATCCTATGTATGCTTTATGTGTATTCAAATGTATTCAAGTGTATACCTTATGATTTATGTGTATTCAAATGTATACTTCGTGGCTTATGTCTATTTGAGTGTATTAAAAGGTCTACTTTGTGACTTATGTTCATATGAATACTCTATTTATTGCATGTATTCGCGTGTATGCTTCATACTCATGTGTATACTTGATGACCTTGGGATGGTGGATGGGTCCATGGTGTAGTATGGGATGCACCAAATCCCCTTCCCAATTGTCCGATGGTATACTTCATGACTATGTATTCGAGTGTACTTGTATTCAAGTGTATACTCTATGACTTTGTATTTGCATACTCTATGGCTTGTATTTGCATGACTTTTGTAGTTATATTTGAGTGTATACTCTATGACTTTGTAATTGTATTTGAGTATGTACTCTATGACTTGACTATGTATTCAAGTGTATACTCTATGATTTTGTAATTGTATTCGAGTGTGTACTCTGACTTGACTATGTATCTGAGTGTATATTCTATGACTTGTATTTATTTGAGTGTATACTCTATGATTTTGTATTCAAGTGTATGTATATGAGTGTATACTCTATGACTTGTATTTGTATTCAAGTGTAAACTCTATGACATGTATTTGTATTCGAGTGTATACTCTATGATTTTGTGCTTAAGACTATATTCGATTGTATACACTATGACTTTGTATTTGTATTTGAGTGTATGCTCTGACTTGTATTTGTATTCGAATGTATACTCTATGACTTTGTGCTCAAGAATATGTATTTGAGTGTATACTTTATAACTTTGTATTTGTATACTCTGTGACTTTGTATTCAAGTGTATACTTCATGATGATGTATTCAAGTGTATACTATATGAATTTGTATTTGTATACTCTGTGACTTTGTATTCAAGTGTATACTTCATGATGATGTATTTGAGTGTATACTCTATGACTTTGTATTTGTATACTCTATGACTTTGTATTTGTATACTCTGTGACTTTGTATTCAAGTGTATACTTCATGACTATGTATTCGAGTGTATACTCTATGACTTTGTGTATACTCTGACTTATATGTGTTCAAGTGTATTCATGTGTATACCTTGTGAATTATGTATTCAAGTGTATTCATGTATATAACTTGTATTCGAGTGTGTTCAAGTGTATACATTGTGGCCTGTGTATTCAAGTGTATACCTTGTGGCCTGTGTATTCAAGTGTATACATTGTGGCTTATGTGTATTCGAGTGTATTCAGGTGTATACTTTGTGGCTTATGTGTATGCGTGTATTCACGTGACTTATCTATCTAAGTGTATACTTTATGACTTACATGTATGCTTTGTGACTTGATGTACTCATATGTAAACCTCATGTATGATTCACATATATGCTTCATGCTTCTTGTATATACTCTATTTATACTTTATGTATCACATATATTGATGTGTTACTTCATGCATCTTCACAAGATGTGTTCTTATAATTACTTTATGCTTAAAAAACTATGAGAATTTTAAAGATGTTGTCTTTCCAGTGGCTCAAGCTACTCGGTTGCATGCTTGAGCTACCTGGTTGCTTGCGTGCTTGAGCTACTTGCCTACCTACTTGAGTTGGTTGCCTATGTGCTTGAGCTACTTGCTTGTCTACTTGAGCTACTTGCCTACTTGCTTGAGCTAGTTTCTTGTGTGCTTGAGCTACTTACCTACCTGCTTGAGTTGGTTTCCTACATGCTTGAGCTACTTGCTTGTCTACTTGAGCTACTTGCCTACTTGCTTGAGCTGGATGCTTGCGCACTTGAGCTACTTGCCTACCTGCTTGAGCTAGTTGCCTATGTGCTTAAGCTACTTGCTTGTCTACTTGAGCTACTTGCCTACTTGCTTGAGATGGTTGCTTGTGTTCTTGAGCTACTTGGCTATCTACTTCAATTTTATTATGTAGATGGCAATGCATGTGACCTACAAATTGGTGTAATCACTTCTATATTTAACATCTTGAGGAGATCACTTAGCACCATTTGACCATGAGGCGAAAAGGGAAGAGCATTTCATCTAAGAAAGATATCCAAAACATCATTAAAAAATTCAATTGAGATTTAGGACCACTAAGGTATCATATCAACTTAAGAGGGTCAATCTCTTAAATCCAAAACAACAAATTTGAGGGGACATTATAAAGACAACTAGGAACCCACAAATGGGGAGAAAGATCTTAAAATAAATGTGGAAATTTATAGTTCAAAATGACAAAAACAATTTGGTCCATATCATATGATCTACCTAGTAACTTAGAACATTGATCTAATGAACTTTGTCTTATTTTTCCTACATATGATATCTAGAGTATATCATTTCATCCAAGGGTCTTCTTCTCTTAAGCTCTTTAGAGTAACCCTACATTCATAATTAAGGATCAAGGATATTGGTATCGGGTATACTATCGATAAAATTAACATACATCAAGTTATACCGAATTTGTTCCATAAGGATCATTCTCATTTACCAAACCCTGAATTAATTGATATGAGAAAACAAAATTAGTATCAAAACATAGAGATATGTAAAGAGGAGGATAAAAATCCAATGGAATTAAAAGATAGGAAAGAATTGAATATTGGAGTAAACCCATAGAGGTAAGTCCTATTACTTGCTAAGGAATAACTAATTGTTGTACACCTTTCATTTAGCAATTTGTATAAATAGGTATAATAGATATTTGGCTAAGATAAATGAGTCAAAACCCTATAAACTCATAAGAAATCAGCTTATCATAAACCTTGTTTGAGGACTTGCACAAATTTTCTCTTTATATAATCAATTTTTCCTCAAAACATGATCATTGAATTTAAACACAGGGTAAACTACAAGACGACAAGTACACAATTGAATTTTGGGTCCTCTCTAAGGGCAAGAGGAAACTTATCATTGGTTACCAACACTTGTTGTTAAGAAATATCAGAAAATACAAACACATTAACCAAAAGGATATTTGTCATTTAGGGAACATCATCGAACCTTATGATCTTAAAAAACAATGAGGATAGTGGAACTAAAGACAAGAATACTAACAACAATTCTTCGAGGAGATCGATGGTTTTTAGAGGTATAATAGCTATAATTGCTTGAGGACAAACAATTTTGGGTGGGGAGGACTATCATGTTCCAATATTTAAAACTTATTTAAATTAAAGATTTAAACATCATATATGATTGTTTCTTCAAATTGGGTCAATCCAAATAGTAATTATATGCAAATATTTTACATTTATAAATAATAAATAAAATACAAATATTATTATAGTCATAATATAACACAATTTATAAATAATGATATGAATCCTTATTACCATAATTATAATGATTATTAAACATGATAAACTATAAAATATATTATAATGATTATAAAGATCATAAAATATAATATATCAAATATTATTGATAATAAATAGAATTATTAATGGAAAGACTGATACTATAAAGGCTGTCAATAAAAAGTCATCAGGCAATATTTGTTAATCATGATATATTAATATATGTTAATCATGATATATTAATATATGATAAATTCAGATATGATATATATGAAAATGGTTAATAGTAAATAGCGCTACATTAAAAGAGGACAGATTAGTTATGAATAGCCACCTACATTGGAAGGGATATATCCCTTACCAATTGGTGGAATGTGGAATATTAGAGGGATATAAAAGGTCAGTGAAGGGGAAGAAAGGACAGCAAAAACTAATGATATGATACAGAAATTCACAGCATCAGTAAAAACATCAGCATACCATTAAAGAAGAAAGAAGAGGAAGAATAGTCCCCAGTAGCCAAACAGTGTATGTCTATTTTATGTTTGGTTTATGTTTATGATAGGTAGGTATGTATATTCTAAAATTTTTGTTTATTATTTTAATAGTATGTTACTATGGTGTACAATCATGTATATATGTATATCATTAAATGTATTTCTGAGTATCATAAATCTGAGTTATCATATATTTGCATAAATATGAGTTATAAATTATTGCTGATATGACATAATGGGTATGTTACTGATCTTTGTGTAAGAATAGAATATGTGATTACAATATGGAATAATATTTGTATTATCTGATTGTGATAAACCACCATGATTGAGGAGATGGAGGGCCTACAACGAGGGGAAACGACATTGGGATCATCCTCTAAGTATGCCACCCCATGGTGGATGGCTGAGGCCTACAACATGTGGGCCAAGGGGGCATGAGAGGGTGCCCTTGGGCTTAGAAGGAATGATTTCTGGGACACCATGTTGTAGTTGCACCCCTAATCTTCCATCATGGAAATTAGTTGAATCATAAGAGGAAGCATAATGGTTCTAATAAGGAGAACGGTGATAGGACGCCTCACTAGGCACACCACCCCATATGGATGGCAAGAGGCCACATGGGGCCCAGAGGGGTGAAGCACCAGGGTAGAGGGTTTCTTAGGCACCTTATCAAACCTTTTTGTTCTAGGAATTAGAAACCCTAACCCTAAACTTGTGGGATTTGAATTTTTAGGGTAAAATTAGTATTATTCCAATAGGGGACATTACAATATCTCTTGATATTCGCTTAACATCTCTTTCTCTCTATCAAATTCTATCAATGTCATTCCACTTTATGACATGGTTTGATTAAGGACTGCCATCTCTAAACTTCATTTCTACCCTTCTCCTCAAAAGTATTTTTGAAAGTTTCCTTATTCCATTTTTTGAAGCAATTTTTTATGGCAGTGAGCTTTTTTGCCATCATAAACATCTTGGACCCCCATTTGTACTTGTACCATAGACCACCATTCCTTCATTAGATCTTCAATACCTTCATGTCTGAGCCACATTTTCTCAAACTTGAAGGTGCATTTGGCCGAGGCTTGATCATTAGAGATAGACACAATCATTGGGTAGTGATCAAATCTAGATACAAGAGCAATGGATGATTCAATCAACATCGGTATATTAAACCAGTTAGGACTATGAAGAAACATGTCCAATCTCTCTACTATGTTTGTGAAGCCCAACCTTCAATTAGTCCATGTGTAGCTACCATTCTTTGAGATAATGTCCAAGAGTCCAAGATTATTTACAAAGTCCATGAAATCCTTCTAGGATTTGTTGCCTTGAGAGTGGCCACCTCTTTTCTCAAAATTGGTGAGGATGGAATTGAAGTCTTGTTGCAATATAAAAAGATCTAGATTAGAGGAAGAAATGAAATTTGTTATAGATCACTCCATACCTTAGCCTTGTCTTTGGTTTTGACTAAGCCATAGATGTTGAAAAGGTGGAAAGATAGTTCAGAGGATAAGCATAGGAATTCAGCAGCCATCCAATTTAGGCACTCAAAAGGTGAACACCACTTTGATCTTGGATGGTCTCCATAGTAAACCATTGCCTCTTGATGCGCCATTCACGGGCATAAAATAGCCTTTCCAATTAGCACAGTGAACTGAGAAAAAAATTGATTCAATAATCTTTAATTTCATCTCCTAAATGAGGGTAATGTCTAAATTCAAACTTTGAATATGATGCTTTACCAAGCATTTTTTTTTAGGGGCATTCAAGTACCTAACATTCCATGATGTGAGCTTCATGGAGCCACAAGTGAGGGTCTTCCTCCCTTGAAGTCCAAAAAAATTTGTTGATGGAGACTTGACTGCTAGTATTTGCATCCATTTCCCTTCTTTGTTTATTGGTTTTCTTCCTTTTTTCTTCCCTAGGTGGACATTGGGTTTGGAAATTCTGGAAGCCAGTTGATCTAAAACCCTAGATTCGATGAGATCTAGCTCATCTTCTTCCATGGATTTATCTCCTAACCATTCAGAATCTTCTTGGACATCTTCCATGGCGGGTTCTAGATTGTAAGGAATTTCTTCCAGCATGAGCTTTGACTGCGTCAAGGCTGGGATCACCACCATATCAAGAGCAGCCAAGCCATTGGTTGGCGAATTAAGATCTGTGTCTATCAGGTTTAGGTTTGTGTCAACATCCTTCTCTGAGGTGTGTCATGGCATCGGTATGGAAGGACTCTGGGTGCAATTGTTGGAGGTGTGATCTCTTCAGTGATATTTTTAGTAAAAGAATTTGGGTTCCTTGACCTCAATCTATTGAAACCAACATCTAGCTGCTGATGCAAGAGAGATCTCCTTGGGGATGCCCATAATGTTTGCAACATTCACTCACGCGTACAGGTAAGAGTTCCTTTCCAGTAGGCCAATGTCAATTTCAACAACCATTCTGATGACATCGCCAATCTTTTTTTAAGCATTCTATAGACTAGAATTTTATGGGTAGATTATACATTTGCATCCAAAACAGTCAAGGTCACAAAATTAGTTACCGCTAGGTTGAAATTAGGGCACTATTATGTGGTGAATAGGATGTCTTCTCCGAATCTCTATGGTGCCCTAGCACCAATGTTGTCGCAATCTTCTTGGTTCAAAAATATGGCAACGAAGAAGCCTTTTGGTAAAAAATTTAGAGCGAAACTGGTTTTCCAATTCTCTTTTGCCCAATTCATAATTTCTTAACGGGTTCGTTTTCGGCCAATGAATTTGGCATGTAATGAAATTTCCTTTAGCATTTGGGAATCTGAAATTTGCAGAAAGATCCATAGTGATGCATGGTTTGTCATGATCTGGCGAGATCGCAGTTTCATTTCTCAGCAGGTTTGAAATTGATGCTTTTTGTGATTGCGAATTTGGCTATGGAGCACCATCTCCCTTTAAAAAGAGATATATGATTAATAAGATTCATGATTATTTATTGGTAATTTTAAATCGTTTGATATATAATGAATCTATATATATATACTCCAATTAAATTTGATGATATAAATCCTTAGTTCTTGAAAGGAGAATCATAATCTATATGATTAATCAAAAACAATATATATCAATTTAGACATAGTCATGGATAAGGGGTAAAATGAATGACAACCTCACCTTGCTACTTAACACCACACATAGAGAAGAAGCCATTAGGGGGAATTTCATGATATGTAAGAATTTTTTTTTTAATTCTCTTTGATATCACCTATAAAAATGATTAGTATTTTGTAACCTACTTTTGATGGATTGATTTTAAAAGAATAGAAAAGGAACACTAGATGTCTTGTACAAATCGCCTTGCACATGTGTTGATTGAGCATAAAGTGGTTTCCCATCAAGTTTTATAGGTCTTCTAATATAACCTATAAAAATAATTAATATAGCCTAACATTCTCTGATACCATGTAAAAATTAAGATCTTAGGATACTAATCATTATAAACAAAATAAATAAATTAAATGAGAATTATAGAAGCATAGATTTGACACATTAGTCACACATATATATGGGGAAAACCCTTCTTAGTAAAAAAAAATTCCATCAATCATCATTTTGAAGGGGTATTAGTCACACATATTCAAAAGAAACGATTTGTAAATAATTATTAATCTAATAGTTATTGGATTGTTAATTATTAAATGGTATATGTTTTATAAATTACATTAGGTTTTATAACCTTATATTAGAACAATATATAAATGTTATAAAGGTATGACTCTTAACAACATTATGTTCTAACATGGCATGATTAGAAAACTTAGTTTTCTCTCAAGGATGAAACGTATTAGGCTCAACTAGTTAAATCTACTCTTCTATCAAGACAATAGTAGATTAGATTCATCATAAGTGTGCTATTTGTTCCTAGTGTAATCATTGAGATCATTTGGTGAAGAGAAGTACATTTTTCTTTATTGAATCAAATTTCATATACTGCACCCTCCAATGGAATGTTCTAATTTCATGTGTCCCCAATTAGAATGAAAGAGTTTCAAATAAAAAATGTGCCTTGAATCTTAGTCACAAAGCAATGTAGAGCCAACAAATAAATCATTCTGAATAAATTGCCTGATCAATATGCCACAAGAGTACATGGGTCCCAAGTCAGAATAATACCAACATGGTGTGTGGACCTCACCAAAGACCTAATGGAACCAATGAAATCTAAAATTGAAGAGGAACAACTAGAGGCCACCGAGATCACAATAATCCTAAAAAGACAAACTAATGAGGAAAAACCCTAGAAACTACAAACCAAAATTAAGACAACAACCAAAATTGAATTGCCATGTTTTTGGGTGATGCAAGATCCCTTCTCGACTTAGATGCTCCTACATCAAATTAAGATCCAAATTTTTGTCACAAACGTTGAGGGGCATAAGTAAAATTTTACTTATCTAAATATATGAGCATTATTTATCTTATAATGTTGGGGACTAAATTAACATGTTACATGTTGCAATTGCAAATGCTACTAGCATAATTATTTTTATTTAAAATGAAACTTATAACTTTATTTCTAATTAATAAGTAATCTACTCTTTTATCTTAAACTAAAAATTACAACTTCCCAGATATTTAAACCCTTTTTTAACTCTCAAATTTATCTAAAACATAATTAAATCTTTATAATATTAACATTACCTTTAAAAAGAATACACTTAAGCCTGTTTTCATTCATCAAATGACTCAAAAAAATATACTGCTGAATATAAAAGCCATCAAAATCCCCGAAAGAAACGGATTATCCATTCACGTAACACTCCTGAATATAAAACCCTAACGAAAAAAAAAAAAACGAGGAGATCGAAATCCCCGAAAGAACCGGATTATTCATTCACGAATTTGACAGAATTGATGGATATTTATCTTCCCAACCAAAAAACCCCACTGTTTGTAAATTGGATGGAGATCGTATTTGTCGTGAAGGTGAGGATGTCCATTCTTTGGCAGCATCTCATGCAAAGTTTTAGGTCTATTTAAAATGTGTGCAGACAAACCATCAATTAGTTTGACTGTTGCTGATATTAACACCCATTTATATTTACTTCCTTTGCTGACCCCAAAGCCCATTCATTACATGCATTCCATATTGTTCTCGCATGGCACTTTCCAACAAGATAAACATGTTTAAGAGAAAGCCCGAGAAAATCGAACATAGCAATCTTGACATAATTCTTCATATAACAATCCTAATAGTTATTGTCATGGTGTTAGTAATTTGGCAAGACTTTAAATAGATGAGAAGAATCCCTCAACCATCACCGCCCACCGTAAATAGTCAGCACTTCGGCTGATTTCAAAATGTTCGACTGCAGCTGATTTCAACTATTGAATTCGCTCGTTTCCCTTGACTGTTTCGACCCTCCTTGTCAATAAGGTCAAGACAAATCAACCAGTGATAAAATTTGGACAATCAAAATGTTTTACAATGTACCAACTGTTTAAACTTTAATGTATCCTAAAAACTATTATATATAACAACAGGGAATGGTCAATCACTAAATGCGATGTATTTGTCTGCAAATAAAATCTAGCATGGCCTCGTGTTGTTTACAGTTGAACTGAATTGAATTCTTATATCTGTTCATTAAAATGCAACATGCGGTTTGACTCATGTTGGCATTTGTATGTCTCAGATTTTGTTCCGACACTCCGGTCTCCAAACCTTACCCCTACTTGCATCCCCACCCCGAATTTTTAGCCTCTCCCTTTCTCAATGGTTATATTAATATTTAAAGTTATATGAATTAGTAAGGGTACTTATAAGCGTGGAGTTTAGTTTAAGGAATAAAAGCATATATTTTGTAATTTTATATTTATATTTTTGTTTTTATGTTATATATAGGTTGTAGGCGTATTGTCCTACTTTTCAATTTGATTCATTTGGTATATTAATCACTTGAATCTATTAGTTAATTGTCAATATAATTTCTCCTTGGTTCAAACTATGCTATGTGGTGTAATCCAATCCTTGGATTAGACCACATCAATTGTTTAGTTTGACTTTTTCAAATCTTAAATCTTCTATCATGGGGCCAACAATTTTGCAATCTAGTTATTATTCTAGTTGCTTCTAGGCAAAATAGAGCTTGAGCGAAGTGACTAAGGTCTTGTGTTTATAGGCATCTCTTAAGTCATTAGAATCATCATGTGTCATCAAGAGCTATCAAGATCCACACATGAAAATACACTGGATCATTTGATTATAGAAAATCAAAAGGAGAATTCTAATTATCATAGTCATTTATCATCATTAGATGCACGGTTTTCTACAAACATGTACTTCTTTCCTAGGGGATTGACTTATTATTAGGACAAGTTCACCAACCTTATTCCTCAAGGCAAGCCCTGTTATGCTTCTTAGCACAACAAAAGTTTCAATAAATAAGTGCAAGAGCATAGGTGCAAAACACAAGTAGATCTTGACAATAGTAGAGGATTGGAGCACATGACTAGGAAAAAACTACATAGAGCAACTATGACAGGGCTATAACCAAGAAGAGGTTATGTAGCATGACATAGTTTACATCAACATAATTATCTACATAAGATCACTTGTATTGTTTAACTACTATCCAATCATCATTTATGGATTCTAATTCATCTATCACAAGATACTAGAAGGTCAATGTCAAAGAGAAAAAACAACATTGCATGTGTTGGCAAGAAATGGAGAGGGATACCTATTCGGAGATCTGGTCCTTAGCCAAGTCTTTGTAGTCAATTTCTACCCCAATCAAGTAGTTAGATATTGATAGCAAAATACCAAGAATAACATAAGAAAAGTATCACAGACATATCATAATAGTAAGACACAAAAGAATTATCAAATACTAGATCTCCATATATATATACATGTAAGTAGCAATCATACATACTTTACCTCACTTCTATCATGTATTCTATCTTATCCTATCCTACATATATGTTGTAGGTATTACATATAGGTATGTGTGCTTTAGCATATTAGGTCAGCTCCTAGCCTCCACATGATGTATGCACTAGCTCCTAGTCGGTTCTACTCCATTCCCTGTATCCTACTAGTTAACATCATCCCCCTTCAAAACTATGTCTTGTCCTCAAGACATGCTCTACTCTGGTTGAAAATATTTCTTGAGTCTGGCTCCATTGACATAGCCAGCTGATACTTGGCCCTCCATGTTTCTTAGTCTGACTATATACCAGAATCTGCAATTTCTTCAATGTAAAACAATCCTAACCACCTTGTTTTCATTTTTCCCTGCTTCTTAAATTTGTTGTCATATAGGAGTACTAGGTCACCTTCATTGAATGTCTTGTTCCTCAAGTTTCTATCATGCCAAGCTTTCTATCTTTTCCTTTCCAAGATCATATTATATGCTGCCATCAATTTGTCCTCATCCATTTTCTCTAGTTCTTCAATCCTTTGTGTGAGAGAGTCTTTTTCACTCATCTTGAGAGTCCATGTTGTGTGGAAGTTTGGCAATATGAAGTGTACTGATATTGTAGCATCTATTCCATACACCAGTTTATAGGGAGTGAACTTAATTAGTTCTTTTGTAAGTTATTCTATATGCCTAGAGTATCACAGGTACTTTTAGATCCCAGTCTTGTTCCCACTGCACATCTTTGTTAATGCTACCTGTTATCACCTGAAATTTCACCCTACTTGAAGATCGTTCAAGCATTCCAATGACACATGGGATTGGTCTCAAGGTGTGGGACCTTGCAGTTGAGACCAAACCTTCAGTCAAGGTTGGTTCCTCTTCCTATACTTAAGGTTTAAAGAAAATAGTTAAACCTATGCTATCAATCAACAGGGAAAAGGGAAACAAGGAAAAACTAAAATTAAAGAGGTGATGCACCAAATTTAGGGTGTTAGCTAAGACTAACATAACACAACAATGACCTCAAATACTAACAGAGACACACAAAATTATAGGTTTAACAGAGGCTCAAATTAGAAAATTGTAACTACAGGAGGGACTGTTTTATCCATAGAATAAGCTATGAATTTCAAGTAAGAATAGAGCAAAAGCATAAGAGAGGAAAAATATCAATGATTATATTGATCATGAAGGCTAAATAGCCATTACAAAAGAGAGATAATTTGTTACAAAGAGGTAGACACAAAATAACCATCCATTTTCATTGGTGAACCACTATCAGAGACATCAAAGGCCCAACTTTGAGCACAATGCATCAGATCTAACTAGTTCTTGTAAATGTGTTACAAGGTTTGTGACAACAAACTATCTAACCTATATAATAGCCTAAGAGAACAACTAATTAACCCCAAATACATCACTTACACATGCATATATAACTTTTTCGATCACTATAGCAGTCATGGATGTGAGAAAGAGTGGTCAACAAGGGAAGCTCATCACCCATGCTGTAATAACTTCACTTCTATGTCCTTTGAACACACCCACATGGCTCTGCCTTAGAAATCTACTGAAGAAGATCATCCACCCATGCCTTGGGTACATGAAATTTAATGCAAAGGAGCTACAATGGCATAGGGGGGTGAGAAATCCATTTTCAACAAGTAATCAGTTTTGAAGAAGCATTAATGATGGCCAGGAGGGTTGCTAAGACGTCCCATTGCATCTTGAATAGTAGAAAGGGCCTTGAAGTTGAAAGAAGTTAGACCCCGACCAATTGGGCTTCCTCCAATTGGTCTTCCACCAATCAACCCTTTGAAAGGTGAAGAAGGAAACCCTAACTGCCAAAGTTTGAAAGAAGCAAAAAGGGAAACCATCGGGCTTCAAAGATCAGGCCTCAACCGTGCATCGTACTTTTGAAAAGAAGAACCACTATATTCCTGACTCTTTAATACTTAGAAGGAATAATGAAGATTGGTAGGGATCAAGCCTCAGGCCTTCTGCCTTCCACCTGCCAATAGAAAAGAAGGAGACCCTAGTTGCCGACATCTGAAACACTTAATCAAATTTGAGAAACTTGGTGGACTTCAATGATTGAGCCTTCCACCTATTGCTTGCCAAAAAAGGAGGAAGAGGAAACCTCTAACTTCCAGTTCCTAAAACACTTGGAAGAATTTTTGCTCACTGGACGTTAGCCATGTGTCAATAGTTCACATCAGCACGCACCTCATCAGGTCCCACTTAACAAATGACACAATCATGTGCTCTATGTCCACGTGGAACACACTAATACCACTCTTTGAAGTCCTTCAAATGACCTTGTACATGTGGTAGCCCATCGCAACAATCCAAAGCTAACTTGGCTCTTTGGACTATCCTCTGCGCAGATACGCTACCAATTAAAGAAGTTGAAGGCTATGTTAATTAGCATATATCAAATTTCACGTGCTGGGCTTTCCTATTGACTCATGCTCTGCAGAAGATGAAAGACTGCAAGATTAACCTCTGACACTCATTACACTTAGGCATTTTTGCAAGAAACCAAGGCGAACTTCAGAGTTGATAGACATAGCATAGTGAAGAATAGAACCCCAAACTCTAAAACTTTGAAAGGGCAGAAAATAGAACCCCAAACTCTGAAACTTTGAAAGGGGAGAAAATACAAGGAAACACTTAGAATTTTGGGACTTAGCCATTTTTGGAGAGTTTTTTCCTTGAACTTCAAAAGGGAAAACACTTGGAAATCTCATGGATCCTTGGACTATTTGGCATGAAGGCAAAATAGGACCACATTTTGGCAACTATACAGAGTTGTTTGCCTACTAAACACTAGGATCTAGAGGCCTTATCAATCCATTGGGCATAGAGTCAAAAGGGCAGCAATAACAAGGAAAGGGGTTGGCCAGACCAACACAAAACTGATCACTGCCTCTAGGAAACAAGACAAAGAAAAATGAACAAGGCAAACCTCCCCCTAATGAGGGAGCAATAGAGTGCAATGACACTTATTGAAAGGAACACACTTAACATATTTACAAAATCTCACTCAGGTGAAATCTTCCCCATCTACTCTCAAGCCACTTGGGAAGGATGGTTTTCATCGCAGAGGTGGTAGATACAAAAATTAAACATTTATGGGCCTATGTATTCTTTCCAGATCATTATTGCCATCTTCTCCTTTATTGGAGTAACATCTAGAAAGTGGATGGTAAAATTACAAATTTTTTTGTTCATAATTTCTCATCCAGGCCTCACTCTGCTACTGAAGTTGATGTTTTGAGCCTTGGTCTCAAATACCTTCCCAAACCACTGCCTATGTCTCTAGTGGTTGTTCATGTAGAGTTTAATGTTTTTTGTAGACTTCTTCAACTTTGTTGGTTTATTGGTCCTCAAGGCAGTCCACCAAAAGATGATTTTCATTTTATCTCACCCTTCAGAATTCCCAAGCCTAGCTAGATGCCTAAGGACAAATACAAGCCTTTAGAAAAGATCATTGACTTTGGCAAATCTCTTGTGGAAAAGAAATTATTTTTGACCTCTTCTCCTTTTGTTCCTTCTTTTCCCCACACTTGGAAGAAGCCCATCCTTTCTCTAGATAATGATCATCTATCAGCATTCTCCTTGCAGACAGAAATTTGGCGGTTATTATTTGTCTCAAGATTGGTATATATCTGAAGGGATTCACCAAATCTCTGATACCAATGTTTATGAAGTTGTCCCTGTGGTTCCATGGGCTTCCCTCTTCTCTTCCTTGAGTAGATTGATTGATCGTGCCTGCTCCATTGGGTTGCCTGATTCTCAACCTATGTCTTACCTTCTCAAAGTTAAGCCTGATTCAACTAGGGTTTGTGTCTTTTATCTATTACCTAAAATTCATAAGCTTGTCTCGGTGGGTAGACCCATTTGCTCCTATTGTGGTTTATTACTCAAACCAACTTCACATTGGCTTCATCATACTATTCTTCCTATCCTCCTTGCCTAGAATAACCACCTTGTTGACTCCTTATTTTTTAATCAATGGTCTTCGTGACAAATTTTTCCCTCAAGACATTTTGTTATTCACTTTTGATGTCGAAAGTTTGTATCCTAGTATTCCTACTAGATTAAGCCTCATTGCCCTTTGACATTTTTGCAAGGATGTCTTCTTGGGACCTTTGACATAATTTATTATCAATCTTGCTAGGTTGGTTCTCACACATAATTACCTGGAGTTTAATGGGCAATTCTACAAGCAGATTCATAGTATTGCAATGGGTAGGAGTTTTGTTGTTGTTTATGCCAGCCTTTTCTTATGTTATCTGGCATTGCAGGTTTGGGCTTCTATTGATACACAGGATCTCCTTTTCTATAAAAGATTCATTAATGATGTTGCCGGGGTTTGGCATGGTTCTTGTGCATCCTTGAACCTTTTCTTGTCATAGTTTGGGTCTATGTATGACACTATCAACATTAGTTCTATGGTCTCTAAAGTTGAGGTAGCCTCTTTGGATGTTATTCTTCTCAAGAGTAAGGATTTTAATTTCTCTGGTATTTTGAGCACCAAGTTCTTTTAGAAACCACTAAATGCTTACCAATACATCCCAGCCTCCTACCACCATCAGGTGCACCAAAAGAATTCCTTCATTGTTAGTGAGCTCAAGCACTTCCTCATGAGAGAAAGTGATCGTGATGGATTCTTAGCCATTTGTAACCATCTTTCAATCATCTTCGAGCTAGAGGATACATTGTGCACTTTCTTCTACCTTTGTTCAATAAGATTCAATTTGATGATCATCCATCTTTGCTTGCTCAAGTCTTTGCTAGAGTTTTTGCATGTCATGGTCTCAAGCCTAAGCATATTCCTCTTCTTCTTAAAATGGACAATATCCATTTTTCCATGAAGTCAAATCTTAGTGTTGATGTGCTCCTTCCTATGTTTTAGTTGTGGTCTTCTGATCCTGAATTGCGACACATTGCTAGAGGACTTATTTTGTTGGAGGAATCACAAGCCATTATGTGTTTTTCTTTGTAGAAACCACCTTTAATTGAGAGAATTAGACCTCATTATAGGCTTGGTTGTTATTCATATTTTTCTAACCTCTACTCTATTCATGTATTATCATTTGTCTTGCTAGTTACAGATCCACTTTATAACTTTGTTATTGAGCATGCAAAGGCTAGAGTAATCTTGGGATGGGTGACCTCCCAGGAAGGTCATGGGCCCTCTCCTAATTTTTGGCATGTTGCTACCTTGGTTAGTTAATATGTGTTTATTTAATTAAATTTTATCAAAAGGTCACTTCGAGATACGAAATAATGTGACCCCTTGATGGGTCATGACCTTTTGTGGTGTGAGTGGCATATTTATAGGCTTAAACTTCATTGTATTTTCTCACTCTTCTTATAAGGACTGAGTAGTCTAAAATGCATTTGGAGTTTTTTCTTGAATTATTGAGCATATTCTTTGTCCACTCACTTCTAAAATTATTTTTTTCTTTTCGACACTGCTATGTTTCCCTTGATGTTGAAGTATTGCTAAGACATCGTCATGTTTTTGTAAACTCTAGGATTTTCTTATGGCGTATGTTGCTTTACCTTCTAATGAGGTCTTTAGCTTTGCCTTGTCTTTGGTTGTGGAAAATAGTGTTGGATTTGATGCCCCTAATAAGGAACTTCTTCACAAAAGAGTTAAGATTACCATGGCTCACCCTATTGGTTTAACTCTTCCTTTGGTAACTCAGTCCTCTTCCCACCATCCCCTCCCCTCCCATGACCCTAAAACCCATTAGGATCATGGTGGAAGGTAAGATAATTCTCTTCAAGATATTGTGAGTTCAAGTTGCCTTAGCCCCCTGCTGGAGATGGATGAGGAGAATTCTATCTCTATTGAGGATGCTGATCAAACACCACCTCCTTCTATCCCTCCAACCTTGGATAACATTATGGATACGATTTGGAAAGATTATTTTGGCCTTAGGAAAAGGTTAAAGAGATGTTCTCATCACCTCTCCACCATGGAGGCTAATTTTTCTAAGGGTGTGGTTCCTAACAACCTACAAATCCACGCTCCTTGACTTGTGGTTCTAGATGACTTAGTGCATGGTTCTTTCTCAAAAGCTCTTGAAAAAGAGACTACCAAATTTTGGGAGACCTTTTCAAAGATATATATGGATGCCTTTAAACAAGTTGTCTATAATCTGTACATTTCAGTGTATAATTTTGTCGAGCTGCACATTAGGCCCAAGATCTCTATAGCTTTGGATCCTCTTATTGCCTCTTCCACCATCTCACAGGAATTGGGTATTTCTTGGTTGGATGTGCTCGTGTTGCATTTTCATTCTAAACATTGGTCATGGTTAGATGAACAAATCATTGTATCCATGCTGAAGCAGTTGCTACTCTGACCTGCGTTGCCAAAAACATTCCTAACATTAATAAATGAGAGGCCTCTAATTTTGTTGTTCAATTAGTCAAGAAAGAAATTAGTCCCCTCTTGGACAAATATAATCAGTTGGAAAGTTTGATTCCTTCCATGGCTAAGAATGGTTCTATTGCTCCTCCCTTGCTTCTTCTAGGGGAAAGAATAATAGGAGAAGACCTCCTAAAAGTAAAAGCCCTAACCCTCAACAATAGCAACTAGGATCCTTTGTACCATGCAAGCAACCTCAACAACAATGGCCCCAACAACCAAACCCTCCTTCTCTACCAAAATGGCTAGCACCACCCACAAGGTTGCCATTGAAAGAGACAACAAATGGAAATCAAAAGCACACCCCCTCTATGCAGTCGCAGTCACGTTCGGGTGGTGGAAACAATTTCCATCCCATTGGTTCTAATCAAGCTTGGGTGAACTATGCCCCATCTATTCTCAAGCCACCTGGGTAGGATGGTTTTCATCACAGAGGTGGCAGAAACTAAAATTAAACAAATGGGCCTCTATATTCTTTCCAGATCGTTATCACCGCCTTCTCCTTTCTCGGAGTAACATTTGAAAGTGGATGGTAAAATTACAAATTTTGTTGTTAATAATTTCTTAGTCAGGCCTCTCTTTGCTACTAAAGTTGATGTTTTGAGCCTTGGTCTCAAATTGTTCGTACAGAGTTTAATGCTTTTTGTAGGTCATGGGTAATCCCACAATAATGAGTCCCACTTTTTGGCCAAGATGGACATTGATGTCATCGTTTTTAACTAAATATTCACTTTCTGAGACCTATAGTAGCTAAACCATTAAGAATTTGGAGATGATGCAAACTAGTGATTTATGTGTAGAGTCTAAATATATTTTTTAAATTTTTTTAGAAATAAATAATGAATCTTTCAACGTCTCTTCTAATAACTAGTTTTTAATAGTAAACAACATTTTTAGAAAGTAACGTTTATGTCGTCCAACATAATTTTTTTTCTAGAAAGGATAAAATTTTAAGTTTTAAAATATAGATTTTTAACATCAATATTTAGTGCATGGATATTTTTTCATAATTTTTTGTTATCTATATATATTTTTAATTAATTTTTGTAGTTAGGGTAACTATAATTTAGACATGGCTGTTGTCGTCAAGCATAACTTATGTATATATCAAAATTCAAAATTTTTTGGTGAAACAAGGACATCAATACCTAGTGCACAAATATTTTTCAGAATATTTTTCTCTTTTTTTAAATTTTTCTACGTGTGTGGAATAGAGACATTGATATTTGGTGAAAAGCCTATGTTCACTAGAAAATAGAAAATAAATATAAATTCAAATGAAACATATTCAAAATCATACTTTTTGGAAACCTTATATTAAGGGCTACATATTTACAAAATAGAATTTCTAAATGACTTCATTTGATCCCCCAAAAGTTGAAGCAAAATTTGCTTTTGTCAGCATTTTGATAGGTGTGGAGGATATTTCATTGAGGGTTTGATTTAAGACTAGGGGGATTCTTTCCAAGAAGATTTTATTAAACCCTTTAATTAAACCCCTTTAGATGGAACCCCTCAAGGCTTAAATCATTAAATTTTCTAAAAAATATGTGATTTGAAACAAAAATTAGGATGTCCTCAAAGTGGGAAACACTATTGTGACAACACCTAAACTTCTTCAAATTTGTTGGTTTTTTGGTCCTCGAGGTGGCCCACCCAAAGAAGATCCTCATTTTATCTCACCCTTCAGAATTCTCAAGCCCAATTGGATGCCTAAGGACAAATACAGGCCTTTAGAAAAGATCATTGCCTTTGACAAATCTCTTGTGGAAAAGAAGTTATTTTTGACCTCTTCTCCTTTTCTTCCTTCTTTTCCCCATGCTTGGAAGAAGGCCATCCTTTTAGCTACCACAAACAAAAAAATTGGGGTTACCATTTTGTCTTGAGATTGGTATATATCTGAAGGGCTTCTCCAACTCTCTGATGCCAATGTTTATGAAGTTGTCCTGGTGGTTCCATGGGCTTCCCTCTTCTCCTCCTTGAGTAGATTGGTTGATTGTGCTTTCTCCATTGGGTTGCTTAGTTTTGAACCTGCGTCTTACCTTCTCAAACTTAAGCCTAATTCAGCCGGGGTTTGTATCTTTTATCTATTACCTAAAATTCATAAGCCTGTCTTGGTGGGTAGACCCATTTTCTCCTATTGTGGTTTCTTACTCAAATTGGCTTCACATTGGCTTCATCATACTATTCTTCTTGTCCTCCTTACCCATAATAACCACCTTGTTGACTCCTTGTCTTTGATCAATGATATTCATGACAAAGTTTTCCCTCAGGACATTTTTTTATTCACTTTTGATGTCAAAAGTTTGTATCCTAGTATTCGTACTGAATCAAGCCTCATTGCCCTTCGACATTTTTGCAAGGATGTCTTCTCGAGACCTTTGACATATTTTATTATCAATCTTGCCAAGTTGGTTCTCACACAACATTACTTGGTGTTCAATGAGAAATTCTACAAGTAGATTCGTGGTACTACAATGGGTAGTAGTTTTGTTGTTTTTTATACCTACCTTTTCTTATGTTATCTAGAGCTGCATGTTTGGGCTTCTATTGATACATAGGATCTCCTTTTCTACAAAAGATTCATTGATGATGCTATCAAGGTTTGGCATGGTTCTTGTGCATCCTTGAACCTTTTCTTGTCACAGTTTGGGTCCAATTATGACACTATCAACATTACTTTTGTGGTCTCTAAAGTTGAGGTAGCCTTCCTAGATGTTATTCTTATCAAGAGTAAGGATTTTAATTTCTCTGGTATTCTGAGAACCAAGTGCTTTTAGAAACCACTAAATGCTTACCAATACATCCCAGCCTCCTCCCACCATCAGTTGCACCAAAAGACTTCCTTCATTGTTAGTGAGCATAAGTGCTTCCTCATCAGAGAAAGTGATTGTGATGGCTTCTTAGACATTCGTAACTGTTTCTTCAATCATCTACAAGCCAGAGGATACAGTGTGCACTTTCTTCTACCTTTGTTTGATAAGATTCAGTTTGATGATCATCCATCTTTGCTTACTCAAGTCTTTGCTAGAGTTTTTGCATGTCACAACCTTAAGCCTAAGCATATCCCTCATCTTCTTAAAATGGACAATAGCCATTTTGCCAAGAAGTTAAATTTTAGTGCTGATGTGCTCCTTCCTATATTTTAGTTGTGGTCTTCTGATCTTGAACTATAGCACATTCCCTGAGGACTTATTTGTTGGAGGAATCACAAGCCATTGTGTGCTTTTGTTTGCAAAAGTTGCCTTTAATTGAGAGATTTAGACCTCATTATGGGATTGGTTGGTATTCATATTTTTCTAACCTCTACTCTATTCATGCATTCTCATTTGTCTCACTGATTAAAGTTCCCCTTTAGAACTCCATTATTGAGTGTGCATAGGCTACAGTAGTCTTGGGATGGGTGACCTCCCAGGTAGGTCACAGGCCCTCTCCTATTTTTTTGGTTGTTGCTACCTTGTTTAGCTAATATGTGTTTATTTAATTAACTTTCCCTGAAAGGTCACTTCAAGATATGAAATAATGTGACCCCTTGATGGGTTGTGACCTTTCATGGTATGAGTGGCCTATTTATAGGCTTAAACTTCATTGTATTTTCTCACTCTACTGATGAGGACCGAGTAGTCTGAAACGTGTTTGGAATTTTTACCTTGAATTATTGAGCATATTATTTATGTCCACTCACATCTAAAATTATTTTCTTCTTGTCGACACTACTATGTTTCCCTTGATGTTGAAGTATTGCTAAGCCATCATCATATTTTTGCAAAGCCTAAGATTTCGATCAACATAAACATTGTCAAAGGTTAGAAAGAGTGCAAGGAAAAAGATCATTGATAAATATAAATATTTTATTATAGAAGCATTCATTTTTTGGCATTCAAAATTTACAAACCAAAGGCATTTTGCATTAAGTAGGCCATGAAAGTATTTTTGTATAGTAAGGAGAGATTTGGCGCCTTAGACAAACTAATAGAAGTCTTATAAAGAGATTGATGAACGAAGATTCGCCAACCAAGCAAAGGAAATATTAATTGAATACAAACAAAAGGACGAGCCCTTCAATGGCTCCTACAAGATGATTCACTTAGCCTAAAGACTTAAAACAAATATTCACATGCAAGTCAAATAGATGATTCCAGGTTGAGGAAACATTCAAGTGTGACAAATTAGACAAGGAAGTTTAAAACATTTCTCAAATGAAACAAGACTAATTCCAATCCAATTGAAATAATCTACTGATGAATTTACAACATGACCATTCACAAAAATAAAATTATTCAAACAATGCATACCTAGAAGTTCCTAGCTTTTCCCAAAATCCTGCTTTTTTGAATTCCCTTTCTTTTTCAACTCCTATTTCTTCTCTGTTCTTCCTTGCCCCTCACTCTCTAATTTTCTAAACTATTTAAAAGATTTTGTTTTCACCCAGAGCCTCTCTGAGAACATGTGTTCAAAGCAAAGTAGACAATGCAATAAATTCCAACTTCTCCACCTTTCCCACTCTTTTCTAAAATTAGCCCCCGAAATTTAGCACTAAAAGGAAATATTAATTTCCAAAGATTCTAATAACTGTCATTTCTAAAACAATAAAAAAGAAGGCACAAAAGATTCTTTTTGAAAAAGATATCTAAATAAGTAATTAATATGAAAGGCAATCAATATTTTCATTGTGACCAAATATCTAGTCTATCCATCAAATTATTTATGCAATTATTTTTCTCGTGCACAATCAAATACAGTGATGCAAATTCTAGTCTATATGAAATCTATGTGGTGTGTGTAGATTCAATTCACCACATTTTTCCTTTAGTTGGCTAAACACCCTCTGCCTCGATGATACTCTCCCTTTGTCAAGAGAGTGTTCTTGTCAGAATCACGGTCGTAATTAGTTGACATTCGATTAAATAATATAATAATATTTATTGAATATAAGAAATAAGGGTTGTGACATTTAATGAGATTATAAAAAGAAATGCATATACAATACTATAGTACTGCATAGTGCTAGGTTCTAATAAATAATTTATTTTTAACCGATAGGCTATTTATGTGGAGAAAGTTGTCGACAAATCTTTTAACTCCCTAAAAATTGTCTCATAAGTAGCTGAAGTTGCTAAATGCAACTATGAGAACTTGGAATGTGTGTAAGAGTTGCTCGAATGGAAAGAGCTAGTGAGAGGGAGTTATTTTGGAAATTATGACAACTATGATTTTAGGAGATTGCGAAAGCATGATTTTAGGAACCAAAAATTAAGTGCCATATTTTTGGAGACTCAATTATGTTTTGACATGTTTGAGTAACTTTTTATATTACAGTGGATTTGATTCTCCATGACTAGGCGTTGTAACTCATGGTTTTGAGTTTCCATTTTGGTGGTTTCTTGTATTCGAACTCCTATAAATTGAATGCTTGAGGAGTCATTTGTAAGAGAGAGGATAACTTTACAGTTACCATTATACTACCAGAATTACTCTAGAAATTGTATGTTGGTGAACTCCTGTAATAAAATTGCTCTGCAAGTGTATGTATGTAATATTGTGTTAGATTTGTAATACATTGAGTAGGCTTTTGGAGTTGGGGGTTTTTTCTCTCAAAAGGGTTTTCCCCGCATATATCTGGTGTTTTGGTATTATTTTCTTATTGTTGTTATTTATGTTTTAATGGTGTGAATTTTCTCCATTTTAAATGTAAGGATTAAAATTTGCACAAAACTTTTCTCATTAGATTGGTGTAAGAAGCATTTCCACACACCTTGCTTCTTTTCAAGGCATAGCACAATAGCATCTTTTTGACACTACATTTAAGCTTATAACATACTTTTATGTCACTATCAAGGAGTAGATCTATAATTTTTTACAAGTGATGTATATATGGAAGATGCATTGATGACAAAGAGGTTGCAAATAATGCCACTACTTGAGTTTATAGAATGTATGCACTTTCTGCCCTGCCCACTTTTCCATCCCATTGACATATCAGGGGAATTTACTGAATTGCTATTTCTTATCTTTATTCTATTCTTTCATTGTGGCATGGTGTCACTGGGATTAGACTCATTTGTATTATAAGCTTTTCTATGAATCAGGATCCAATGCGCTGCACTTTTGGTGGCTATATGTTATTCTAACTTCCATTACTAGCTACAAAATACTTCTATTACCACTAGACCAAATACAATTTCTTGTTCACGATTTGTAAATATATCAAACACTTTATAAATTTAATTTGTCCAAGTTTGCCACTAGAATCATATACTTTACTCTTGATCAATCCTTGGCATGTGCCACAAGCACATATACATTCATGAAACTTGTCATCATTAGAAGTTGCCAATACCTAAATATTAATGCAATAAAAAATTAATGCTTATTAAATTTTTTAATTGATCACTTGAAAGAGGAGGCCTAAGATCTCAACAGAGGCCTTAATACCAAATTTAGTTGGAAAGTTGGTAGCATGGATCTGCTTCCAAAATCTAGATATTATTTGAAGTTTGGATCACATCAGTGCATGTTTGATTCAATTCATTTCAGGAAAGGTAACTAATGGTTTCCCTAAATCCAGTTAGTTGGACTCAATAGGACTCACCAAGTTATGAAGAGCTATAACAAAATTCTATTAATTTGAATTTCCAATACATGACATTCTCTTAATGAGGATGGATGGTTGTCTCACCTCTCTTTTATCTCTAATTCAATTTATACACAATTATTCATATAGAAGGTGAAGGAACCATTATTTGAGCATAGCCTAACATTTGTCTCATCAGAGATGGGTTACTCATGAGATATGGGTCAGTGTAGATTGGCTTGAAAGTATACATCAGAAAAATTATTTCACATAATTTGATGCATGTGGAAATATCACTTGTGAAAAAATGATGGAGCTAGGGAGATAGATAATGAAAGATTTATAAGCCTTATTTAGTCAAGATCTTTTTAAAACCCACCTCATATTCAATGACAAATGGTTAATTTGACTATAATGATTTATAACCTATCTATAGTAATCAATTTTGTATTTTATAATGTTTCAGCTCAATTATCATTTTTTTATAAGGCTGTTCTTATTAAAATGAAAGTAATGACCCATTTATTTCATCATCAATACTTTGTATAGAGAGGTATGTATGTTGAAGATTTATTCAACACTTGAAGAAAGGAATCATGAAGGACAACCCACATTGGAATACAGGATGATGTGAATGTCCAGGCTGAATCTAAACTATTCTGTTTAGGCTGCTTTGACGTCTTTGGTTGATCGGTTATACTTCATATGGCTTTTGACGAGCTGGCCGGCAGCAAGAGCAGACATAAGAGACAGCTCTCCTGCCATTACTGCAGCTGCCACTATTCTGGCCAAGTTCTGAGCATTCGTACCAGGGGATGACCCATTTGCTCCTTTCACTCCAAGAATGTTCAAGCACGCTGCCTGTGCTGCCAATTGAGTCCCTCCTCCCACTGTTCCCACCTCTATGCATGGCATGCTCACCGAGATGTGCAGATCCTTGCCTCCATTCACACCCTCCATCATGGTAATACAGTGGGAGCTCTCCACATTTTGGGCTGGATCTTGCCCTGTTGCAATGAAAACCGCAGACACAATGTTGGCAGCATGGGCATTGAACCCTCCCATGGCGCCTGCCAATGCAGATCCCGTCAAGTTCTTGAGCATGTTAAGCTCCAATAATGCTGGAACTGTCGTCTTCAATACCTTGTTCACAACTTCCTCCGTGATGACGGCCTCACACACTACAGATTTCCCACGCCCTTCAATCCAATTCACTGCTGTGGGCTTCTTGTCTGCACAGAAATTGCCTAAAAACAGAAGCACATTTACAAAATTAGCCCACCCATTTAAAATACAATCCAACGCAATTGCATAGAGTAAAACCCCCCAAAAAAACAACAGTTGTGAAGAGACTTGAATTACCAGAAACGCTGATAACATCCATGTCAGGGAACATGGTTTGAAGATAATCCAAGACATTCTGAACACCCTTGGAGACCATATTCATTCCCATGGCATCTCCAGTGAAGCATGAGAATCTCATGTACAAATTCCTGCCTGCAATTGCACATTTTATGCCTTGTAGCTTGGCAAACCTGCTTGTCCTGTTGAAATAATATGCACCCAAAATCTTATCAGTTATCTTGAAAATATGGCTTTATTTCACTACCCAATACCCATTAAACTATGTGATCATTGGTGCATGCAAAATAAAAAAGAGGGTCTGGAGAAGAAACACCTACGTATTGAAGATGTCAGACAGGTTATCAGAGTTTGTGGGATCCTCAATATAGAACTTGAGATCTGTAGCTCTCTTGGCACTTTGAAACCTAACAACAGGAGCCCTAGTCATGCCATCTCTAAGAAGAATGCTTGTAGCCCCACCACTCATAAGGATGGCTTTGCAACCTCTGTTGGTGCTGGCCACCAGGGTCCCTTCTGTGGTTGCCATGGGCACCATGTACTGAAACCCATTGACTAGTAAAGGCCCTGCTACACCCACAGGGACTTGTACATAACCCACAGGCATCTCACAGCACTGCCCAAGAATGGACTGATAATCAAATCCCTCCAAGGGCAGCCCATCAAGAGATCTCCCAGTCATGAGCTCCAAGGCTCTCCTCCTCACAGAGGCGGCTCTCTTGCAGTCCCGAAGGGAAGATTCAAGAGAATAGGAGGCTACAGTGCCATTGCATACAGCAGCTGCAATGTCTCCATCCTCGTTGTCTCCAAGGGCAATTTCCTTGAGCTGGATCTCAGGCTTCTTAACAACAATTTTTTCTTTGGCTGCTATCACACAGGTTGTTGGAGGGCTGTTGAAATCCTCCTTCACAACAAAACCATCCCATGAATCATCACTGCTTTTGCCGATGATGTTTTGCACATAATCAATGCCAAAGAATCCAAGCAAATATATGAAGGATGCCAGCTGGGCCAGAATGGCTACAAGCTCCCCAAAGCTGACAACATGGAGGGGTGTTGAGGTTCTGATCTTCTCCCTCCACCTCCTCATCAGGAAATACGATGCAGTGAAGAAAAGCACAAAGAAGATCTTATTGGTAACTCCCAAGGGGAGAAGCAGGGCATCAGATGCCAACAGCTTTGAATTCTCATTGTTGTTCTTCCTCTTTGCACCATCGCCTTCTTTCTTGATCTCAGACCAATACTTAATTTCTCCACCCTTCTTCACACCCATCTTTGATTTTCTCATAGCAGCAATATCCATTCCAGAGACTGTTCTCTCTGCTTTGGGGAGTTGATATGCTTCAACTTGGACTTTGGAAGATAACCCCCGATGCAAGAAAGATCTTAACGGTGCTGCCTTATATAGAGAAGGCAAAGGAGTAAACACATTGCTTACAACTCTATCTTCCTCACTTCAATTGCTTTTTTATTGACCATGAAAAAAAAAACTTCGAAGTCACTCCTCGTGCGCTGCCCCGCTGAATCCAAATTCTTGATGTTGCCTGGTAATAACACTACTCTTCATTAAATCATTAAGGGTCTTGACACGTTTTTTATTACTCTTCATTAAATCATTAAGGGTCTTGACACGTGTTTTTTTCTTCTTTGACCTATATGGATTTATAGTACTCTATTTAAACATCATCCATTTTAATGGTCAAACAAACAATAGCAATTTTACACCTCATTCACAACAAAAAGTGGTAAATATTTGTCCTATTTTTATTGGTCAAAATTGATTTTTGGTTGTTGAAGTTGGAGGTATGATTATCTATTGGGTCCTTTCCTCTAGTAGTTTCTATAATTTATTAGTATTTGTGTTAGTAAAACAAATATTATTATAAATAAGTTTGTTTAATTGATTATTATTAATTGTCCAAATGAATTAATTATATGTTAATATTTTTAATATGAAACAAATATTTATGTTTTGTAAAGTTTTACTAAATGTTTCAATAAAAAATAATTAAAAAATAAATTATTAATAAAATAATTGACCGTCACTTGTTAATGGGGATGAGGGAGATGATTCCCTGATAGCCAGACAACTTGTGAGTCGGTGTCCCCCAAAAGTGGGATGACACAAATTGAATTTCGATGGGGCATCCAAATGGAATCCGGGAGCAACAAGGTCTTGGGGCTTAATTTGTAATTGGGAGAAGATAGTTGTGGTGAAGGTATTGAAAAGGTTTGAAGTTGCCACCAATAATCAGGCAAAATTCGAAGCACTCCTCACCGGCCTTCAATTGAGAAAAAAGCTTGGAATCGAAAAGCTTAACATAGAAGGAGATTCTCTTATAGTTGTAAATGTTGTAAGAAGAAATTTCACCCATAATTGGAAATTTAAGGTTTACCTTGAGGAAATTGTGGAATTATTAAACTCTTTCGAACACTATACTATTAACCACACTTTTAGGGAGGCAAATGGCGAGGCCGACAAGGTGGCTAATAAAGCAGTTAGTATGAAAGAAGAGTTGTTAGTAGACATCTTGGAAGACTATCACTAGCTACGGGTAATATGGTGTTGTTATTTGAAGGATATTCGAATTGGCAATTAAGATTCATTGTAAAAGATTTTCATTTTAGTTCGAATATTGCAAAGCTCAAGAAGGATCGAGAAAAGGGTGAATCTCAAAGCCATTAAGGTCATTCTGGGTAATGATGACAAATGAGATGAAACAGAGGACGGCCAACCGAGTTGGTAGGAGAGTATACGATTCATAATGCAGCATTTATTTCATGGCATGTTGATTGGATACTTTAAGCATAAGAAAGGAAGACGCAGGGTATTTCTCAAAGTTTGATTAAATCCTTTTTGGAAGGTTGGTTCTAAGAGAGCTTGGTAGGTGCCATGGACATGCCAATTAGGCTTACTAGCTCTCACAGGTAGATGGCCTTTTTAGGTCTAGTGTCGGAGAAAAGGATGTAGTCGGCTTTTAAATCGAATAATGGAATCCTCATGTTGACTTTTCAATGGGTGCTTGGTGATGAGTTTCTAAGAATAGAGCACCGAAATAGGGCGAACTCAGACATTTTGTCTATGTTTGTCGCTATGTTGTTTGAGGCCGGTGAGGCAAACCAAGCTTGCTAGGTGGATTGGATGAAGTTATTGATATAGCCAGGTATGGCAATGGCATCCCTCGGCCAGAAGATTTTGTGAAAGTTAAGCAGGCTGGAGAGTCTGTTAAGTGGTGGTTGTTTATTATCTATGGGCAGTAGGGAGGCGAACAGAGTAGGAGATTCAAAGTAGAGAAGGCTGTGAGTTTTTTGAAATAGGTGATGAGTCTAGAGGCTGCTGATGTTGGTCCCTGGTTTGAGTTTCTGCAAGAAGATAATGAAGAGGAGGGTGGATTAAAGGATATATAGTAAGATAATATGTTGATGATACAGTTTATATGCTATAATGTTATATTTTAAGTCTTATAAAAAGTGTAGTTTGAATGGGTAGATACAGGGGATAGGATTGAAGGGTAGTAAGTAGGTAGATCCTTTTTGTTGTGCAAGATGTTATTTTATACATTGCTGAAACTGGATGTTGATGTAATATGTTAATATTTTGGTTATCAATATAATAGGAGCACTCCCCAAGAGTGCACAAACTTAGCAAAAAAGAAAAAATTAATTGACTATAGAGTTCCTCTTATTTCAACTTTCACGTTATTGAAGATAAACAATAATTAATTTTATTCAATTTTAACCTATATCAGATATGTACAAACTTAACATTTAGCTTGGAATGTAGTAAATTTGTAGCATGGATTGTCATTATACCTAAATTCTTTTGTTTGGTTCTTAAAAGTGCTTTGTGTACGTGTGCACGTTGTCTGTAACTCTGATTTGCATGTGTGATTAGCTTATTCCTAAAGTAGATAGATTTTGATGGCTTTTAAGGAAATAATAATTATAATCCAAGGGGAGCAGCAATGCCTTTGCAGCTATAATCGAATGCTAGAGAGATATTTTTGGATAATAATGAATTTCATCTACCTACACTTAACAATAGAGCATTTAGATTTCTTTTTTAAATAATAAAATATTGTCAATGACTCATTCGACTTCTTCAAACAAATTCACGGTCAATGCCAAACAAAAATGTGAGGGACAGGCATTAAATATGATCTCTGTCATAGTTCAAGTGGATCCATAAGTATTTTGGAGAATATTATAATATTTTTTATAATTTATAATTTAATATAAATATTAATTGTTTTTTATTCGTACGCTGGAGATCACAAGGGGGACCTCCCCATCAACATACTCAACTCATAATCCACTTAATCAACTCAACCAACTTAGAAGCCACATAGATGTTACTTGGGGGATTCGAACTTGGATCTCCATCTTGAGAACCCTATGGCCTTGCCATTTAAGCACAACCACGTTCACTTAATATAAATATTATTATTAATATTTATTAATATAGATATTTTAAATATATCTAAAATGTATTAAGATATTAGTCTTGAATTATTTTATTTACTTAAGAGTAATTTTATTTTGTTAAGAATTGTTTTTGGCATAATAACTCTTTAATTAATAATGATAACCTTACATAAAAACCAAAACACAGTTAACATGTATTTTACAAAAAAAAAAAAAAATTATAAAAAACCTCTTAACTAAATAAAATTAAATAAGCATTCACTAAATAAAATGATCTTAAGTAAATAAAAATAAGTATAATAAGTTTTTTTTATACATCTCGATGTCTGCCACCGTTGGGGCTTCCTTCGGCGTCCTGCACAATCTTTTTCAGTTCCAACGGAGGGGCAGAGAGCTCGAATCTGTCCATCGGAAGATGTAAACGGGGGGTGTTCCTTCCTGATGGTGGCTGGAGGCAAGAAGGTATCGAACAAAGACAATGGACAAATACCTCCGGTCGCAGGCCCTAATGGTGGGCTTTGGTCTACTCCGAGACCATGGAAACAGGGCATTGACAGGACAGAGCAGCCTTAGTCTCCCCAACAGAATTGGGGAAGGATCAGTAGCAGGGGGGTTATTTGGAGAGGGGGGGTCTGATTGTGCCAAATTCTAGACCGCTAGGGTTCTTCGTTGTGCAACCGCTTCTCCCACTATTTCCTTCGATGGGGATATTGCAGATGAAGTGGCAGAAAATGTAACTTTTTTCACAGAGAAGGGGCTGATTGGTAGATTCTGGGGGTTTTGGCCTTGCCTTGCAGAGCTACATGATTGGATTTCTGAAACATGGAAACTTATTTTGGAGGGGGATGTAGAGATTTACCCCAATGCAAGGATGTTTTTTGTAGTGGCTTTTGACTCTGTGAAGGATCAAAATACAATTCTCTGTGACTATCAATGGCGCTGGAAGGAGCAGCATTTATTAATGTTGAAACCCTGGCATCCCTCCTTCAACCCTCTGAGTAAATCATTTGACTCGATCCCAGTTTGGGTAAGGTTTCTGAATCTCTCCCTTCAGTTTTGGTGTGATCCCTATTTTAAGGCCATTGACAATTCACTAGGGAAGTTTCTAGGGGTGGATGAGGGCTCCTCAAATTTTTTGCATGCTACTTATGCTCACATTTTAGTAGAGATAAACATTTCAAGAGATCTCCCAGCGAATGTCCTCCTAAAGTTTGCGGATATGGAATGGAGTCAACTGCTTGACTATGAATGATTGCCTTTTCGGTGTCGTCGTTGTTTCAACACTGGACATATGTCTGCTCATTGTTCAAAACGATGTAATACAAACTAGGCTACTTGGTGGAAAGAAGCTGCCCCCCACCATTAATCGGTCGAAAAGGAGGATCAAGACAACGAGGCTCCAGATGGGCATCCAAAAGTGGACAATATTGTGATGTACATGTTGGCCCACAATTATCGTTAAACCAAAAGGTTGACCTATCAATTTTCGATACAAGCGCCAGAGTTAATGAATCCACAAGAGGCACTTAGTCCATCTCACGAATCCCACGGGAAGTGTTGACCATCTGCCAACAAACTCCCCCCCAACGTTACCCGGGGGGATTCGAACCCGTGACCTTTTGCTCTGATACGAATTGTTGGCCCACGATTGCCATTAAACCAAAAGGTCGACCTATCAATTTTTGATACAAGCGCCAGAGTTAATGAATCCACGGGAGGTAGTTAGTCCATGTCACGAATCCCACGGAGAGAGCTGACCATCTGCCAACATGACATGCCTCCACCAAGCGCTCCAAAGGCGGAGGGTTCATCTCTTGTAGTGGAAGATGGTGTTGCTTCTACAAGTGGCAAAACCCCCACCACTCCCCCAAAGAAATGATTCAGGGCCCAGAATGAAAAACTTGATAATCCTGAGACCTCGGCAAAGTCCGCTCTCATGGATCGTGACAGTGCTAAAAATGTTAGCTCAGAACTAGTGAATCCAAGGGGAGGTAAGTTCATTAGAGGAGTAGTGGAGGATTTGGGTGGTAGCTTGCCAGAGGAAAATTGGATGAAGGTGCAAAGAAAAAGCAAGAAGAATGAGGTGAAATTTAACATGCATCTCCACTCAAATTCTAAATGTGGAGTAATGGTGTAAGATTGTGATCGGTGGTTATTGTTGTCTTGAGCCGAATCTGAGTAGGGTGACTTGTTTATGATCCCTTGCTTCAAGTTGTAATGTTTATATTTTTTAATTTAATTTATGCATGCAACCCCTCAACTGCTTTGTATAAAAAAAAAGTATAATAAGTTTTTAATATAAAAATATTTATAATTTACTTAAAAGTTATTTTTTTATTCAACATTTATTTTATTTTACTTCAGAAGTATTTAAGAATTATTTTATTTTATTTACATTATTTACTTTATTTTTATTTGAAAATCTATTTTTATTTATTTAAGATGTATTTAATAATAAAAGAGTCATTTTATTTATTTATTAGTATATTATATATGTTATTAATAGAATTGATATATTATATATACTATTAATACGATTGAATGTGCACCTATCATGTTTGGAATTTTGTGCAATTATAATGAATATCATTTTTATAATCACAATGGCTACCAAAAGTTAATTTAAAAAAAATTGCAATCCAAGATACTAGTTTCTAATCTACAATAAATAATTTATTTTTAATCAATAGGCTATTTATGTGGAGAAAGTTGTAGACAAATCTTTTTAACTCCCTGAAAATTGGCTCATAAGTAGCTGATTTTATTTTGTCAGGCACATATTATTTAGGAAGAACATTGGAATGGTTTAGACATTATATTTGTAATTGCTTGCATCATCACTTTATGACCATTTTAGCTTCATCACCTTTATTTCAGATGGGCGCATGCAATAGAGTGCTTGCTAGGAATGTTTTTCAATTGTTCAGGCAACTTGTGTAGAGGCAGTGGAGAAATTTGTGAGTTGGGCAGATACAAGAATTTTAGCTTTTGTAGATGTAAAATGGTTGTTGTTTGACTTCCACTACTTTTTTCCACTGCATCCTCCACTCTTCTAGTTGAAATTATGTGAATTTTCTAAAATAATAATTGAGGCCACCCTTTGGGCTTTGGTCTAGCAATAAGTTGAAACAATTTGCATTTCAAAGGACCTAGTTTGAAGTCACAGAGGAATTGACTTTTTAGATGTGTGAATTTTTTGTCAAATTTTGTTGAAATGTGAAGTCAGTTTTACTTATTCTAGTAGTGACAAGCAGTCAACATGAGATCTCATCTATTGACCTAGGTACCCGCCTGGTGGGGCTGAAGGCCAAGGAAAGGAAACCTGCAATGTTGTTGGACAGGGGGTTGTAGGGGGCTGGGCGTAGCCCCCTGCACACCGAAGGCATTTTCCAGCGAGGCCACCAGGCTGAGCCAAATGTTTTTTGGCCATGTTCCACATGTACACCATGCAAAATTGCATGCGGAAGTGCCACTCACACTTTTATACATGGAGATCTATCTTTAGATTTGATCAGTTTTTGCATGTGCTTTTTCGTGATTACTTAAGGTTGTCGAGCTTCAATGCCAAGGCATGAAAAAAAGTTTTGTAACTGTGAATTTTCTTTTGAGAATAAAATTGAGAGATCTTTGCTCATGGTTTTTTTCCTAGTACATTACCAGGTTTTCCACGTAAATCTGTGTTGTCTATTTTGTGCTTTTATTGCTAATTCACTGTTATTTCAATTTTGCACTGTTTAGTTTTGTAACAAATTTTTTAAGCGAAGGTTTAAATTATGTTGTGGCAGGCTTGGTACCCGTTAAAGGTACAACATGTTGGGATAAGGTGTGTTATACACCTTGCAATTTATAATATTTGAAATGTTTCTTTGTTTGTATTTTAGCAATTTGTTTTTTATCACTTAGTGTCATGGAAGTTGTTAAATACAACTATGACAACTTAGAATGTGTGTAAGAGTTTCTAGAATGGAAAGAGCTAGTGAGAGGGAGTTATTTTGGAAATTATGACAAGTATGATTTTAGGAGATTGGGAAAGCATGATTTTATGAAGAAAAAATTGAGTGCCATATCTTTGGAGAGTCAGTTATGTTCTGACAAGTTTGAGTAACTTTCTATATTACAGTGGATTTGATTCTCTGTGACTAGGCATTGTAAGTTGTAACTCATGGTTTTGAGTTTCCATTTTGGTGGTTTCTTGTATTCGAACTCCTATAAATTAAATGCTTGAGGAGTCATTTGTAAGAGAGGATAAATTTATAGGTACCATTATGGTGCTGGAATTACTCTAGAAATTGTATGCTAGTGAACTCCTTGATAAATTTGCTCTACAAGTGTATCTATGTAATCTTGTGTTGGATTTGTAATACATTGAGCAAGCTTTTCGAGTGTGAGGTTTCTCCCTTGAAAAGGTTTTCCCCACGTATATCTGGCGTTTTGGTATTATTTGCTTATTGTTGTTATTTATGTTTTAAAGGTGTGAATTTTCTTCATTGTAACTGTAAAGATTAAAATTTGCACAACACTTTTCTTATTAGATTGGTGCACTTTTCTCATTAGATTGGTGTAGGAAGCATTTCTGTACACCTTGTTTCCTTTCAAGGTAGAGCATAGTACCATCTTTTTGACACTACAATTAAGCTTCTAACATACTTGTATGCCAGTTTCAAGTAGTAGATCTATAATTCTTTGCAAGTGATGTATATATGGAAGATGCATTGATGACAAAGAGGTTGCAAATAATGCCACTACCTAAGTTGATAGAATGTTTGCACTTTTTGTCCTACCCACTTTTCCATCCCATTGACATATCAGGGGAATTCACTAAATTGTTATTTCTTATCTTTATTCTTTCATTGTGGCATAGTGTCACTAGCATTAGCCTCATTTGTATTATAAACTATTTTTGTACGAATCAGGATTCAATGCACTGCACTTTTGGTGGCTGTATGTTATTCTAACTTCCATTGCTAGCTACAAAATACGTCTCTTACCATGTAATGTGCCGTACCTATTTGTATTTTTTTTAAATCTTTATTGTGTGATTTTTATTAGATTTTTTTGTGTTCTTTTAGATAGATAGAAGATGTAGAAGGGGGTTTTATGTTTTCTTGCAAATGTAGTGCTGGAGCACACAATGTATTGCATATAATGGAAACCCAAAAAATATACAATGAATCTGAAAAAACTAAAGACAACCTAGATAGTAAAATAGCTAGGAAACAATTACTATCACATACCCATATGAAAATATGCAACTTGGTACGGCCGCCAGAAATGGACCAGTAAGTGGGTATGGCTGGAAACGCATCAAATCTCCATAGAATGTCATAAATGACTCATACAACATATAAGAGCAACAACTGAAGCACTAAACACCTCCCAAAGACCATTAATGAGTAGTAGAAGCAAAGAGGAAAGCTTCCCTACAATACCCACATCCCTCCTTGACATGGTACGGCCATGGCTGTTGTGTGTGCTTGTAAACAACACTGAAACTACTCTAAATCCTCTGCAACATTGATGGGAAGTAATTGCTACAGCTAGGCGACTAGCTATCCAATGGTTTCAACCCCAAATAACACTCCAAAACTCCTCTTTATGCAGTACGGCCAAGCTTGGATAGTACGGCTAGCAATATGGAAAGGTATAGCAGCAAAGAACTACTTCAAACACTCTGATTTCTGCCTTCTATACCATCCATTATCAACTTATAATAGCAACAGAAAAAGATCTTTCACTCAGCACAAGAAACAACCTCAAATGTCTTCATTTCAGCAAATATGTGAATGCCAAATACATCCACCGTCAATGGCATCGTTGGGTGGTCTTTCACACCTATGGGATACCGTCACTAATGGAGGTTTCTGTCTCCAATAGCCTGATGCAAATTCTCAAACTCTAGAAACCCTAGCAGAGCTCTCACAAGCAAATATCAAAACATAGCATAAAAACCAAAATGAGCTCCAAGTGACCTTTTATCTTCCTCCAAGATAGGCGTTGGGCAATTAGGAGGAAAATTAACATTTTAATTTCACTTTATGTCTCCTAGGAATGGGTGCCCAAGGTCAAGACATAAGCTTAAGTCTTTATTTCATTAATTTCACTTTTTCCCACAATATAATAAAATCCATATTAATATAAATTAATAAATCTTCAGACTTTAAAATAAGTATGAAGACGGTGTCAGAAATCACTGATCTTTAGTTTGCCGGAAAGGTCTCGACGAAACGCATCTGATCCAACTTTGAAAATTAGGAACCAACATAGTACCCGAACTTACTAAAAATAGTAAGTAACGACCAAGAGCACACTGAACCAACCACGAGGGTGCCAACTCGATCCACTGAATGTGAACCATAACTCCCTCACTGACAAGGACCTCTAGAGCCAACTAACTACAGTTCCCTAACCAAACTGCTAGTCCACGGGAACTCCATGATGGACTAACCATGCGTCTAGAAGGGGACATTACAGTCAACCCTCCCTAAGATTGCTTGCCTCAAGCAATCTTAGCTCAGGATGCTCTAGTATCCGCTCGTTCTCCCACGTAGCATCCTCAACCGGTAGATTTTTCCATTTGACCATGTACTCTCTAATAATCCTCCTCCTCAAATTGCAATCCCTGGTGTTAATGATTACCTCAGGTACCAATATCAACTTCCCCTCTTCATCAAGAGGAGGCAACTCAACTGAAGGTGTCACATTGTGCCCCAATGCCTTCTTGAGGCAAGAAACATGGAACACATTATGTACCCTGCTCCCTGCTGGTAACTCTAACTCATAAGCCACCTCACCAATCCTCCTAGTGACCCTGAAGGGTCCATAATACCGTGGCTTCAACTTCTCCGCTCCACTCTTCTTGATAGTAGATTGCTTATAAGGCTGCAGCATGAGGTAAACCATGTCACCGACCTCAAATGATTGTTTAGTCCTCTGCTGATCTGCATACTGCTTCTACTGATTCTGAGCCTTCTGTATGTTTTCCTTTAATGCCCTCACGATATCCTGACTCTCCTGTAGGAAGTCTTTGGCCTTCGACACCCTACTATCACCAAACAGTAAATCAACAAAGCTCGGTGCCTCATAACCATACAATGCCATGAAGGGTGACATCTGAATGGACATGTGGTAAGTGGAATTGTAGCAATACTCCCCCATGTGGAGCCACCTAACCCATGCCTTCTGCTACCCTGACACATAGTTCCTAAGGTATCCTTCCACCCACTTGTTCACTATCTCTGTCTGACCATCAGTCTGGGGGTGATAACTTGTACTAGGTGTGAGCTCTGTCCCTAACAACCTGAAGAGCTCCTGCCAAAAATTACTGAGGAACCTGTTGTCCCTATCACTGATGATACTCCTAGGCAACCCATGAAGTCAAAATACCTCACGAAAGAACAACTCTGCAACCTGAGCTATAGCATAAGTGGTAGGAATCGCAAAGAAGTGTGCATACTTCGTCAATCTGTCCACTACCACATAAATGCAATCCCTGCCTTGGACTCTAGGTAACCCTGTGATAAAGTCCATAGAAATGTTGTCCCACTTCCTATCAGGAATGGGTAGGGGCTGCAATAAACCTCCTGTAAGTGAGTGCTCTTGCTTGTTCTCTTGACATATTGGGCACTCTCTCACATACTGCATCACCTCAGTCTTGAGGCCCTTCCAGGTGAACCTCTCTCTGACTTGTCTGTAAGTTTTGAAGTATCCTGGATGCCCTGCCATAGGCAAGTCATGAAATGCCCTCAAAAATTTTTGCTTCATCTATGAACCTGACACCAAGAAGATCCTATCCTTGTAAATGATCAAGTCATTTACCACTGTGTACCTGTCATCTTTGATGGTGCCATCAATCACTCCAGTAGCCCACTCATCCTTGGCATATTCTACTAAAATCAACTCTCTCCAATCATCAGCTATATCACCTAGTGCACACAGATGAGGTCTCCTAGATAACGCGTCGGCAACAACATTCTTCTTTACCTTGACATAAAAAATGTCAAAGTCATAGGCCTATAACTTGCTGACCCACTTCTATTGCCTCTCATTCAAATCCTTCTGCCCAAGGAAATGCTTTAGACTGTTGTGATCCGTCTTAACCACAAATCTGCTGCCCACCAGATATTGTCTGAACTTAGCCAATGCATGCATGATGGCTAACATCTCCTTATCATATATGTTGTAACTCCTCTCCACACCCCTCAACTTCCTACTCTCAATTGCAATGGGGTGCTTATCATGCATGATTACCGCACCAATGCCTACACCTGAGGCATCACACTGTAGCTCGAAGGGCTTGCTGAAATCTAGGATGGCTAACATAGGGCAAGTACTCATGATCTATTTGAACCTGTCAAAGCACTCTTGTGCCTTATCTGACCAACTGAAAGCATCCTTACAAGTCAAGTTAGTAAGGGGAGCCGTTGATTGAGAGAACCCCTTCACAAATCAGCGGTAATATTCATAGAGGCCAAGAAATCCCTTAAGATATGAGAGATTTTTTAGCGGTGGCCAGTCCACAATTGCTCGAATCTTTTCTGGGTCTACCTTCACACTACCAGCACTAATAATATGACCCAAGTATAGCAACTCGGTCATCCTAAACTCACACTTTGACATTTTGGCATACAACGACACACTCTCCAAGATGCTCAGAATAATGTCAATGTGTTTCAGATGCTCTTCCCATGTCCTGTTGTAAATCAATATATCATTAAAGAAAATCAGCACAAATCTCCTCAACTGCTCTCTAAATACCCTATTCATATAGGACTGGAAGGTAGCCGGTGCATTGGTCAAACTGAATGGCATGACCAGGAACTCAAAGTGCCCATAATGACACCTAAATGCTGTCTTCTCCACATCCTCATCTCTAACCCGTATCTGATGGTGATCGGATCTCAAATCAATCTTGGAGAAGTAATAAGCCCCGTGCAACTCGTCAATCAGCTCATCGATTCTAGGAATCGGGTACCTATTCTTGATTATTTTCTTATTGAGTTCCCTGTAATCGATACACATTCTGAGAGTCCCATCCTTCTTCTTTACCAATACCACAGATGATGCAAATGGACTCTTACTAGGCCTGATGTGACCCATCTCGAGAAGCTCTTTGATAGCCTTCTCAATCTCATCCTTATACCTCTCTGGGTGCCTATAAGGTGTCGTGATTACTGTCTTAGCACCCTCCTCCAACTCGATCGCATGCTCAAAACCTCTATCAGGAGGTTTACCTGGTGGAATATCACTAAACACTTTGGTGTGTTTAGTAAGCATAGACTGTATGTCAGGAGGATATGCATGCTTCTGCTAATCTACTGCTGGCATCACCATATCCTCAACTGTCCACTCCACCTGATCATGTCGAATCAATCGCTCCATCCGCTTGAGAGAAACAACTCTCAACCTGCCATCTGAAATGCCTCTGAACACATGTCTAACTCGGTCCACCTCAAACTTCATTTCCATCATCCGCAAGTTGAGAGTGAACTCCTCAATATCATTCAACCACTTCATACCCAACACAACATCCATCTTACCCATGCCAACAACATAAAACTCTGATTGGCAAGTGTACTTGTTCAGCTAGACTGATAGATTAGGTATCCTCCTAGTGCAGGTGAGTGCAAAACCATCTGCAACCTTCACCTTAAAGCCCTCAAATTCCTTAGTTTTCAGCCCTCTCTTGGAGACTAAGCCCTTGTCTATGAAGTTATGAGTGGCACCTGTGTCAAGTAAAGCAATACATCGTTGCCCGCTCAGTACTCCTCGTATCCTGAATGACCCTTCCTTCTGGATACTCGTGATACATGCTGTAGGTAGAGCTAGATCATCCTCTCTATCTGATGCTCCCCTAAGCCCTCTGATTCTGCACCCTCGACCTCTGAATTGTAATCTGAATTGGGCTCCCCATCAACAGATTCGTCAACTGAAAAGTACTCTAACTGTTTGGCCTTTCCTTGGGTAGCACACTTGTGCTTAGGATCCCAAGGCTCCCGACACTGAAAACAGAGCTTCTTCCTCCTCAAGTCATTCAGTTGATCGTTGTCTAATCTAGAAGAACTCTTATGCTACTATCCTGCATCTCTCTGAAATGGCCTTCTATCCCTCTCCTTATCTTTCCTTGGCAGAAATCCTTTGGATTGAAACTTATTCCTCCAAACTGATGACTCCATGTCCTGGGCCTTCTTCATGGCCTCTTGAAGTGTAGTATGGTCAAATCCTTTCACCCAACCGCGAAGTTGATCTGACAATCCGTCAATGAAAAGAACCACCAATCTGCGCTCCCGTAATATCCAAAACCATAACGGATATATCTTAGAAATCAGCAATGTAGGAGTCTACTGATCCACTCTGTCTCAACTAAGTCAACTCCTTGAACTGTAACTCTGGGTCCTTTTTTATCAAACCTGTTGATCAATCTAGCTGTGAACTCCACATATGAAGTGACCTGATCATGACCCAGTGTGACCTTCCCGTTACTACACCATTTGTGAGCAGTCCCCTCCAAGTGTATAGCTGCATAAGTAATAGCGTCCTCCTCTGGCATGGGACTAATCTGCAAGTAGCTGTCCAATTTCTGGACCCAAGCTCTCGTGGTGGTCTTACCCGATCTGTCAAAGTAAGGAAGTGTCATCTTACTTACTTTCCTCTGCAGTTCTTGGTTCTGTGATCTACCTCCCCTTCAAGGTTTACACCTGGTCCTCATTCTAGAATATTCAGCAAATGTCATCTCATTTCTGAAGCCCTCACTAGATGCTCTCCAGTCCCTCAGAATCTCCTCCTGAAACTCTACCTGAGTAGGATCTTATTCAAGAACTTGATTCCTGGGAGTAAATATTAGAATGCCAGGTCTATCTCCCATAGTGAACTGTGATGCCCTACGGTGGTTAACCGAAGCCTCATCATCATCATCATCTCTATCCCTGCGTCTATCAAAATGATTCCTGTCCCCATTATTTCATTCTTCCCAGTTCCTGTCACCATTATGCCTATCATTCCCATCATGTCTGTTTCTATCACCGTCCTGGTACCTGTTCCAGTCACCTCTGTTGTATCTATTCCTGTCACCTCCATGGTACCTATTCCTGTCACCTCCATTGTACCTGTTCCTGTCATGGTGATTGACCAAGTCATTACCCATCTGTTTGATGGCATGTGCCAGCTTGGCATGTGCCTCTACTATCTCTCGTCGAGACTCCGTCATCTCTCAAGTGAGTGCGATCAAAATATCACGAGCACTAAGCTTCGGTTCCTCCTTGTCATCCATCTCTCCTGTAGGACCTATAACTGGTGGAAGCTGTCCAGAAAATGGGTCCGTTCGTGATACCTGAGAATCATCCTCAATAGCTGCTCCCACTATTTCTGGTTCTGGCTCAAAAGGATCTATTATAGGTACTGGATTCTCTAGAATAACTGACTGCGGAACGTGTGTTACTTGCCTTGGCCTTGTACTTCTAAAAGATATCTATCTGTAGATCACAGGTCTCATTTTTACTTCTGCATGTCAATATTGAACTCACAGGATGGTAAGATCTTTAGCTATGATACCACTATAATGTGCCGTACCAGTTTGTATTTTTTAAAAATCTTTATTATGTGATTTTTATTAGATTTTTGTGTGTTCTTTCAGATAGACAGAAGATGTAGAAGGGGGTTTTATGTTTTCCTACAAATGTAGTGCCGGAGCACACAATGTATTACATATAATAGAAACCTAGAAAATATACAATGAATCTGAAGAAACTAAAGACAACCCAGATAGTAAAATAGCCAGGAAACAATTACTATCACATACCCATATGAAAATATGCAACTTGGTACGGCCGCTGGAAATGGACCAGCAAGTGGGTATGGCTGGAAACACATCAAATCTCCATAGAATATCACAAATGACTCATACAAAATATAAGAGCAACAACTGAAGCACTAAACACCTCCCAAAGACCATGAATGAGTAGTAGAAGCAAAGAGGAAAGCTTCCCTACAATACCCACGTCCCTCCTTGACATGGTACTGCCATGGCTATTGTGTGTGCTTGCAAACAACACCAAAACTACTCTAAATCCTTTGCAAAACTGATGGGAAGTAATTGCTACAGCTAGGCAACTAGCTATCCAATGGTTTCAGCCCCAAATAACACTCCAAAACTCCTCTTTATGCAGTACGGCCAAGCTTGGATAGTACGGCCAGCAATATGGAAAGGTATAGCAACAAGGAACTACTTCAAACACTCTGATTTCTACCTTCTATACCATCCATTATCAACTTATAACAGTAACAGAAAAAGATCTTTCACTCAGCACAAAAAATAGCCTCAAATGTCTCCATTTCAGCACATATGTGAATGCTGAATACATCCACCATCAATGGCACCATTGGGTGGTCTTTCACACCTGTGGGATACCGTCACTAATGGAGGTTTCCGTCTCCAATAGCCTGATGCAAATTCTCAAACTCTAGAAACCCTAGCAGAGCTCTCACAAGCAAATATCAAAACATAGCATAAAAACCAAAATGAGCTCTAAGTGACCTTTTATCTTCCTCCAAGTAGGCATTGGGAAATTAGGAGGGAAATTAACATTTTAATTTCACTTTATGTCTCCTAGGAATGGGCGCCCAAGGTCAAGACATAAGCTTAAGTCTTTATTTCATTAATTTCACTTTTTCCTGCAAATATAATAAAGTCCATATTAATATAAATTAATAAATCTTCAGACTTTAAAATAAGTATGAAGACGGTGTCAGAAATCACTGATGTTTAGCTTGTTGGAAAGGTCTCGATGAAATGCATCTGATCCAACTCTGAAAATCATGAACCAACACAGTACCCAAACTTACTAAAAATAGTAAGTAACGACCAAGAGTCCACTGAACCAACCACGAGGGTGTCAACGAGATCCACTGAATGTGAACCATAACTCCCTCATTGACAAGGACCTCCAGAGCCAACTAACCACAGTTCCCTAACCAAACTGCTAGCCCACGGGAACTCCATGATGGACTAACCATGTGTCTAGAAGGGAACATTACATACCACTAGACCAAATACAATTTCTTGTTCACGATTTGCAAAAATATCTACACTTTATAAAGTTAATTTGTTTATTTGCCACTAGAATCATATACTTTACTCTTGATCAATCCTTGGCATGTGCCACAAGCACATATACATTCATGAAACTTGTCATCATTAGAGGTTACTGGTACCTAAATATTAATCCAATAAAAAATTAATGCTTATTACAATTTGTAATTGATCACTTGAAAGAGGAGGCCTGAAGATCTCAACGGAGGCCTCAATACCCAAATTTAGTTGGAAAGTTGGTGGGTGAGTGCAGGACCATGATGGGCCAAACAATACCTCTAAGTGGCAATGAAAATACTAAAAAACAGACTTAATCAAGTTCATGTGAAATTTTCAATGGATTATCTACATAATTTGAAAAATATGTAAGAACAAAATTTGTAGAGAATTGAATCTAGTTTATGGCCACTATTTTTTTTTGAAAAAAACTAAATTTGCTTGGTGAAAAATGAATATTTCAATGAGCAACTATTAATTTAAAAAATAAAAATAAAAAGTGGGTGTCATTCCAGCCAACCAAAGTATGAACAAAACAAAAAAAAAAATTCAAAATAAGTAAAGGACTCATGCCCGAATGTGACGCATATTTTTTGAAAAAAAATTCAACAAAATAATTAGTTATGATTTTTTTACTGTGACTTTTTTTAAAAACTAAAAAGTATTTTTCCAACCTTGACCTAACTTGATAAAAAAAATTGGAATTCAATTTTTTTAAAATCTATAGCCAAAAAAACATAGAGTGTGACACATTTTTTGGATTTGAAAAGGTGAAATGGTTTGAAAGTTATGGATGTTTTTCAATCAGTGTGTCCATTAAGATTTTAGACACACTCTATATAGAAAATTACTAATAATTGTTTAGTAAAATGATAATCAAGAAAAAAAATTATTTTTAGAAAGCTGACAATTTCTTCAATAAACCCTTTTTGTTTTATCAAATTTGAATAAAAAAAGTCATCAGCACGGAGGGTGAAGTTAGAAGAAGAGGGTGAAACCTATAAACATGTTAGAACTGAGAGAAAGTCAACTATGATAGTCCCAAGCCTAAATCCAAGGCATTCCTGAAGCATAACGGATATATATTAGTAACAAATAACTATTTTGTAGAGCCAAGAACAGATATATGTTCCTAGGAAATGAATATTTGTTCCTAGAAAACAGATATCCATTTCTGAAAGCCAAATTTTACATCTTCCTCTTCTATCAATCTTCTATTCTCTATATATCTCTATATCTCCCTCTACCCGTCTCTCTCGAGCTATATATATACTACGAGCTCTCTTTCTCTATTCTTCTTTCTTTGTCAATCTCCCTCTCTCTATCTCTCTATTTCTTTTAATCTCTGTGTGCATGTTTCTCTTTACTCCCACCATAATATGCATGTTCACTTCTCAATATATCTTAACCATGGCACAAGAACTTAGTATCTTCACTTGAGATGACACCCTATGACAACTCATGTAACTTGTCTATTTTTTTGAAAAACATATATAGATACAATCCTAGAGTTGGCACTCAACTCTTATCACATTCTCACAAATGTATTTTCAACTATGAAGTTAGAACTATTACCTTCCTAAGGGTATACCAATCCATAGACACATTCCACGGAAAGTTGTTCCTTCTATGGGAACAATCTAGAGATCACAATCCTTCAATGTATCTCCTTCTTCGAGTATCATTTCTAAAGTTCATAATCCTTAATGAAGATCACATCCTCTTCTTTCAACCACACATAAGTCCTATTGTGATTTTCACAACACGCCCCATTTTACTCCTTAGCAAAATGAGGACCCCTACTATGGTTGTTGCTTTTTCTTATGTGTGTTTTGTTTTATTTGGTGGTAAAGGGAAAAAAGGGTTAAAATTGCAAACTTTGTTAAAACTAGAGAAAAAATTACATTTCAATACTAGGGCATAATATGGTTGGATTCCTTGTGAAAAATGAGCTATGGTTGCTTTTTGAATCATCTTATAATTTGCCATATTTTGCAAGTTATGATCATTTTGGTAAAATGTACAAGGAAAGGGTTTGTTTGTATATACAAGCCTCCTTGTATATCGGGTTGCATATACAAGGCCCTTTGTATGCAAGTTCATTTGTATACCATGGCCTTTGTATATCGTTGTTCATATACAAGGCCATTTGTATATGTAAAGGGGTCATTTTTATATACTTAGCCGGTTGTATGTCTTTTTTACCTTGTATGTATTTGGTAGAGTTTATGCATACATACAAGGTGGACCCGAAATGGTTTTAGGGTTAAAATGAATGAATATTTAAAAATCCGTTGCATGTATCTCATGTTTGTATGTTTGGCAGGTCGAAACATACAATGCATTTATACAAGGGCCGGAACCGAAGATTTATTAGAACAATGGTAATTCGTTGTACATTTTGGGCTTGTATATTTTTATATACAAAGGGGATTTTATACATAGCGCAGAATTCAAATGTTATGAAACTAGATTTAATGATTGTATGTGGGCGGGCTTGTATATATCCAACATACAAGTGCAACATACAACGAAATATGCAAGTGCGGACCCAAAAAGTTTATTAAACAAACTTAAATCCTTGTATGTGTTCCAGCTTGTATATTGGTGAGATACAAGGGTAACATACATCGTGCGGACTTAAAAGGTTGTTAAACAGAGTTAAATCAATGTACATTTGGCGCTTGTATGTTTGAGTGGCATACATTGCGAAGTATACATTTTGAAATATACATGGCGTGGAATTGAAAAGATATTAATAATGGTTAAGTCATTGTATGTTTTGCGCAATGTACATTGCAAAACATACAATGCGATATACATAGAATACATGCAAACCCTGGACATGAAAGGTTGTTAAAAGAGAAATAATGCTTGTATTCTAGGGGCTTGTATGTGTATTTTAGAACATGCATTGTAGGGTGCATACAAGGCGGAATCGAAGAGAAATTAAAATCTAGTTAAGCGCTTGTATGAAGGTTCGAATGTATATTTAGAACATACAAGCCAATATGCATCAAAATATACATTGAGCGGAATTGAAAAGTTATAAATTGGAGTTAAGTGCTTGTATATTTTTGCGTTTGTATGTTGCGATATACAAGCCGATATGCATTGCATACATACAAGCCGCGGAACTAAAGGAAAATAAAATCTGATTAATACGATGTATCACGCCTGGCTTGTATATCGGAGGATACAAGGATTTAAACAGAGAAAAGGGTGGGAAAGAGAGGTGATGGGTTTTTGAAGCATTTTGGAGCCTGATTGCATATTTTTGGTCAACAATGGTTGACCCGACTTTTCTGAACGCTGTATATGCATTTTTGGACTCAATTTTTGCTATTTCAAGACCTAATATCGGCGTAAGGGAATCGGTAGGGAATTTTTTTCCTGCCCCGATAGGAAAGAGTTTTTCCAATGGAGGGGAGGGTTTAAATGTAAAACCAAACTGGCAGTTGGGGTTGGTGGCGCGTAGACTCGACAATTGGGTGTCAAGTGGGAAGTGCATTAGTTGCTGCAGTTGGCACACATCAAACAAGGTAATTAATTGGCAAGGCAACTTGATGAGCTTTTTTGATCCATTTTATCTATTTTGTAGGTTTGCAATTGAGGAAGGAGCTGAAACTTAATGGCGGTGACATCACGGAGGAGGAAATCAGATCTCAGAGGAAGCAAAAGGAAGATAAGGATGAAGGGTGAAGAAGTCAAAGGTCTTCACTGATGAAGACAAAATGTAGATGGAAACATTATTACAGTAGACCACAGAAGTTATTATTGTGTTGCTAGGGTTTCCAGAAGGGCATATTTCACCCATATTTGATGTATGCTCAGAGATATTTTTGGAGACTTGTTCTCCACCATTTAATGCTATAACTAGAGGTTTGAACCAAGGATTAAACTAGGGTTTTGAGCTATATTGAGGACAGTCAAGTCTATAAATTGTGCCTCTTTACACTATAAAACTTTACACAAGAGCTACACAGGGATTTTTTAGAGAATAGCTAGTAGTTGTAATTTATCTCAGCATTTAGAATAGAGGGACATCTTAGTTTAGAAGTAGAAGAAGGAGGTTGCCTGTGTTTACAACAAGGAGCATGTGGAACATCCTGCCTCCTTGCTGTATCTGTAAATCTTGTAAATTTTCTGTAGTTTGATCAATGAAGCTAAGAGTCATTCAGAAATTGTAAATCTTATATGACTGTCTGTTTCTAATACAATTGAATCTAGAATTCTGCATCTATCTTCTGAGTGTTTTCTTTCTCTTCATTGTGTTTGAAACATTTTCTCTTAGAGCTTGCAATTTTAAGTGTATGTTTGTGAAAATGCTCAGAACATTGCATTTAAGGTTTTAGTCTGTGGATTTGATCAACTTACTGTATGATTTACAAAGTGCATAATAGAATAATTAGATCCTTTTGGTAGAATGAATAATGTTTAGATTAGATCTTTCTAACTTTTCCCAACCCATCTGAAAATAATTAGCTAAAACATAGAAATTTAAAGGAAATTGTCTCATATTTGAAAGGCATGAACAACAGAGTTTGAAAGTAGACAGTTTTCATAATATTGAAGAGAAGAAAGCTTGCAATAATATAAATCATTTACAGCTTTGTAACACAGTCATAAGTTTATGCAAAAAGAATGAACAACATACTAATATTTATAATCTTTTGCATAGTTTAAGCCCAGTTAACCAACAAGAAACCCTCAATCACGTAAGACCCCTTGAACATTACAGCTTCACATCAACCAACTAAATTTGCCCAACAGGTCAAGACCTAACCATATTAAACTTGGGATTGAGCGAATCCTAACTAATTCCTTCATATCTTTCAAGTCAGTTTTGGTTCATTTTATGTGAATTTTAACTATTGTTATGACTATGTTAAAACAATCATCAACAGTTTTCTGGCGCTAGAAGGAGGGCCCCGTTTGAGTTAGGACTTGTTTCAAGTAGAGCTGGCTCATAACAGCAGTAGAGTGACTAGATCTAAATCTAGTTCAAGGGATATATTTGTCCAATTACCAGATATAAGGTGAAGTAAGAGTCCTTTGATCTAGAAACCTAAAATAACTCACCTAGGAGGCTCATCCAACACACCTCTTAGATCACCTTATATTATCCATAACATTGTGAGTCCTGACATTTCTGCATTCAGATCTTTAAATCTTGGTTCAGGTACTCCTAAAGGTCCTAGTCCTCCTAGAGATCCTATCTCATTAGTAAATCTAGGTATTTCCATAGGTCCAGGTCAGGCATAGGCACCTGCAATGGCTTATTTCAATGTTCATTCTCCCATAGCGTTCGCTGATTATCATGAGATGCCCAAAAATCCTGAGAAGATATGTCCTAAATACCAGTTACATCAGGATCCAGAAGATCATATTAGAATATTCAAGGAGGCATGCTTTAGGGCCAGATTAGAGCACGAGGACGTTGTGTGTAGATTGTTTCCCTACACCTTCAATGAACAAGCCTCTAACTAGTATGTAAACTTACCCAATGGCTATATTTCTTCTTGGTCACTTATGGAAGAAGCATTTCTATCTAGATTTAGAGGACCCATTGATCCTTGCATCTTGTATCATAAATCAGCTACCATAAAAAGAGGTGAGGGAGAGTTGATCGATAATTTCAATGACAGATTCCAAAAGGCCTACTCTAGGTTGGTAGACCCTTACACCATGGATGATGATACCTTGTTAGCTATGTACTATGCAGCCTTGGACCCTTTAACTATCATGTTTGTCAAAAGAAAACCTGATATAGATTCAATATCCAAAGCCTATAAAGAGGCAGCCTCAGGAAACCAAGAGATGAGGCATACAACTTATAGTCCATTTGTTAATGGAGAAAATTTTGGGGTGCAAAATCAGGCACAACCTTGGAATGGAGCCCCTATGCATCACACTCCGTTATTAAATCTGGTTCCTACATACACACCTGTGTATAGTCCTACCCCAATCCAAGCCATAGCTCCTTATACAGGTAACCCTGCTAATAATGGTCAGAATAGTGGTCAGCCTTTCTTCTGACCTCCTAGAGATACAACTGTGGCAAAGGCACAAGAAGAAAGGGAAGAAATCAAAGATATCACTGCACACTTGAAAAGATTAACCACCAAAGTGACACAACTAAGAAATGAGAATCTCTATGGAAGAGGCAACCAAGGATACAATCAAAATCAGAGTTATAACCAAGGCCAAAATCAGAACTATAATTCAAATCAAAATCAGCACTACAATCAGAGCCATAACCAGAATAACAGCCAAGGCCAATATTCAAATCAAAGCCAAAACTATAATTAGCATCAAGGTCATAACCAAGGGCAACCAATGCAAAATAGAGGGCCAGTGATAGACAATAGGACCTGGGGTAACAATAACAAAAATTAGAATCAGCCCAGGCCACCCAAAGCATGGAACACCAGACCAAACAATGGTACTCTAGCTTCTCCTTTTGAGAATATAGATAATCATGATGCAAAACAAACAGCTGGCATCCAAATGGCCAATACATCACTAAAAAATTGGTGCAGATTTCACAATACCAACACCCATGTTGAGCTTGACTGTCCACAGTTCCATTTAGCAGCCATCATTTTTAATATAGATGTGCAGCCTCCTACTTCTGAATTTCTCATTCCCAAGGTTAATGAGGTATTACCCTCAGGGTATGATACAGTTTTAGTTTTAGAAACCTTTACCTTTGCAACTACAGAAGAGGAAGTGGATGAATTGTTAGAAGATGAACCATATTTCAGTGAAAATCTTTATCGTGAATCAGCCTTTGTGTTAAATGCTTTTCAGTTTCCCTTTGAAACTGAAAATGAAGTATTGACCGAAACAGAAGAGGTGCAGGCTTTTCAACAAACAAATAAAAACCACACCTACAATTTAAGGAACAACACTAGGCCAGGAGGACCTTTCACCAGTTCCATTCCTCCTAACAACTTCAATACACCCCCAGATCAGAATGCTAGCAATAATCCCACCATACTTAAAGCTAATCATCATACTAGCAGTGGAACAACAGTACAAAAGGTCCAAACAAGTAAAATTGAAACAATAGAGACAACAAGATTAATGAGTTACTTGTCAGAGGAAATAAAGAAAATTAAGGTCAGTATACCTCTGAATGAATTATTGAAAACCCCAGGGATTAGAAATGCTTTTATAAAATCTCTAGATACATCCATGACAGATGAGGTTGCTGCTGATATAGCTCTTCCTAATAGAGATTCACCACCTAAAGAGAAAGGTAAGAAAGTTGAGTACCCTTCCAATACAAATGTAGTAATGTATGCTAATAAGAAGGATGCTCCTCCTTTCTTGCTAACTGTTAGATTATGTGAGAAGAACATACACAACTGCATGGTAGACTCTAGTGCATCAGCCAACGTAATGCCCTTAGGGATATGTAAAACTCTAGGGCTGACCCCCACCAAATCTACCAAGGTTGTCACACAGTTAGATAAAATTGAGGTTAGTGTGATAGGAGAATTGATGAACATTCAGATGCAATTAGCTTTAGACCCTAGGGTTAGCCAATTCATTGACATTCAAATACTGGATACACCCATGAATTATGGAATGTTGCTGAGTAGGGATTGGTCCAAGACATTAAACGGATATATGGCCATTGATTTCTCGCATATGTGGCTACCTTGGAGAGGTGTCCCAAACCAAATTAGAATAGAGGATGAAACATATGATAACAGAGTATAATCGAACTAATGAAATATTATATGCTGTTGTTGAACCTGGTGTCTATAGGATTACTAACAATGGGGTACAAATTGAAGAGATCATGGTGTTAAACTTTAGAGAAAGACATGTCAGCAGTGAGACAGCATTATTCATTGAGTCTGATGGAAATTCTTCAGAAGAAGAAAATAGTGCAATGAACAAATTTGGTTTTGCCATTAGACAAGAGATGGAAGAGTGCATTAAACAAAATCTGCCAGCCCAATGTAAACTGTATAAGTACATGTGTAGAGTTCACGATAGGCCACATTCTGAGGAGAGTTGTAGAATGTGCAAAGACATCATTGATTATGAATACAAGAAATTTACAAAGAGAGTAGGACTACAAGAGGGAAATGCGTATCTTGATCAACCCCATAGATACTTTCAGAGTAATGTAGATGCTCTAATTTCAAATTTAGGAAAAGGAATAAAGGACAAAGGTAGTTGTTTTTCTGATTTACAAGATGAAAATACACATATGCAAGTTGACCAAACATAAATACCCATGAATAAACGGGCCAGCACCTCACTAGTGATAGAAGGGAAAAAGCATGCCAAGGTAAAAGGTCAGAAAAGTAAAGATGGCATGTGGACACTAAAATGTGACGGGTCCAAATCAAAACAGGGTGCGGGTGCAAGTGTTGAACTCATAGATCCTCAGGGTAAATCATATCTAGCAACATATAGACTGCAGTTTTCCTATACTAACAATATTGCTGAATATGAAGCCTTAATTTTGGGACTTGTAATGGCCGTCAAGAAAAAGGTGAAAATGATTAAGGTATTTTTAGATTCTGAACTAGTAGTCAAACAATTAAGGAAACTATATGCATGTAATTACAAGAAAATGATTTATTACAGACATAGGGTATGGGGTTTAGTAGATTCATTTGATGCTTTCAACATAGAGCATATCCCTAGAAAACTGAACCATAGACCGGATGCACTAGTAGTTGTTGCTAGCACACTAGAACCTTTGACACTGTCAGGATTGAGGCGATTTGCTATTGAATTAGTTAATGTTCCCAGTATCCCAGACAATGTTACACACTTTTAGGTATTTGGAGGGGATCAGCAAATTATTGGTTTTCTGACTTGCAATGAGGTATTTGAGGCTCAAATCATTGACGAACAAGAAAGGCCTAAGATAACATGGGACGAAGAGGATATAATCAACTTAAAAAGTAACTTCTTACCCAAAGGAGTAATAGAGTTAGAGCAAATCTTTGACCTTAATGGAGTAGTAAAACAGAAGGACTTGCCTAAAATAGAGGGAGGTAAGTGTGATCCATACAACTTAGGAACAGAGCAGAATCCCCAAAATGTACAAATTGGAAAGGCCTATTTTAAGAAGATTAGAAAAGAAAGTATAGATGCTCTAAAAGATTATAAACATGTTATAGCATGGACGTATGAAGACTTGAAAACATATGATACATCCATCATAACCCACATGATACCTTTGAGACCAGATCTTAAACCATTTAGGTAGAAACAAAGGCCTGTGAATGCCATTTTAGAGCCTTTAATCTTCAAAGAAGTAAAGAGGTTATTGTCTGCCAGAATAATTTTCCCAGTCAGACATTCATCCTGGGTGGCTAACCTAGTACTAGTAAGGAAGAAAAACGGAGACATCAGGTTATGTGTAGACTTTAGAAATTTGAACAAAGCGTCTGAAAATGATAATTATCCTTTGCTTCCAATACACAAAGTGCTGCAAGCAGTGAACGAGGTAAAGATGATGTCTTTTTTAGATGGTTTCTCGAGCTATAACCAGGTTTTAATAGATAGAGATGATAGATTAAAAACCACCTTCACTTGTAAATGGGGAAATTATGCATATAGGAGAATATCAAGCAGGCCATTTCTGGCACCCCTATACTAACAAGTCTAGACTACACAAGGTTGTTTGACATATATTCCTTTGCATCCTCCCATTCAATTGCAGCTGCCTTAACGCAGAAGGGTGTAGACAATGAAGAAAAGCCCATAGCTTTTATGAGTGTACCGCTGAAGGATGCACAACTTTGATATCTGGATATTGAAAGACAAGCATTCACACTAATGAGGGCCATGAAGAAATTCAGGAATTATATTTTGTGCAGCCAGGTCAAAGCCATAGTGCCAGATGCAGCAGTAAAGATGCTGCTGATGCAAAACGAACTTGGGGAAAAGAGGGCCTAATGGACCACCACGCTGCAAGAATTCGACATGGAAATCATTCCCATGAAGTTGGTTAGAGGGCAGGCGTTGGTGCAAACAATAGCGAACACAGACCCAGATTTGATAAAACAATAGTATATATTGAATTCCCATCACATATCAGACTGGTATGGCGATTTAAACACTTTTCTAATATCTGGAAAGTACCCAAGTAGGATGAAAGCTTCTCAGAGGAGAGCTTTGAAGATTAAAGCACAAAAGTATATGCTGCAGAGAGGTCTTCTGTTCAGGAAGAACCATGATGGAATCTATTTGAGATGTCTAAATAGAGCTAAGGTGGATAAGGTGTTGACATAACTGCATGACAAGTACAGAACTGGCCACGATTCCCATCTAGCTACAACACATAAAATATTGAGGGCAGGCTATTACTGGACCACGATGTTCAAAGATACAGAGAGTCACATTAAGAGTTGCCACATTTGTCAGACTGCAGCAGATAAGGGAAGAAATTAGGCCAATCTATTACAGCCTGTGATTGAATCAAGACCATTTGCACAATGGGGCCTAGATTTTATTAGAGTCATCAATCCTCCATCTTCTACAGGACACAAGTTCATACTGACAATGACAGACTACTGTACAAGGTGGATTGGGGCCACATGCTGCAAGTTCTCCATGACTGGAGTAGTTATCAAGTTTCTTGAAGAAAACATCATAACCAGATTTGGAACTCCCTATTCATTGGTATGTGACAACGACCCTGCTTTCTCTTCTCTAAAATTTTCTAAATGGGCGTTTGAATACTGGATTGTTTTAACATTTTCTTCAAATTATTACCCTCAGGGTAATGGATTAGCTGAGTCTACAAAAAAAAATTTATTAGATATAATCAAGAAGCTAATTGTAAAGATTCCTAGAGAGGGGAATACCTTGTTAAAGTATGCATTGTGGGTAGATAGGACCAAGTTTAAAATAGCTTTAGGTAGTGCACCTTATCATTTAGTTTATGGGACTGATCCCATACTTCCAATAAATCTGAGAATACCAATCTGAAAGTTTTCCAATGAGTATTTAGGCTTTGATAACCATAGGGAAGCCAGGATAGTACAAATGCTACAACTAGATGAGAAAAGAGGTCAAGCCATCGAGAAATTTGCAAAACACCAAGCAGTAGTCAAGAGGTGGTTTGATAAGAGGGCAAGAGTTAAAACATTTAGGATATGAGACTTAGTACTATGCTGGGATAAAACACATGAAAAGAAGGGGGGTCATGGAAAATTTGACAAACTATGGTTCAGTCCATTGCAGGTCTCAGAAATAATAGGAGATGACACATTTAGACTCAAGACTTTGACTGGAGAGGATGTGCCATTACCAGTTAATGGCCAACATTTGAAACACTACTCCCAGGCTTGAGGTAAAAGGCATTCCTTTTTTGTGTAATATAGTGTAAATAGTGTATAGTTTTTTTGTTGTTGTTTGTTGTTGTAGGTTAGCTGTTTGTACAGTTTTGTTTTTGTTTCTTTATGTTTTGTTGTTTTGTTTCTGTTTTGTTGTTTGTACAGTTTTTCTTTTGCTTTGTTTTTATTTTTCTTGTATAGTCTGTTGTTGGTTTGTTGTTGTCTCCTCAGTAGAGATCTTTGTTCTCCTTTAGAGTATTAAGGAGCAAGCTAACAACCATTGAAAATAGTATAAAATTTAGAATATTCAAGTTAACCATTTGCAATTTATGCATAACTTGTTGTGACTGTCATGAATGTAGAGAGTTGTTTTGCTTCTGAAATTTCGTATTCAATAAATGTGATTGAGAATTCAAGGGAAGTTTCTCACGATGACACACCTAAAATCCTTGGGTTTGTTGAACCTACCAGTGTGGATATTAGGTGAAAAATCTAAGGTCACCCTTGCTACCATTACAATTCTTAGCTTAATTCTAGCAAGTGACCATTCCTTGCATCATGAAGTTACAATTGCATCATCTTATGAAAAATTTCTATCAAATATCAATAAAAAAAAATAATAAATAAATAAATAAAGTGGATTATATTGAAAATCTAGATTAATCCATCTATGTAACTCTACCGAGGCTATGGATGCTTGCTAGCAGTGGGGCTCTACTTAGGAGAATTGTAACAATAACCTTGTCGGGGCTATAGACGCTTGCTGGTAGCAAGGCTCTATCCGGTCAGCTATGAGGGAATATCCTCAACTACGTAGGCTAATATCAGTCACTGGTTTATTCAACTAATCTTCAAGATGAGGATAATTAATCATGTGCACACACTTAAACTAAAAATGAAAATTCATGCACCCTTATTGAATACCTTAGGTCTCAAGTTGAATAATGATCTACAGGAAAGATAGTTGGAAGTTATGAATTTATTCCATTTAGTTTCCTTAATGCTTTCAATTTAATTGTTTTGTTTGGTTGCTAGTTGTTGTGATGTTCACAACACGCCCCATTTTACTCCTTAGCAAAATGAGGACCCCTATTGTGGCTGTTGCTTTTGCTTGTGTGTGTTTTGTTTTGTTTGGTGGTAAAGGGAAAAGAGGGTTCAAATTGCAAACTTTGTTAAAATTGGAAAAAAAATTACATTTCAGTACCAAGGCATAATATGGTTGGATTCCTTGTGAAAAATGAGCTAGGGTTGCTTTTTGAATCATCTTAAAATTCGCCATATTTTGCAAGTTATGATCATTTTGGTAAAATGTACAAGGAAAGGGTTTGTTGTTTGTATATACAAGCCTCCTTGTATATCAGGTTGCATATACAAGGCCCTTTGTATGCAAGTTCATTTGTATACCATGGCCTTTGTATATCGTTGTTCATATACAAGGCCGTTTGTATATGTAAAAGGGACGTTTTTATATACTTAGCCAGTTGTATGTCTTTTTTACCTTGTATGCATTTGGTAGAGTTTATGCATACATAGAAGGTGGACCCTAAATGGTTTTAGGGTTAAAATGAATGAATATTTAAAAATCCGTTGCATGTATCTCACGTTTGTATGTTTGGCAGGTCAAAATATACAATGCATTTATACAAGGGCCGGAACCGAAGATTTATTAGAACAATGTTAATTCATTGTACATTTTGGGCTTGTATATTTTTATATACAAAGGGTATTTTACACAGTGTGGAATTTAAATCTTATGAAACTAGATTTAATGGTTGTATGTGGGTGGGCTTGTATATATCCAACATACAAGTGCAACATACAACAAAATATGCAAGCGCAGACACAAAAAGTTTATTAAACAAACTTAAATCCTTGTATGTGTTCCGGCTTGTATATTGGCGAGATACAAGGGTAACATAAATCGCGCGGACTTAAAAGGTTGTAAACAGAGTTAAATCGATGTACATTCAGCGCTTGTATGTTTGTGTGGCATACATTGCAAAGTATACATTTCAAAATATACATGGCACGGAATTGAAAAGATATTAATAATGGTTAAGTCATTGTATGTTTTATGCAATGTACATTGCAAAACATACAATGTGATATATATAGAATACATGCAAATGCCAGACGTGAAAGGTTGTTAAAAGAGAAATAATGCTTGTATTCCAAGGGCTTGTATGTGTATTTCAGAACATGCATTGTAGGGTGCATATAAGGCAGAATCGAAGAGAAATTAAAATCTGGTTAAGCACTTGTATGAAGGTTCGAATGTATATCTAGAACATACAAGCCAATATGCATCAAAATATACATTGAGCAGAATTGAAAAGTTATAAATTAGAGTTAAGTGCTTGTATATTTTTGCGTTTGTATGTTGCGATATACAAGCCGATATGCATGGCATACATACAAGCTGCGGAACTAAAGGAAAATAAAATCTGATTAATACGATGTATCACGCTCGGCTTGTATATCGGAGGATACAAGGATTTAAACAAAGAAAAGGGCGGGAAAGTGAGGCGATGGGTTTTTGAAGCATTTTGGAGCTCGATTGCATATTTTTGGTCAACGATGGTTGACCTGACTTTTCTAAACGTTGTATATGCATTTTTGGATGTGATTTTTGCTATTTCAGGACCCGATATCGGCGTAAGGGAATTGGTAGGGAATTTTTTGCCCGCACCGATAGTAAAGAGTTTTACCGATGGAGGGGAGGATTTAAATGTAAAACCAAACTGGCGGTTGGGGTTGGTGGCACGTCGACTCGGTGACTGGGTGTCAAGTGGGAAGTGCATTAGTTGCTGCAGTTGGCACACATTGAACATTCTGACTAGGGAATTAATTGGCAAGGCAACTTGATGAGGTTTTTTGATCTGTTTTATCTATTTTGCAGGTTTGCAGTTGAGGAAGGAGCTGAAACTTAATGGCGGTGACATCACGAAGGAGGAAATCAAATCTCAGAGGAAGCAAAAGGAAGATAAGGATGAAGGGCGAAGAAGTCAAAGGTCTTCACCGATGAAGACAAAATGCAGATGGAAACATTATTACAACAGACCACAGAAGTTATTATTGAGTTGCTAGGGTTTCCAGAAGGGCATATTTCACCTAGATTTGATGTATGCTCAGAGATATTTTTGGAGACTTGTTCTCCAACATTTAATGCTGTAACTAGAGGTTTGAACTAGGGCTGAAACTAGGGTTTTGAGCTGTATTGAGGACAGTCAAGTCTATATATTGTGCCTCTTTACACTGTAAAACTTTACACAGGGGCTACACAGGGATTTTTTTTTAAGAGAATAGATAGTAGTTGTAATTTATCTTAGCATTTAGAATAGAGGGACCTCTTAGTTTAGAAGTAGAAGAAGGAGGTCGCCTGTGTCTGTAACAAGGAGCATCTGGAACATCCTGCCTCCTTGCTGTATCTGTAAAGCTTGTAAGTTTTCTGTAGTTTGATCAATGAAGCTAAGAGTCATTTAGAAATTGTAAATCTTATATGACTGTCCATTTCTAATACAATTGAATCTGGAATTCTGCATCTATCTTCTTAGTGTTTTCTTGCTCTTCATTGTGTTTGAAACATTTTCTCTTAGAGCTTACAATTTTAAGTGTATGTTTGTGAAAATGCTCAGAACATTGCATTTAAGGTTTTAGTCTATGGATTTCATCAATTTACTGTATGATTTACAAAGTGCATAACAGAACAATTAGATCCTTTTGGTAGAATGAATAATGTTTAGATTAGATCTTTCTAACTTTTCCCAACCCATCTGAAAATAATTAGCTAAAATACAGAAATTTAAAGGAAATTGTCTCATATTTGAAAGGCATGAACAACAGAGTTTGAAAGTAGACAGTTTTCATAATATTGAAGATGAGAAAGCTTGCAATATATTTCAAATTTAAAGGAAATTGTCTCATATTTGAAAGGCATGAACAACAGAGTTTGAAAGTAGACAGTTTTCATAATATTGAAGATGAGAAAGCTTGCAATATTGATCTACTCAAAAAATCATTTTCAAATTTTGCACATCAACATCAAACCAATATATTTCCTTAATCAATGACACTCCATTCATGTTATCTCACTCTCCAACTATTTAGAGTCGATTATCTAGCCACAACTCCATTGTTCCATGGAACAATCACTTGTTTCTTATATGGAAACTATTCCTCCTCTTTACCTAATTTTGGTTGTGTCACCAAAAATATATAAGCACAAAATATGCCATTATTCCCTTCAATCTACATCTTCTTATGGCTATTTTTTGGTACCTCTCTTGCCTTCCTATCTTTACTATTCCATCCTTTGATGGGTCTATGTCCATTGTGTGTTGACCACAACCTCATATATTTTCATTTTTATTGGTTCACACATCTTTTATCCACCTATTTCCCATGCTAGTCGTTATCCTTTCAAGTGTCATCATAGACTATGTCAATATCCTCTAATCTAGAATTTCTAGTCCATCTACACCTTGGTGAAATTCCTCTTCTTTCCTACACTTGGCCTCTTCCAGCCAAGCAACTCTACTAGTCTCACATACCAATACCAAGTATGATGATGCATTCCGTGATATGTATATTGTACATGATATTCTATATGATCCCTATCAAAAATTTTATAGGTTACACTAGTGCCTTTGCCACTTGAAATCTCTAGTGTGCCATCAACACCCTTAGCAATGTCTCCAATCTGGAATGACACGTTCTTCTTCTAGATCATCCATCCTCTAGATTTTTAGTTCACACCAAGCTACTACCATAATATGCATGTTCACTCCTTAATTTATATGTTAACCATGGCAGAAGAACTTAGTATTTTCACTCAAGATGACACCCTATGATAACTCATGTAACTTCTCTACTTTTTTGAAAAGCATATATCTACAATCCTAGAGTCACCACTCAACTCTTATCACATTCTCACAAATGTGTTTTCAACTATAAAGTTAAAACTATTGCCTTCCTAAGGCTATGGAAATCTATAAACACATTCCATGGAAAGTTGTTCCTTCAACTTAGTTGCTCCTTCTATGGGAACAATCTAGAGATCACAATTCTCCAATGTATCTCCTTCTTTAGGTATCACTTCTAAAGTTCCTAATCCTTAATAAAGGTCACATCCTCTTCTTTCAACCACACATAAGTCCTATGGTTTTGGTCACCACCTTATTTCTTATTGATCCTTGAGTGTTATAATCTAAACCCTATTAGGTCATTATTTTAAAGAGCATCATTGATCTTCTCAAAAAATCATTTTCAAATTTTCCACATCAACATCAAACCAATATCTTACCTTAATCAATGACACTGCATTCATGGAATCTCACTCTCCAACTATTCAGATTCAATTATCTAGAGCCACAACTCCATTTTTCCATGGAACAATCACCTATTTCATATAGGGAAACTATTCCTCCTCTTTACCTAATGTTGGTTGTGTCACCAAAAATCACCTTACTCTTTGGCACCTATTTCTACTAAATACCCTTAATGCAAATGGATTTCTAATCCATGTGAACTCCCATTTTCTTTACTAAGTGATTAATTCAAAGGGCCATGCCTCCTAATGGCTTCATCAACTCCTCCTTTCTCATCCTTTTTTTCCTCTAATTTCTCCCAAAGTCTCTCTAAAGTGTAATCTAGGAACTATAACTATACCTTTGGAAATCAATCCTTTGGTCCTCATCTTGTCAAGAAGGCCCACCAAGTTACTTCTTAATTTAGATCTCATTCACTTCTTATACTTTTCCTCAATTGAATAACATAGGGAAAATGGAATGGAAATCTATTTTCTAGAATTATGGATATATGTTACCTAGATATCTGTTCCCAAAGAATTTGGCTTTAAGTAATGAATGTCCATTTTGGGAACATATATCTATTTTTAAAAATGGATATCTATTTTGAAAATGGATATTCATTGTCTAAAAGGCAAAAAAAGGCGAAAAGAATATTGTTAGGCCCAACAATGGTGCCCATAGACCCTCTGTTGTCGAGAAACCCATGATCTCTACCTGTTACAGCGGAAAAAACACTTTTATACACTTTTGGACACAAAATTTACTTGTTTCAATCATTAGGGTGATATTTGTATTCCCCTAATGGGGAGCAATAGTTATTGTAAAGCAAAAAGGAGGAGGAAAGTTACATTGGAGGAAATTGAAGCAATTAGGGAAAAGGATAGAGAAACAAAGAGGATTGGAAGATTGGGTTTGGTGGATGCTCATCAAGGTGAAGCTTCTTATTTACCATCTAATGACATGCAAATTGCAGGTGTTAATGTTGAATATAATGAAATGTTAGCTAAGAATGAAATTGACCATGATATTGCAAATGAAAATGTTGCGAAATGTTATGGAACACCTATTGATAAGAGCAATATCATGGACAAAGAAGAAGAAAAACATAGATGTTTGCTTGAAGATTGTGGATATGAGCCTCATGATGTTTAATTTGCACTTTATAATCCATTTGTTGATAAAATTGATGAGGTTGATAACATAGATGAAACAATGAAAATCAATGTATCTCCAAATTACATAAGAAGAGAGGACATTTGTCAAGAAGAGAATGAGCATGATGAAATTGTAAAACATCCAATAACCCCAAAATGGTTACTTAAAATTGATGAGAACAAAATGGAAAAACTTGAAGGCAAGAGGTCGTCACAAACGGTTCGGTTGTGGGCTTCAAAACTTTTCAATGAATACTTTGAGAATAAAACATTAACCGAACAATGTCAAGTTTTCATGCAGTTACTAAAGATGTATAAAATGAGATATTTACTAAAGAAATTAAAGATTTGGATAAACAAAGTGTCCAATTAGAATAGACTTATTGTTAGAAGCCTTTTCAATGCACTCAATTCTATTGGAAAGATTAGCAAGGAGAAAGATAAAAGAGCTGCTCGTAGAGTAATAACAACCTTAATAGTGAGAAAACAATTAAGAAAGAATTGATTAATGAGGCAAACTTGTGTTGACTTAAGATTGAATCGTAAAACATTGTCAAAAGCACTACCACTAAGATTAAGACTAGATAGTCCTCTTGGAAATGATACTTGGACTTTCAGTGGTAGGCTTCCATGAGTTGATAAGAAGCTAATAAATAGCACAAAGGATGAAATTGAATGATTTTGACAAACTAACGCTAGGGTATCACCAAATGTAAAACATGTTTTAAAGTTGAGAATTGGTGATAAAGACCATACACCACATCCTAAACATTACTTGGTGTTGTGCCTTGCACACATGCCCCATTTTACCAAATGGAGACCCCTTTGCTTTTGCTCCACTTTGGTTCAGCTTGGTCTTTGTATATTTCTTGAGAAGTGGCGTCGTAGTGTCAAGATCAAGTTGGTTCACATTTGGGGTCAAATTTGCATAAGTCCGGTCGAATGATGTACTTTCCCTCTTTAGAGTCGAGTCCTAAATGAATTAAGTCCTTTTGTTACGGAATCCCAAGTCTTCACAATCTTTTGCGCTGAAAAGCATTGTCACTACATTTGTACTAAAATCCAGTCATACTAGATATCAACGCTAGGCTCTTTTCGTGTTGAAAAGCACCTGCACTAGACTTGCGCATAAATTGTGCTTCACTAAACTTGTTCGGTTGTCATTAAAAACCCCGCTAGTTGGTGAGGGGAAAAACTTTCGCTAAAGGTGTTTATGTGGGCTTTGTGCTAAATATCATGCGGATGGGATTTTCATGAAAAAGTAGTCTCAATAGACATATCCAGTCCACGTTAAAAACCCCATAAGCTCTAAAAACATGAAATGTATGCCACTCTGTCTCGTAACATGCATTTATGGTGAATAATCAGGGAGTATAAATGTCTTCAAAACACCATTCAAGCTCATATTGCATTCTAAAAGTTGATGGAGAGCTTTGTAAATTGGTAAGAAATAATCACTAGAGCACATCTAGAAAATCACAGTCATCACCTTTCTCGGCTTTGTGATCATAGGTCAGGGCCATTAAACCCTATTTGTGCATTTGAAATAGTGTAGCCAAGGGTTTCAATTAGTTTGGGTTTTATGCAATAAATTTCTAAGTGGAATGTTCTTTCCTTTTCATTGAAAATCTTTTTAAAATTATTGTTAGCTTCAAGGTTTGCATAGGGGTCATGTTCATAGTAAGGAATTTACTTCATATATTTGTACGTAGGTGCTAGTGAAATCATGGTTAAATGTCTCTATAAATCCTTAGATTGGTTCCTGCATAAAATTGTTTAAATTCTTTAGAAATCCCCTCAAAACACAAAAATGGTGAACCTAAGTTAGATACAAGAAACCCTCACCAAACATGCTTAGCGCTGATAGGTGATGTCAACAGATAAGCATTAAAAACCCTTTTGGTCAGATGTGCTAATTTTCCTTCATATCGGACATCTCCAACATTCCTTGAATTCCCTGTTGAGAGAGTTTTGAGCATTTTGTGCTAAAAGATAAGATAATAGAACCAACACTAAATTCGGTCTCCACTGGATATATCTAGTTGTCATCCAAAACCCCTTTGGTCCAGTGCAAACCTAAACCCCCGCTAGCATGAGGTAAAAGGCCTATAGAGGACTTAGCGCTAAAATGAAGATGCACAGGATGTGGTGCTAAAGGGCCATGATACTGGACATGTCCGGTAGGACCTCAATCCTCCACTATTCGGTGTCACATAGAATCCCCCCCAGCAAATCTTTAAGGAGAATTAGCACTAAAATGAAGATGCACGGGATTTGTGTTGAATAGTGCCTTCATTATACATGTCCGGTAGTGCATGAAATCTGCGCTATCCAGTAGACAACAAAAATTCTAGTAATGGCATATCAATGAGTTAGCGCTAATTTTGACCCCCACTATATATATCTGGTAAGGGGGATAAACACTACTGATCTGGTGAAGGCCATATTCCCCGCCGGAATCATTTTAAATAGTTAGCGCTAAAAGCAATCTTCATTGCACATATCCTATAGCACCCAGAATGTTCATCGTCCGGTAAAGAGAGAAAACCCCGCCAAGAGTGTTACATAAAGATGCTCTAAAATCTACTCCCATTGCACATGTCTAGTAACACCTGATTTCCCCAACATCCTGTAACTATTTAAAACCCCACAAATCCAGTACTGCTCTAAAGGTCCGCCAAGTCCAATAAACACCTAAATCCCCACTGACCTCATTAAAAGATTGAAATACACTGCCAAAATGATTTTTTTGAGGAACTTGAAGGTACCTGATCAATTGAATGTATAATGTGTATAAATTTGATGTACTTTACATGTTTGATTTCATTAAGCACATTGGTATTAGCATTTATTGCACACATCCAGTCAGGCCAGAAAAGCCTGTTGGACTACTTTTACTGCTTATTTCTTGCAAACTTCTTTACTAAATGCTAGTATAGGGGATTTAATGAAGATCTTAGTTGATTCTAGGGGATTTTTTATCAGGAAAATCTTATTTAAGCATTGCATTGGTTTGAGAAACTTTTAACTTAGGATGTGCATTGAAAGGCATATAACTGTCTCAAACCTAAGTTTAGCCTATTAAGGATAGCTAAATTATAAAATTTACTCATTAGGGTTGGTCCTATAGGATAGATGTCTTCTCGGGCTAATAACATGAAGGGCGAATTCAAGGGAATTCCTCTAGTAACCAAAATCACATCAGCATGGACAAACATAGGAGACACCAACTTGGGGCACATAGACATTGAAGAGTTTAGACTTAGAGTCCTAGGACCTAATCCCACCCCATTGGTTAAGAGAATCAGAGATAATGGGATAGGTCAAGCAGCTGCATTCCCTACATCAGTGCAATGCCCATAGCTGATTGTGGCATGTTTAAACAACTATGATCAAGCCACCAGGACCATACAAACTCAAGATGGACAAGTCTTGGCTGACCTTAGTGCATTATCCATTGCAGAAATATTTGACATTCCCCCATTCCCAAAGCTCTCCATGATGGAAAAGGAAGACGCTGAAGAGATGTATAAGAAAGACCCAGAAGTTTGTAGGAAACAGATAAACAAGGGTTGGATGAAGAACAAAAGGACAACCTTGACAAAATTGCCACACACTTTGTATAGAAGTGATTTCAAGGAAGAGGTTGGAGATTTAGTGACCCTTTTGAGAAGGATCATGGGATTGCCCACTGCCTCCACATTTGAGGGGTGGATGTTTGCATATATTGAGGAGATTTTGCATGGAGAGAAAAAGATACTGTTATCAATCAGATATGCACCCTATGTTAAGTTGTTCAATGTAACTATCTGTTAACACATGGGAACACTCCTAGGCCTGTTGGTTCCCTAAACTCAGAGTGAACCTCTAGAGTGAGCTGGTTCTGCTAATGATTTTCCTAACCTAAACAATTTGTAGAGGGAAAAGGTGAGAGGATTAAACTAAAATATAAAGTAACTTAAAGAGAAAAACAAATTCTAAATTCTAACTTAACTCGATACTTTCACTCACAAATAGCTCCTTAAACATGAAATCTCATAACTTCACTTAGAACATACAATTCCAAAGTAATTTGCATGAAGGCTCAAATTTGAACTCAACATGCAACTAGAATCATATGAGATATTTGTACATAGTTCTACAATAATGAGACACGACAAAGGACAAAATATCTATTATCACAATGAGGCATCAAATCAATACTGTAACAATGAGGCAAATGAAGTGAAACTAAAAGGAGTACAAGGAAAAAACATAAACTAAGTCAAATATCTATCTACAAACTCTCTGCCTGTGCTCAAGAGAGACAAAACAATGATCTCAACTGACTTAAGAAAGAGCTAGCTTTCTCCAATATATGATTGCAGAATGATCTCTATGGAAAAGCTAGGAAAGAGCTCCTAAAAATAGTTATACTGATCCATTTTTGATCTCCATAAAAAACCTCAAAAACTGTACCAAACTGTCTCCCAAACTAAAGAAAGAAACTACCAAAAAGCCCTTCAAAGTGGTCCCACCAGAAAAATGCTTTATCTACCCAATAAAGACTCTATTTTTGTCCATATATGGCTAAAAGAAGGCAAACTCAAAAAAAAAAGATATTATTTGTTTTACTTGTTTTAACTGCATAAATAATGAATACTTTAAAGCAATTTATAAGATATTTCTTTAAAATATCATTTTACAATGATTCATAATTTTATTTTCCTAATTTGCCTAGATTTGATTTTTTGCAAAATAAAAATACAAGGCTTTGATTTTGCACATGCCAAGTATATTCCATTTGATGGATATATGATTTTCTATAAAAATCATAAAAATATGAAGGTATAATATATGGTTTTACAAAAAAAAACTGCTAAGGCTTATCTCCTATCTGGCTCTACAAAATGTACTAAGCCATTCTAGTGCTTATATCTTATTTTTCAAAAGAGACTAGATGCCTAGGCAATAAATATTCAAAAGGATCTAAGACATAGAATAACCTAAGTCATGAACTAGGCATCTACAAAGGTGGACCACATACCCCCATGGGTATTAAATATGCACATGAAAATGTAATTTAATGTGATAAAAATCACATTTGAATTAGGGCACACAAAACTTCTTCGAAGCCCTATCTTCTCGCATTACTTGCAATTTCATTTTGATGGTAATGAGGATCTGCCTCCATCACCACTCTTAGGGTTTGAACTGAAAATGAACTCTTGACTCTCTATAACTTCGAATGATTCCTATACAGATTTTGACAGAAATGATAAGGTATGATTGGTTTACATCTTTTCAATCCATTTTTTCCATTTCTGAGGCAAAACTCAACCTTCAAGCTACAACCATGCCACTTTCCTGATGCATTTTTTGTGTTTGTTTATTCCCTATCAATTTATCCTTTGCATTCGAGGCCTTCATGGGGTATCTTCTGCAGCTTTCATTTTGAGGTTCAAATGCTGATCTTCATTCAAGCCACCAATGGGTAAGTTTTTTCATCCTCTGAGCTTTGTCATTCCTTTGACTTTTTCATAAAATAAGGCTCAAAAAATTGTAAAGAAGGATTTTGATCAGTTACAATCTGTGTAAGCCAAAATCAAACCCTGCATAGACCGTGGCCATATGAAAGTCTATAAGACATATCATTATCTGTATTTTCCCCTTTGGGCCCTGTATGTTCTTTTATTTCCTATTGATAAGAGATTTGATAAGGCATTGATAGGTCATGGCCATAGTCATATTTTCTGAGCAATTTTCTCCTTCATGTGAGCTCAAAACCTTCTACTTCTTTTGTATCTACTTCCCTCATGCGAATATGATATGGGTTTCATCATTCTGTGAAGAAAATGCATTCGTTGACTATATATGATATTTTGTTCTACTCTAAGCTTCAGATATATACATTTATGTATTTTCCTTTTGAAGGGCTAGGACTATATTTGCATATATACTCATTTCTGAGTGACTACTTGGTTGGGAATCATGGTTGTGTATATACTCATTTCCCATTATTTTCAGAGTATGTTCCTGTTGTATAGGCTTAAAACCAATCCATTACTTCAATATATGAGGTTATTAATTGAAACCCCAAGTGGGTTTGAGCATATCATATACACTGAGTTTCATTTGTCATTTTCTAGATCAATAAACTCTGGTAGACATTAGTTTGCCATGGCTCTTCCTCTTGTTATTATTTTCTGAATATTGTTCTTTGACTAAACCTTGGAATTGTATATGCAAAAATACAATGAGGGCTTGAAAGAAACTCCAATCTCTGGCAGCAGATCTAGCTTTTCAATTTCTATATATGCAAAACAAATTCTGAGTCTTTTATTTCACCTGTAGATTCTATTTTTATGTGATATGGAATCACATTAACTTAGGACATTCACCTGAATATAAATATATAAATGTTTCTTTGATCTTTTGTGACTATATATGAACATTGAGGCTCCATTATTTGGCTATGATAAAATGTAATAGATAGAATACATGTTGTCCTCTTTTCCTAAATTCTTCTGTAGCTGATCATAAGCATTGGTACTCTATGATACTCCATCTGATGAATGTGGCACTTGGCATCAAATAGGGCACTTTATACTCATATTATTCTATAGCAGCATTATTACATGGAAGAGAATTCATGATGAAAACTGTATTTTAGAATATATCATTTTGTTGTTCCAGTTTATTTTGTCTTTTCAAATACATCACATCCAAAGTCAAATGCTCCTCTTCTTCTTTGTATATTATGGACATTTTGTAGACAATTTGTAACCATATGTGCTACCTCCTATAGCTGCATCTATAATTTATGACCTTTCTTTACATACCAGAAAGTTAACATAACACCTGATTTGTACTATAGCTAATGAGAAAGGTGACGACTATTATATTTCTATCCACTCCATTTATCTTTCTATTTTATAATGAATACTATCTGATGAAAACAAACATGATAAAAGGATTAAGGGGTCACTCCATGTTGTTTCCAATGCATTCTGTAATGACAATGCATATGTTGTTCCCCTTCATATTTCCTGTAGATGAATACCGATATTGAGACTCATTTCTATCACCATGTTGATGAAGTGCATCTGATGTCTTGAGCTTGTGCAACCATGTACTTATGTGCTTCATTGATGATCTATACTTATGTTGTTCCTATCCCATTTGATGACTGGTATTTTTGTTTACATTTGATATGCATACAAAGGAGAATACAATGATATGGTGACAACAAAAAATAGCAATGGATATTTTGATGTAGGTCATACCTGTACTCAGTTCCATACCTCATTGGGCAGCCTTGTAAAGAGTTCAATGTTGATTGATGGCTCTTACTTCAAATCACTTTGAACTGACAGTCATAGATGGGTATTGAGCTTGGGTATCATGCACTGACTTGAGGTATCATTCCTTCAGTTGAATGTATTCTATTTGAACAATAAGAACATGAACTCCTATTCCATTCCCCTTGAGACTCAAGGGCAGCATGTTGGGCGCAACCCTTGTGGGAGTCCACTCTACACCACATACTGAAATGTTTTCAAAAAAAGCAACATGATTTCACCTATACCTGCACATGAAACAAACATGTTAGATTAAAACAATGAATCTTAATGATGTTTTATTTACAATTCTTCGTGAATGTGAATGATTTGTAGTTGATATAGTGCACCATAGGCAATGTATTATGTCCCTATTAATAGGCAGATAGGGAACTCATATCCGGAGCTCTAACAAGTCTCTTCCAATCCTGCTGGTTCCTATGAAGATCGAGAGCAAGGACAAAAAGCAACCTCAAGACCAAAGGCATTGAATAGGCAATGATGGCTATGATCCTTCCCTTTCTTATTTCCAGATGCATAGTATATTTCCTATGTTTGTATTAGTTTAGCTATTCCCACGGATTGTGTGGGACATTTGATCTGTTATGTTTTTCATTCAATGCAATGCTTATTCCATTTGTGTATCTCATTTGTAAAACTGAATAATCATTGTAATGAAATGAAATAACTTATCTCTCAAGAAAAAAAAATCTGCAATGCAATGAATGATTAGTTGTATCCTTTTCCTCCGTTATAACAATACATCATAACTGAATCTTTCAAACACTCCAACTATGCAAAACAAGATAACATGCAAATGTTAAAAACTTTCTCATCTAAAAATAAAGTGAATGCACTCTAGCTCCACCAATTTGAGTTGTAGAAAAAAATTGGTAACATTTCTGGCGACTTCTGTTATATGCTTGCCTGCTAAGCATCAGGACTAGTTGCCTTAACTATCCATTGGGTATGGAGTCATACTCTGCTCATCTCAAACTTAGAAAAATGAAACTTAGCACTTCAAACTACTCCAAATAGTAGCAGAAAACAAAACCAAACCAAACTGAAAGCAAACTAGAAGGCCCTGGTGGCTAGAAAACATGTACAGCAGCACTTAGGGAAACAAAAATAACTAAAAGGAAATGTGTATGAAGCACTTATTAACTAAAAACACTAACTCTACCCTACTCTAACTAGCCAAAAAAATTGATCAAATGAAATCATTCACTGGCTCGAGAAGATAACTGCCCTTCCTTTGCAATCTGTGATACTCCATTAGCTTGTTAGTCATCCAAAAAGGATAGAGAACAATCAAATCTTCAGAAAATTGTTGCAACACCTTTCTAAGAAGGAAAATGCAGTCACTTACCCATCTAACTTGCTTTGCGAACTGATTAACTTGATACCCTCCTTGATGATCCAGATCAGTTTTACTATGAGGCTGCTCCTTTTTGTTGACTTCCAACCCAGCCAGATACCTAATAGGACATCCCCTCCTAAACCTTGGACTAGAGAGAAAGTCATTTGATAGATTGGAAACAACATCACCTTCACTCTGCATGATAGCCTGCCATTTTACTTCTTCCTCTATAGTCAATGGGTCATCCTCCTTTGTTAGGTTTGCTAATAGCTCATCAAAGCTGTCAACTCTTGAAAGGTTCCTAGTAAGAGTAGGACTAGGCTCAAAATACTCATTTTTTCTAAAGGAGGTATACTCTGAAATAGGAGTCTCTTCTTCAATGAATGAAGGCAAGTGTTCAAATAATGAGCTAACCTCTTTCAACAAACCATCAATTGGCACATCAGCCTCAAGTTCCTATGTGTAACAGAAAGGCAACTCCTCCAACTAGTCAAGATTCTGCTGCAAGTTAGGTTGCTCCTTAACCAGTGATTCATTCAAGAATACAACCACTTTAACCTCTTGCTCTTGCTACTCAAGATAACCCTCTTCCATAAATGCTAGCATAACCTCTAAATGTGAGCAGAAAAGTTCAATTTTAGCTTGAAATAGATCTTCCTCAAGCTCTGTACCTTTCAAATCAGGGCTGCTTTCACATATCTACTCTGGGATCAACACATTATCTGAATGGTTCTCATTACTCTGGTGGTCAAAACTATTAGATTCAAGACAGACAACTGAGAGGGGGGGTGAATCAGTTGTCTCAAAACTTTCTTCCTATTAATCACTTAAATCCTCTTTGTAATTCAACAACATAATAATAAATCAATCATGAAAACATAATGTAATAATTCAAGAGTAGAAACACATTAACACATATGACACCAAGGTTTTAATGTGGAAAACCTGGTTAAGGGAAAAACCATGGGGTGACTAACCCAAGATTGTATTCTTTGTTAAAAGAATAAGAAGATCAAATGGCACATGCAAATTAGGGTTCACTGCCCGAGCACACTACTCACAAGAGGCCCACTGCCTACAGGAGACACACTCTCTACAGAATAATAAATATTACATACTTGAACTGAAGAATAACATCTTCACCATGCTTGAGTCAGTTCCATTTAAACTCAATACTTCTACTCTGCCTTTCGCTCCACTCCTCTCTACCACACACTCATCTCCACAAGATCCTTTTGAAATGACTTCACAACTTCTTATCTATACAAGACATTTGACTTTGGGATAATCATCCAAGTTGGCATACATTACAGAGAAAATACATAAATACAACATGACTAATTACAAAAGACTTCATGTGGATCAATACATTGTCAGCTACATAGATCTAAGACTTCAATCTTCTTTGAGGAACACGCCATGCTTCACAAAACATCTTCAAGATCATCTGCAGGATGTGTAACTCATCCAGTCGGCCAGACTTAGGAAGAACTTCATCATCCTGAAGTAATTCTTCAATTACGAGTTCAATCTTCAATGCAGACCACCAACATGAACTGGACACAATCCAAAGACCTCCACAAGCTTGCCTGAATCACCAAGAACATCCACACTACTTCTGCTTACTAAAATCTTTCTCTCCTTCATCCAGAATCTCAAGAACACAGTCTGTCATCACTATCATATTGGAATAGATGCTTGCGGACCTCCAAACCACGAACCAATTGAGTTGTCAATCCACATTGACTTCCTAAACACTCCACCAAATCCGTAGAACAAGATATTGCATCTCTGGATCTCACTGGACCTATCTGTGTCATTATGTTACCTCTAAACATCTACCAAAACTAGTTTTACTCAAGTGCCCTTAACTTCTTCAAATCTTCACACGGACCTCTCAAATCTTTTCTAGATCATCTTAAGACACATATCTACAAACCCTTTTATGTGTATCCTCTAATCTTCAACTTAGCTGGGATCTTCACCTCACTGTCTTCACTGTTCTTCTCTATTCCTGATAGGACTAATTTTCTCAATATCCTCAGCATACAACTCATCCAATCCTTATCATCAATGCAACAAGAGTATGTTGGCATTAATGACAACACTGGTTAGGCCCATACTTGCAACAAGAACTTGGTATAGCCATGCAATTTTCATTTCTACACTCAAACTTAGGAATCTCATCAAACTGATTAACTATAAACTTAGGTTCAACATCGATCTCTTGCACATTATCTAAGTCTGTAACAGAGATCTTAAAATCATTCGAAAGCAAATTTTCTAAAAAGAGGATGTCCTTTAACTCATGACATCTTTCATTAAGTCTATTGGGCTCTAAAATAGGTTCATCTTTATTCCCCTCATCTTGATCCGAGGTTCTATTATCATATTGATGATCTTCACTCAGCAACCCCTCAGAAGGTTGAGGATCCTCTTGTTGTTCTGAAACATCATCTGGGAGTGATCATCAATTAATAACATGAAGTATCTATCACCTTGTACACTCCTAATTCTTGTCAGACCACATAGATCAGTATGAATTAGGTCCAATAATCTGGTAGAAGACTGTTCCTTACTTTTGAATGTGACTCTACTTTGCTTGCCCAACTGACATTCTTTGCACAAACTATTAGTAGGTTTCACCAGTCTTGGAAGATCTCTTACAACCTGAGTGTTCCTTATCTTGATGATATTATCAAAATTCACATGACACATTCTTCTATGCCACAACCAACTCTAATCAATTTGAACAAATAAACAACTTTTACCATTACCAACCAAGTGGAAGATATTACCTTTTGTTTGAGTACCGAATGCAATCTCTATTCCAGAACTCTCAAAGATCTAGCATTTTCCATTTTTGAATCAGAGATCATAGCCTTTGTCGACCAACTATCCAACACTGAGAAGATTGTGCTTTAGACCTTCAACATATAGTACATTACTCTTTTTGTTCTTTCCATCAAAAGAAATGGTTCCTCTACCTCTGATTTTACCAGCAGAATTATAACCAAATTTTACCACTCCTCCTTCATATCTTTCCAAATCTATGAACTTATTTTTGTCACCTGTCATATGGTGGGAGCATCTATTGTCAATGACCCAATCATCCTTTTCTTCAACTTGGCCAGCTAGAGCTCTTTCTACCTTTTCATGATTGACAGATTCAAAGGGCATTAGATCTTCTTCCTTGATGATAATAAACAACCAGTCACTTCTAGATTTGTTTCCTGTCTCTAATTCATCATCTGTTACTCCTTCATCATCATCATCTTCTTGAACATAATAACATTTCTTTTGTAATCTTGATCTATTAGGATTTGGTCTTGAAAATCTTTTCGGACACCTTGAGGCAAAATGACCAATCTTATTGCAGTTAAAACATTTAAAAGGCAATTTCCCTTCATACTTTCCGGATCCTCTTGGCAGTCTTTTGGCAATAAGGGCTTCAAGTTGAGCAACTTCTGCTTCATCTTCTTCCAGATCTTTTCTTGCGTTTTCATACCTTGATAGTTTCTTTGAAGAGTTCTCTCCCGGATCAAACTTTTGTTTTCCTTTTATAGAGGCACTAGCTTTGAATGCAAATTCAGTCTTGGGGGGTGCATCTCCAAACTTAGACAATTCAAATGCAGCTAATTTACCAATCAATTGATCTCTTGTGATATTTGAAAAAGATCTGAATTCTTCAATAGCAGTAACCTTGTACTTGTAAGAATTAGGAAGGGATCTGAGAACTTTGGCAATAATCTCATCTTCATCCAAGATTCCACCAGCACATCTAATGCCACAAACAAGCTCATTTACTCTTGGCATAAATGTAGTGATATTTTCATCTTTTCTCATCTTCAAGATTTCAAATTTTCCTTTCAAACTCTGTAGCTTGGCACATTTAACATACTTGTCTCCTTCATGTAGAAGTTCCAGTTTTTGCCAAATCTCATATGTAATTTTTAGATCAATAACATTTGTCAGCTTTGAATCAGATAAGGCATTTAGTAGAGCTTCTTTAGTCTAAAGATTGTTTTCAACATCTCTAATTTCATCTACGGTACTCAGACCATTCTGTGGAGGAACATACTTCTTTGAAGCCATGATCTAGTATTGCATTCCCATACATTGCAAGTGACATTCCATGCGACTTTTCCAAAGAGTAAAAGTGCTTCCATCAAACCTCAGACTATCCTTCTTGTAGGATGACATCCTGGATCTCCTCAAGTGTTTAAGCTCTTTTAGAAGAACTTAGCTCTGATACCAATTGTTAGATTCAAGACAAACAACTGAGAGGGGGGTGAATCAGTTGTCTCAAAACTTTCTTCCTATTAATCACTTAAATCCTCTTTGTAATTCAGCAGCTTAATAATACATCAATCATGAAAACATAATGCAATAATTCAAGAGCAGAAACACATTAACACATATGACACCAAGATTTTAACGTGGAAAACCTGGTTAAGGGAAAAACCACTGGTTGACTAACCCAAGATTGTATTCTCTATTAAAGGAATAAGAAGAACAAATGGCACATGCCAATTAGGGCTCACTGCCTGAGCACACTACTCACAAGAGGCCCACTACCTACAGGAGACACACTGTCTATAGAATAATAAATATTACATACTTGAACTAAAGAATAGCAACTTCACCATGCTTGAGTCAGTTCCATTTAAGATCAATACTTCTGCTCTGCCTTTCGCTCTGCTCCTCTCTACCACACACTCATCTCCACAAGATCCTTTTGAAATGACTTCACAACTTCTTATTTATACAAGACATTTGACTTTGGGATAATCATCCAAGTCAGCATACATTACAGAGCAAATATATAAATACAACATGACTAATTACAAAAGACTTCACGTAGATCAACACATTGTCAGCTACACAGATCTGAGACTTCAATCTTCTTTGAGGAACACACCATGCTTTATAGAACATCTTCAAGATCATCCGCAGGATGTGTAACTCATCTGGTCGGCCAGACTTAGGAAGAACTTCATCATCCGAAATTAATTCTTCAATTACGAGCTGAATCTTCAATGCGGACCACCAACATGAACTAGACACAATCCAAAGACCTCCACAAGCTTTCCTGAATCACCAAGAACATCCACACTACTTCTTCTTACTATAATCTTTCTCTCCATCTAGAATCTCAAGAACACAGTCTGTCATCACTATCATATTGGAATAGATGCTTGCAGACCTCCAGACCATGAACCAATTGAGTTGTCAATTCACATTGACTTCCTAAACACTCCACCAAATCCATAGAACAAGATATTGCATCTCTGGATCTCACTGGACCTATCTGTGTCATTCTATTACCTCTGAACATCTGTCAGAACTGATTTTACTCAAGTGGCTGTAACTTCTTCAAATCTTCGGGCGGAACTCTCAAATCTTTTCTAGATCATCTTAAGACACATATCTACAAACCCTTTTATGCACATTCTCTGATCTTCAATAGAGCTGGGATCTTAACCTCACTGTCTTCACTATTCTTCTCTATTCCTGATAGGACTAATTTTCTCAATATCCTTAGCATACAACTCATCCAATCCTTATCATCAATGTAATGGGAGTATGTTGACATCAATGACAACATCGGTTAGGCCCATACTTGCAACAAGAACTTGGTATAGCCATGCCATTTTCTCTTCTATACTCAAAGTTAGGAAGCTCATCAAATAGATTAACTATAAACTTAGGTTCAACATTGATCTCTTGCACATTATCTAAGTCTGTAATAGAGACCTTAAAATCATTCGAAAGCAAATTTTCTTCACAATTTTCCTAATTTTTTTATGAAAAGGAGATGTCCTTTACCTCATGACATCTTTCATTAAGTCTGTTGGGCTCTAAAATAGGTTCATCTTTATTCCCCTCATCTTGATCCGAGGTTCTATTATCATATTGATGATCTTCACTCAGCAACCCCTCAAAAGGTTGAGGATCCTCCTGTTGTTCTGAAACTATTGTCCTTGGTATGTGCATGCTTTCCTCATCTGGCTCTACAAAACTAGGTAACTGGTCAAATGAAGAAATTTAATCCTCTTCTTTATCTGGTCTATTCTCCATCGAAACCTGGACAATGTGTCTTTGCAATTGAAGACTTTCACCTTCCAATCTTTGTATCCTACTTTGATTCAACTTATAAAAGGCATTAGAAAAATTGTCGAAGGAATCAAAATGCAAAGGACTCAGGATCAAGTTTGAATCAACTTCCTCTACACATGCATTATGCTCATATTCAGCTGGGGATGTAGCACAAACAACAACAACAACCTTTCCATGTGAATTAGCCTCTTGCGATGGTTGATCTTCTGAAATTTTTTTATCATTTTCTACAAAACAAGGAAGCTCTTTAGTGCAAACATTGATAGATTCATTAGGAGGAGTCTTTTCTTGTTTGATCTTTTACTGCTGCAAATGGTAAACTTCCAAAGTTGAATGCAATGGGTTTACCTTTCTAAGCTCTTCGATGAAGAGTAAGGCATTCTGATCAAAGGATTTATCATTGGATTCCTCAGGTGGGGAAACTTGTAGGGCTTCTTAGATTTCTTGTGAGGAAAAATGTTTCTTAAGGCATTGATCTGTAACTATACTAGGCTAAACATGATTATTTTCCTCAACTTGCAAGGGGTGAGGGCTTCTGAAACTGGGTATTTTAAGATTAAGATGTTGGCTTAAGGGATCAAGGACTTTATTTTCCCTAAAACTTGGAATCTCTAATTTAGGAGCATTAAGAGGCTCATTCTATCTAAAACTTGGAAATTTATACTTACAAACCTCCTCTTGAGTAGGCTATTCTGGAACGACAAGAGTTGCTTGGGCTCGAGCAAGCAAAAGCTTTTTTTGTCTAGTTGCCTCCTTCTCAAGATTCTCTTTGAATTGTCTCCTTCGTGTCTCCAACTCCTGGTTAGAATTAATGGCCTCACAGGGTTGTTGCTCCTGTTGTTGGAGATAGGCTAGGTGATTTAAGTCTTGTTGCTGTAAATTAAACTCTTCATATGGCCTTCCTTGAAATTCCCCTTCTTGTTGATACTGATAACCTGAGCAAGCCCATTCTTCCTACTGTAGGTTATACTCATGTTGCCCCTTAATCTCTTCTACTTGTCTTGTGAAGTCATGCATGAAATCAAACAACATACTCTTTATTCTTGCAATCTCCTCTTGTTGTTGATTATACTCATGTTGCCTCTTAATCTCATATATCTGCTTGTTGTAGTCTAAGAGAATATCTCTAAGCTCCCTAATTTTAGAATTTTTAAGGTGATTGGAAGATTGGATAGGGATGGGTAGGCAGTAAGCATCCTGAGTATTTGGACTAAAACCAACATTATGGTTACTTGTGTATGACTGGTAAGGAGGCTGAGTAGGGGTGGGTGGGTGATAATTATATTGTACAAGCTAGTTTTGAAGAGCCATGGAATTGAAAATAGCAGCATGATTGGTCTGATATGGTTGATAAGGAGCCTTATAGATAGCATTTTCATAATATGGTGGTGGATATTCATTCTATCTATGAAAATCTGACATTTTTACTCATATAAAAGATGGAAAATGGAATGAATAGATGATTTTTGTAACATACCAGTACTTGATCATACCGAAACTAGTAAACTTGAGCTCGGAGTCACCAGATGTGTTTAATTTTCTACTTCCAAAGGCTGAGATCACTGATACACACAACAAATATCAGGAATAAATTATCAAAATTTGGACTGAAAAAGCCCAAATTGTCCCACCAGGTGTGCCAAAAATTGTTATCAATTAGATATACACCCTATGCTAAGTTATTCAACTTAACTATCTGTTGACACATGGAAACACTCCTAGGCCTGTGGGTTGCCTAAACTCAGAGTGAACCTCTAGAGTGAGCCGGTTCTCCTAATGATTTTCCTAATCTAAACAATTCGTAGAGGGAAAATGTGAGAGGATTAAACTGAAATAAAACACAACTTAAAGAGAAAAACAACTTCTAAATTCTAACTTAACTCGATACTTTCACTCACAAACAACTCCTTAAACATGAACCCTCACAACTTCACTTAGAACATATAATTCCAAAGTAATTTGCATGAAGGCTTAGATTTGAACTCAACATGCAACCAGAATCATATGAGATATTTGCACACAGTTCTACAATAATGAGACACAACAAACAACAAAATATGTATTAGCACAATGAGGCATCAAATCAATATTGTAACAATGAGGCAAATGAAGTGAAATAGGAATGCTCTATTGTATTAACTAAAAGGAGTACAAGGAAAAAACATAAACTAAGTCAAATTCCTGTCTACAAACTCTTTGCTTGTGCTCAAGAGAGAAGAAAAAATGATCTCAACTAACTTAAGAAAGAGCTAGCTTTCTCCAATATATGCCTACAGAATGATCTCTCTAGAAACGCTGGGAAAAAGCTCCTAAAAATAGTTATACTAGTCCATTTTCGAGCTCCATAAAAAAGCCTCAAAAACTTTACCAGACTTTCTCCCAAACTAAAGAAAGCAATACCAAAAAGCCCTCCAAGGCGGTCCCACCAGAAAAAATGCTTTATCTGCCCAATAAAGACTCTATTTTTGTCCATATCTGCCTAAAAGAAAGAAAACACAAAAAAAACAAGATATTGTTTTCTTTACTTGTTTTAACTACATAAATAATGAATATTTTAAAGAAATTTATACTTGATATTTCTTTAAACTATCATTTTACAATGATTCATAATTTTATTTTCATAATTTGCCTAGATTTGATTTTGTGCAAAATAAAAATACAAGGCTTTGATTTTACACATGCCAAGTATATTACATTTGATGGATATATGATTTTCTATAAAAATCATAAAAATATGAAGGTATAATATATGGTTTTGTTAAAAAAAAGCCTCTAAGGCTTATCTCCTATCTGGTTTTGCAAAATATACTAAGGCATTCTAGTGCTTATATCTTACTTTTCAAAAGAGACTAGATTATCTCTTAGGACACAATGCCTAGGAATTAAATATTCAAAAGGATCTAAGACAAAGAATAACCTAAGTAATGAGCTAGGCATCTGTAAAGGTGGACCACATGCCCCCATGGGTATTAAATATGAACATGAAAATGTAATTCAATGTGATAAAAATCACATTTAAATTAGGGTACACAAAACTTCTTCAAAGCCCTATCTTCTCGCATTACTTGCAATTTCATTTTGATGGGAATGAGGCTCTGCCTCCGCAACCACTGTTAGGGTTTGAACTAAAAATGAACTCTTGAGTCTCTGCAACTTCGAAGGATTCCTATACAAATTTTGATAGAAATGATAAGGTATGACTGGTTTACATCTTTTCAATCCATTTTTTCCATTTCTAAGGCAAAACTTGACCTTCAAGCTACAACCATGCCAGTTTCCTGATGCATTTTTTGTGTTTGTTTATTCCTTGTCGATTTATCCTTTGCATTCAAAGCCTCCATGGGGTATCTTCTAAAGCTTTCATTCTGAGGTTCAAATGTTGATCTTCAATCAGGCCGCTAATGGGTAAGTTTTTTCATCCCCTGAGCTTTGTCATTCCTTTGACTTTTCCATAAAATAAGGCTCAGAAAATTGTAAAGAAGGTTTTTGTTCAGTTGTAATCTATGTAAGAAAAAATAAAACCCTCCGTAGACCGCAGCCATATGAAAGTCTATAAGACATATCATTATCTGTATTTTCCCCTTCGGGCTCTGTATGTTCTTTTCTTTCCTATTGATAAGAGATTTGATAAGGCATTGACAAGCCGTGGCCATAGTCATATTTTCTAAGCATTTTTCTCCTTCATGTGAGCTCGAAAACTTCTACTTCTTTTGTATCTGCTTCCCTCATACGAATACAATATGGGTTTCATCATTCTATGAAGAAAATGCATTCGTTGACTGTATATGATATTTTTTTCTACTCTAAGCTTCATATATATACATTTTTGTATTTTCCTTTTGAAGGGTCGTGGCTATATCTACACATATACTCATTTCTGAGTGACTACTTGGTTGGGAATCATGGCTATGTCTATACTCATTTTCCATTATTTTCTGAGTATGTTCCTATTGTATAGGGTTAAAACCTCTCCATTTCTTCAGTATATGAGGTTATTACTTGAAACCCCAAGTGGGTTTGAGCATATCATATACACTGAGTTTCATTTTTCATTTTCTATATCAATACACTCTGGTGGGCATTATGCTAGTTGTGGATCTTCCTCTTGTTATTATTTTCTAAATATTGCTCTTTGATTGAACCTTGGAATTGTTTATGCAAAAATACAATGAGGGCTTAAAAGAAACTCCAATCTCTAGCAGTAGATCTGGCTTTTCAATTTCTGTATATGCAAAACAAATTTTGACTCTTTTATTTCACCTGTAGATGCTATTTTTCTATGAAATCGCATCACATTCACTTAGGACATTCACCACAAGATAAATATATAAAAGTTTCTTTGATCTTCTGTGACTGTATATGAACATTGAGGCTCCATTATTTGGCTATGATGAAATGTAATAGATAGAATACATGCTATCCTCTTTTCCTGAATTCTTCTGTAGCTGATCATAAACATTAGTACTCTATGATACTCCATCTGATGAATGTGGCACTTGGCATCGAATAGGGCACTTTATACTCATATTATTCTATGGCAACATTATTACATGGAAGAGAATTCATGATGAAAATTGTATTTTGGAATATATCATTTTGTTGTTCCATTTTATTTTGTCTTTTCAAATACACCACATCCAAAGACAATTTATCCTCTTCTTCTCTATATATTATGGACATTCTGTACACAATTTGTAACCATATGTGCTACCTCCTATAGCTGCATCTATAATTTATGACCTTTGTTTACATACCAGAAAGTTAACATAACACCTGATTTGTATTGTAGCTAATGAGAAAGGTGATGACTGTTGTATTTCTGTCCACTCCATTTATTTTTCTATTTTATAATGAATACTATCTGATGAAAACAAACATGATAAAAGGATTAAGGGGTCACTCCTTTTTGTTGCCAATGCATTCTATAATGACAATGCATATGTTGTTGCCCTTCGTATTTCCTGTATATGAATATTGATATTGAGACTCATTTCTATCACCATGTTGATGAAGTGCATCTGATGTCTTGAGCTTGTGCATCCATGTACTTATGTGTTAGCTACCATTGCACCAAAAGATCGACCTTTTAATGCCTGATACAACCACTTGAGTTAACAAGCATGGGAGGCAGTTAAGCCCTTGTCGTAAACCACCACAGCGCTACACTGAACAAGGAGACCAAAGGCCACACCTTGCAACAATCCCCCTCCTAGCGCAAGCACAGGGTTTGAACCCGTGACCTCGGCTCTAATACCAATTGTTAGACTTAGGGTACACAACTGAGAGGGGGGTGAATCAGTTGTCCAAAACATTCTCACAATTACACACTTAAATCCTCTTAGTGATTAGCAGTATATTAATCATGAAACAAAATGTACTTAAATCAAAAGCAGAAACACATCAACACATAAGACACCAAGATTTTGACGTGGAAAACCTAGTTAAGGGAAAAACCACGGGGCGATTAACCCAAGATTGTATTCTCTGTTAGAAGAATAGAAAGAACAAAATGGCACATGCCAATTAGGGCTCACTGCCTGAGCACACTGCTCATAAGAGGCTCACTGCCTACAGGAGACACACTGTCTACAAAGAAATAAGTATCACCTACTTGAACTGGAAAATAACATCTTCACCATGCTTGAATCAGTTCCATTTAAGCCTAATACTTCTGCTCTACCTTTCGCTCTCCTCCTTGCTACCACACTCTCATCTCCACTAGGACAAGTATGAAATGACTTCGTAATCCCTTATTTATACAAGACATCAACTTAGGAATGATCATCTAAGTTGGCAAACATCAACAAGAACATCCGCAGGATGTGTAACTGATTCGGTCGGCCAATCTCCAGAAGAACACTATCATCTGGAAGATAATCTTTAATTTCAAGCTCCAACTCTAATGTGGATCACCAACTTGAACTGGTCATGATCCAAAGACCTCTACAAGCTTTCCTAAATCACCAAGAACATCCACACTTCATCTGCTTATTGAAATCTATCTCCCCTTTATCTGGAACCTCAAGAACACAGTCTGTCATTATTGTCACAAAGGAATAGATGCTTGTGGACCTTCAAACCATGAACCAATCTATTTGACACTCCACAAAGACTTCCTCAATACTCCCTCAAATCCGTAGAACAAGACAATGTAATTCCGGATCTCACCGGACCTATCTATAACACTCAGTCACCACTGAACATCTGTCAGAACCGGTTTTACTTGAGCGGCCACAACTTCTTTAGATCTTCATGAGGACCTCTAAAATCTCTACTGGACCACCTTAAGACACATATATACAAACCCTTTGAACTGTATCCTTTGATACTCATCCTATCTTGTACTTTTACCTTATTGTCATCACTGATCTTCATTGTTCCTGATTGAGACTAATTTTCTCAATATCCTTAGCACACAACTCATCCAATTCTTATCATTAATGCAACAGGAGTATGTGACATCAATGACAACACTGTTTAGGCCCATACTTGCCACAATCTCCCCCTTTGTCATTGATGGCAACATATGATGTGAAAAATTGTTTTGACTATCACAACTCCCCCTATCAGCAACAACCATTCACATGTCTTCTCTCCTTTTACTACTCCTCGTTTGATCAACAACCACTTGTTTTTCACATGTCTTCTCTCCCCCTCTAACATCAATGGCAAAGGGCACATACTTGCAATTCCAACACTTTAGAATCATGTTGCTCCCCTTGAGTAGCAGCTCCCTATCAATCCGGATCACAAGATATGACTGTGATATCCACCAGACTGATGCACCTCAGTGCACCTTAGTTCATCACTAGAGGGGCAATAACCCCTAACTTCTCCCTGAGATACTCAAAAGAGTCCTTAGGTAGAGGTTTAGTAAAGATGTCTGCAATCTGATCCTTGGAAGGCACAAACTCCAATCTGACTTCATTCTTGTTCACTTGCTCTCTCAAAAAGTGAAACTTGATGGATATGTGTTTAGTCTTTGAATGCAATACCGGATTCTTAGATATATTTATAGCACTTGGATTATCATAGAAGATTGTGATAGGTTCTTCATACTCCACTTTGATATCTCTTAGCATCTGCTTCATCCATAAAACTTGAGTGCAACTACCTACTGCTGCAATATATTCTGCTTCAGTTGTAGATAGAGATATTGCCTCTTGTTTCTTTCTTAGCCAAGAAACCAATCTCTTCCACAAAAAGAATGCTCCACCACTGGTACTTTTCTGGTCATCCACATCTTCTGCCCAATCCACTTCAGTATATGCATGAAGAGAGAAATCATGATCTCTAAGATACCACAGACCATACTCAACTGTCCCTTTTAGATATCTAAAAATCCTCTTGATTGCCATGACATGAGATTCTCTAGGATCAGCTTGAAATCTAGCAACAAGACCAACAGCCTGCATAATGTCTGGTCTAGTTTGAGTAAGATACAACAGTCCTCCAATCATTGACCTGTACTTTGTCTGATCAGCCTTAGGAGAATCATCATCTTTGCTTAATTTACATCTGGTTGCCATGGGAGTATTCATTGGTTTTGAGTCTTCCATCCCAAATTTCTTCAACAATTCTTTCACATATTTGGTTTGAGAAATGAAGATTTCTTTCTTTGTTTGAGTGATTTGCAGACCCAAGAAGAAATTCATTTCACCAAGCATGGACATCTCAAATTCACTTTTCATTTGATTTGCAAAAGTTGTACACATACTATCTCTTCCTCCAAAAATGATATCATCAACAAACACTTCAACAATCAGGATGTTTTCATGATCAATTTTGAAATACAAATTACTGTCAGTAGTACCTTTGTTGAAACCAATCTTCAAAAGATGCTTATCCAATCTTTCATACCAGGCTCTTGGGGCTTGCTTCAGTCCATACAGTGCTTTCTTCAACTTGCAGACCATATCATCATGATCAGACAATTGAAATCCATCCGGTTTCTCAATGTATACTTCTTCTTCCAAGTCACCATTTAGGAAGGTAGACTTGACATCCATCTGTTATACCTTGAAATCCTTGAAAGTAGCAAAGCAAGAAATAATCTGACTGCTTCAATTCTTGCCACTGAAGCAAAAGTTTCTTCAAAATCAACTCCTTCTATTTGAGAGTAACCCTTGTAGACCAATTTGGCTTTATTTCTAATTATTTCACCAACTTCATTTAGATTGTTCCAGAAGACCCATTTGGTTCCAATCACATTTTTGTTTCTAGGTTTGGGAACAAGATCCCAAGTGAGATTTTTCTCAATTTGCATCAACTCTTCCTCCATTGCTTTAGTCTAGTTTTCATCATTGCAAGCTTCATTCACTGTCTTAGGTTCAATTTTTGAAATCAGACAATACTCATCTGAGTTTTGAGCAATTTTCCTTCTTGTTTGTACACCTTTACTTTTATCACCTATGATCTGATCTTTAGAGTGATGCAGTCTTACATACCTAGGCACTTTGGGAGTTACTTGCATTTTTGCTTCTTGATCAGGCTCATTCAAACTTATCTCTTCTTCCTGATTTACCGGATCATTCTAGATCTGAATCTCAGAAGAGGCTTGGGCTCCTTGAGTCAGAACACCATTTTGATCATCTTCATCATATTCATAGAATCTTGAGGGTTTTTCAATTCCTTCATCAACCTTCACATTTGTACTTTCTATCATCTTTCTCAGTCTCTTGTTATAACATCAGTATGCTTTGCTTTGAGTAGAGTAACCCAAGAATATTCCTTCATCACTTCTAGCATCAAACTTTCCTAGATCTTCATCTCTTTTGATGTAACATTTGCTACCAAAGACTCTAAAATACCTCATAGTAGGAGTGATGCCAAACCAAAGTTCATAAGGAGTCTTACCGGTATTGTTTCTGATTTGAACTTGATTGAGAGTATAGACTACAATGCTGACAGTTTCCCTCCAATAGATCTAAGGAACATTTGCTTCCATCATCATTGTCCTAGATGCTTCCTGGATGGTCCGGTTCTTTCTCTCAACTACTCCATTCTGCTGTGGGGTCCTAGGAGCAGACAACTGTCTCTTGATTCCATGTTTCTCACAGAACTCTATGAACTCACCTGATGTGAATTCTCCACCTCTATCAGACCTCAGACACTTCAATTTTAATCCAGTTTCATTCTCTACCATAGCCTTGAATATTTTGAATTTCTCAAGAGCTTCTGATTTCTCTTTTAGAAAGGTTACCCACATCATCCAGGAATAGTCATCAATTAGTAGCATGAAGTATCTATCACCTTGAATACTCCTGATTCTTGCTAGACCACAAAGATCAGTATGAACTAAGTCCAATAATTCTATAGAAGATAGTTCCTTTCTTTTGAATGTGACTCTGCTTAGCTTACCTAACTGACATTCTTTGCATAAGCTATTAGAAGGTTTCACCAATTTTGGAAGATCTCTTATAGCCTAAGTATTTCTTATCTTGATGATATTATCAAAATTCACATGACACATCCTCCTATGCCATAACCAACTCTGATCAATTTGAACAAATAAGCAACTTTTACCAGTACCAACCAAGTGAAAGATATTACCTTTAGTTTGAGTACCGGATGCAATCTTTGTTCTGGAACTTTCAAAGATCTTGCATTTTCCATTCTTGAATGGGAGATCATAGCCTTTGTCCACTAACTGTCCAACACTGAGAAGATTGTGCTTCAAACCTTCAACATACAATACATTACTAGTTTTGTTCCTTCCATCAAGAGAAATAGTTCCTCTACCTCTGATTCTACTAGCATAATTATCACCAAACTTTGCCACTCCTCCTTCATACCTTTCCAAATCTATGAACTTATTTTTGTCACCTGTCATATGGTGAGAGCAACCACTGTCAATGACCCAATCATCCTTTTCTTCAACTTGGGCAGCCAGAGCTCTTTCCATAGTCTTATGATTGACAGATACAGAGGACATTGGATCTTCTTCCTTGATGGCAATGAACACCCATTCATTTCTGGATTTGTTTCCTATCTCTAATTCATGATCTGTTACTCCTTCATTATCATCATCTTCATGTACATAATAACAATTCTTTTGGAACCTTGGCTTGTTAGGATTTTTCCTTGAAAACCTTTCCAGACACCTTGAGGCAAAATGACCAATCTTATTGTAGTTAAAACAGTTAAAAGGTAATTTTCCTTCATACTTACCGGATCCTCTTGGTAGCCTCTTTGCAATAAGGGCTTCAAGTTGAGCAGTTTCTACTTCTTCTTCTTCCAGATCTTTTCTTGCTTTTTCATACCATGACAGCTTCCTTGATGAATTCTCTCCCAAATCAAACCTTTGTTTACCTTTGACAGAGGCACTGGCTTTGAATGCAGATTCAATCTTGGGGGGGTCATCTCCAAACTCTGTCATTTCAAATGTAGCCAATTTTCCAGCTAATTGATCTCTTGTGATAGTTGTATGGGCTCTGAATTCTTCAATGGCAGTAGCCTTGATTTTGTAAGAAGCGGGTAGGGATCTAAGAATTTTTCCAACAATCTCATTTTCATCCAGCACTCCACTAGCATTTCTAATTCCACAAACAATCTCATTTACTCTTGGCATAAATGTAGTAATATTTTCATCATCTCTCATCTTCAGATTTTCAAATTTTCCTTTCAGACTCTGTAACCTTGCACATTTAACATACTTGTCTCCTTCATGCAAAAGTTCTAGTTTCTGCTAAATCTCAAAAGCAGTTGGTAGGTCAATAACATTTGAGAGCTCTGAATCAGATAATGCACTTAGAAGAGCCTCTATAGTCCACAAATTGTTTTCAGCATCTGTGATTTCATTTAGGGTTTTTGGACCACCCTGTGGAGGTACATACTATGTTGTAGCCATGGTCCAATACGCCATTCCCATACATTGCAAGTGACACTTCATGTGACCTTTCTAGAGATTAAAATTGGTTCCATCAAACTTCAGACTATCCTTCTTGTAAGACGACATCCTGGGTCTCCTCAAGCGGTTAAGCTCCTTTTAGAGGAACTTGGCTCTGATACCAATTGTTAGCTACGGTTGCACCAAAAGATCAACCTTTTAATGCCCGATACAACCACTTGACTTAATAAGCATAGGAGGCGGTTAAGCCCTTGTCGCAAACCACCGTAGTGCTGCGTTGAACAAGGAGACCAAGGGCCACACCTTGCAACATTATGTCCTTCATTGATGATCTATACTTATGTTGTTCCTATCCCATTTGATGACTGGTATTTGTGTTTACATTTGATATGCATACAAAGGAGAATACAATGATATGGTGACAGCAAACAATAGCAATGGATATTTTGATGTAGGTCATACCTATACTTAGTTCCATACCTCATTGGGTAGCCTTGTAAAGAGTTCAATGCTCATTGATGGCTCTTACTTCAAATCACTTTAAACTGATACTCATAGATGGTTTTTGAGCTTGGGGCTCATGCACTGACTTGAGGTAGCATTCCTTCAGTTGAATGTATTCTATCTGAACAATAAGAACATGAACTCCTATTCCATTCCCTTTGAAACTCTGGGGTAGCATGATGGGCTCAACCCTTGTGGGAGCCCACTTTACACCACATGCTGAAATGTTTTCAAAAATAGGAACATGATTTCACCTATACCTACACATGAAAAAAACATGCTAGATTAAAATAGTGAAGCTTAATGATATTTCATTTTTAGTTCCTCTTGGATGTGAATGATTTGTATCTGATTTAGTGTACCATAGGCAATGTATTATGTGTCTATTGATAGGAACATAGGGAACACATATCTGGAGCTCTAACAAGTCTCTTCCAATCCTGTAGGTTCCTATGAAGATCAAGAGCAAGGACAGAAAGCAACCTCGAGACCAAAGGCATTGAATAGGAAATGATGGCTATGATCCTTCCCTTTCTTATTTCTAGATGCATAGTATATTTCCTATGTTTGTATTAGTTTAGCTATTCCCACGACTTATGTGGGACATTTGATCTGTTATGTTTTTCATTTAATGTAATGCTTATTCCATTTGATGAAACAACTTATCTCTCAAGAAAAAACAAATCTACAATGCAATGAATGATTAGCTGAATCCTTTTCCTCCGTTATAACAATACATCATAACTAAAACTTTCAAACACTCCAACCATGCAAAACAAGATAATAGACAAATGTTAAAAAATTTCTCATCTAAAAAGAAACTAAATGCACTCCAGCTCCAGCAATTTGAGCTGTAGATAAAAATTGGTAACAGATACATTGGGCTCAAATCCTCAACAACAAAATCCATGAAGCCTCTATTGCCTTCAACAAAGATGTACCCTTTAGATGGACATCTTTCATTGTGTATGCTCTGGCTAGGCATGTGGTATATCATGGACTGTCTAGGTTGGGTATTATTGGCAATGCAGATGGCCAATTCAAAGTATATGAATGCTACACACAACTTGAGATCTCCTAGTCTTTGGTACATTACAAACAAGTCAATGATGCCTTCACCATGCACTTTAATTGTATTTTGCAAAATAACACTACCATGAGACTATATCCCGAAGCTAACAATGTTGTTAACTCATACAGGAGGTGGTATATTTAGTTTCAAAAGTTTACTTATTTAAGAGTAGAAGGTTTCACAGGAGCTCCATATAAGCTTCCCCTCTATCCTACTGATAAGGTAGTGCTCCTTGAACTAACAAGACAACTCCTTGTGAAGAGAAATTGAAACACCTGCATCGAGCCTCTATGAAATCTCCTATCTTACTAGGAAGAGGCAATTATTATTGCATCACTCTTGGAGTAGTTGGACACTTTGATATAGAGCTGCAATTGTTGAACCTCCATATGTACTTCAAAAGAAGATAGTTTGACCCATTTGGGATAATGGAGAGATATGTAAGCAAGAAATTGTTTCACAAAGAACACTTGGAAGATTTTTGGGCTAACTGTGGAGATGACTATGAAGCATTGAAGATGAATTATTCCAGGTTGTCTCTAGATTTCATCAAGAGGTTTCATATCATAGAGGTTCTTGATCAAGTAATAGAAGGTGATAACTTGATTCAGAGAGGACCATGGGAGGCACTACTTAATCAACCAATTCCCTTTCCAAACTAAGTTGATTCGTAAGAAAGTTCATTGGATGAGGCTATGAAAAATCCAATCAGGTTGAGCAAGAATTAGGTCAGAAGTCAGATTGCAAACTTGACACAAGCAGGGACAACCTTAACTTATATAGAACAAGCCCAAGATAGGACAAGTAGTGATGAGTAAGATGAACCCATTGAGGTTCATGATGCAACCCAAGTTGCTAATTCAAAAGATATACCTCAAGATAGTGAGGAAGATGTCCCTTTGGCTGATAAGGGGAAACGCAAGAAGGCCCCTCTCAACGTACAAAAGAAATAAAATCCCCCTACATCTAGAACAAGGGCTCCTAAAAGGAAAGATATACCTAGTGGAAAAGGGGAGACCTTTAAAGTCGAGAAACCCAAGGCATCAACCTCTGCAATACCTCCTACTACACCTACTGCCTCTCCTCTACAACCAGATGCCACTGTCCCTTCCTCTACCCTAATTGGTACTTCATCACTTGTCTCTCCATCCACAATTGCAACCACATCCTCTCCCTTCGTAGTAAGCACAAGCTCACCCATTCCTCCTTCTCCACCTGTCATTTCCTCCATTTCTTCCTTGGCTTCCATTTCCACTATTTATGTACCATCCATCTCTTCAGTATCCATCTCCACACCTCTATCCATCTCCTTTTCTTCCCACTCCATCTCCTCCACCTCACTCTCCACATTGTTTTCTCTGCCTTCCATTTCTATCACTCTCATACCATCCTTTTCTTTACCATCACTCAGCCTTTCATCACCCATCTCTATCTCTTCCATGCTTTCTTCTCCCCTTGTTCCACCATCTCTAGGATTTGCTTCTTTTGCTAACTTGTCACAAGTATATTTGCCACCTATCATTCATGGCTCTCTTGCTATGGTAAGTAGGTCCCTATCCCATCCAACTACTCTTATTAAAGATTCAACCCAAATGTCCTTGCATGTCCTCCAACTACCTGGTATAGAAAAGGTATGTGCTGAATTGGAATCACAAGAGAAGGTGGCTATCTGAGACATAACCCATGAAAATCCCACTGACCCCAGTATAGTTGAGGTAATTGATATAGAGGACAGTCCAACAAAGGGAGGAGCTGCAAACCCAGTTTTGGAATTGGCTCAGAATGCAGTCTTAGGAAATTTGTAGAATATTGAGCAACCAGAGTCTCCTCACCATGACATGGTAGATGATGAGAAGAATGACAGTGAGGACATGAGGACAAAAAAGGAAATAGAAGTAGAAAATATTCATAAGGATTCTTTAAATAAAGGATGTAGTCACAGTGAATCTCCTAAGGACTCTTCCATGGCACCAGATCGGTTGCATCAAAGATTGTGCAATAAGCCTTTTGAGGTAGAGGTAATGTCCTTGGATTTAGACACATTTTTGGCTAGACTGGAGAAGCCTAAAAAACAAAAGAAGGCTAAAGTCTAGTCCTGAATCTATAAGGATACCATGGGTTCCCATGTTGCAGAGGTGGCAGTCCCTCTAGAATAAGCCAATAAGGAGGATATAAGACCTGAAGATTATATAGTCACCACAATAAATCTGGGACCAATCTCCAAGGAGCAACAAATTGAGGAATTTAAAGGCTCTGTGTCCAGTACCCTTGATAGACTGAATAAAGATGAGATGACCAAGCAATAATTAAAGCAATAGAATGAAGAACTCTAGGCCTGCATAAAGTTTTTTATGAAGCCCATGAATTCTGATGGAAAGACAGAGGCAACACCTTCTCTTCTCTCCAAGGAAGAACTAACAAATTTTGATAAAATTAAGACTACTCCGGTAGCCACAAAAGAATGGTTTCATAAAGTTTATGCAGAGGGTTGTGAGATGATTCTTTTTGCGACTAAATTGCATAAATATTTTTGCATCTTGAAGTCTAAATGGGAAGAAATTAATACTGACTATACTGCTTATAAAGACTATTAATCCCATATACATCCTAGAGTATAGGTTATGGCTAACCTCCCTGATGAAGTTTTGGTAGCAGAGGGCATTATGACTCAGGATAGATTGGAGAAACCTGAGCAATGGTTAGAATTGATTGGATTGAGGATGGAAGTTTTTGATAAGGCCAGAGATTCTTTTGGTACTACCAGAGCCTAGATTATGGAGGTAATTTATAAAATAAATGATGTATTGAGGGCTTGTACAAATTCTGATCTCAACGACCTGGCTCCAGTAAATGCACAAGAATGCAAAGATAAGCTACACCATATTATTCATGGAGAGTCACCACTTAATATGATTGGGAAATTAGAAAAAGTTAGTGATCTCAGAGCTACATTTGTAGAATTTAGAAGAAATAGGAGATCAAGAGATGCAGTTTACTACAAGTTCTCATAGGAGGTTGATTGGCTAAGGTTTAGAATAGATTACATCAAGGATCCAGACCCAGCAGATCTATATCCAGCATTATCAGCTCTTATATCATACAACAATAGAGAAGTCAAGAAGAATAAAGTCAACCTGGATGACGAGGATCAGTAGAATATTCCAATTAGATTTTGAAATCCTATCATTTCATTTCAACTCCATATTTCAAGGGTCATGTGACCTTATTTTGACTTTATTTTGTCTTGTAAATTGGCTCTTTGTCCTATACATTCAAATGGGTAGTCATTTTGTCTAAATTCAATGGATTTAAGAGTTGTATTTTATCTTTTTCTTAGAGGACAAATGTAAGCATGAAAATGTAACAAACTACTGTATCTCATTTAATGCAATGCAAATCAAGACCATTGGTGTTGAGTTAATCTCCACCATCCATTGAAAACTCAGTATGGTGCCTCCTCTATAAAAGGGCCATCCTCTTCTCTCATTGTGATAAATCATTGATAGTGAATTGTTGAGACTCTGCCAAAATTTTGATTAATACAAAGCAAGCTTTGTAGGTTACTGGGAATTTGCATATTGTGTTGTCTATTTTGGTTTTCATGGTTCACTTCAAATCTGAGTTTAATGAAATGTGCTTTTGCAATGTTGGATGAATGTTAAAGATATTCGATGAGTGCTTTGGTCCATAATATTAATGCTTGTTGTTTGTAAGTTACTGTGAATAGTTAGCCTGGGCCTTCATATTGAATTTAGTTCGATTGCATTTCACTAGTTAAATTGTGCCATTATCTTGGTGTTTAATGAATGAATGTAGTTTGAAAATCATAAGTCTCCATTGAAGATTGCACCATTTTCTACAACATTGTGGTTTCTTAACCTGGTGAAACAAGGATTAGTTTACTAAAAGTGTTTGTCTATCTGCAACAATTCATCCAATTGTGATTGTCACTTCGGATTTCACTTTCCCTCTCAAACCTTTACCTTTTACATTTTATTTAATTAAGCTTTGTTAGATCTAGGTTTTAAGTAGCATCTGCCTTGTCAATTTGCTGAGAATTCCATAGGGTTTTGCATACTTTGTTTTCATAGTTTCATCAAACCCTATCAGTTGCATGTAAGTCCCCTTGTTGGTACAACTAATACATCCCATTGAAATTATTCCTATAAGCAAAGACCTAGCTATATAAACCTTGCGACAGTCGTATCTAAGATAGGATTCCTTTCAAGAGAGGTGAGATACCCTGGTATTTTATCTGCATTGTTGCATGCTAAAACCACCATCAATAGAATTGATGCTAGAAGGAGGGCCCGAGCTTAAACCTTATATAAACCCTTTGTTTCAGAGAGCAAACAGGGTACTAGACAAAGACATACTAGATCTAGCTCAGCTAGGGAAGAGATGCTATTCTTGACTCAGTTTAGAAGAACTAGGAGAGACTAGGGAGTGCCCAGAACTCCAAGGGCACAATCTACCCCAAGAAACCCAGCCATAGTTCAAGTCAATTTCCCAAACATGGATTTTTTCACTGCCAAAAACTAGTCTCCACTCAATTTCAACAATTACCATGACATGCCCAAAAATCCTAATAAGTTTTGCTCAAAGTTCCGCACTAATGACCCTGACAGAACCGCTGATGAACACATTAAGATTTTTGAGAGCAATATGTTCATGCTATAGGTACAAGATGAGGATGTGGTCTATAGACTATTCCCTTACTCATTGCAAGATGAAGCCTATTATTGGTTTGCCAACCTTCCCTCTGCTTCCACCAATTCATGGCTGAATTTAAAAAATGCATTTTTAAACTACTTTACGATGCCCACCACCCCTATAGACCTTTATAGGTCCTTTGTAGAGATTCGTAAAGCTGAAGGAAAACTAATAAATTCCTTCAACAATTGATTTCATAAGGCATACAACTGTCTTTAGGCTCCCTTTGACCTTGCTCAACCAGCGGCTCTGCCTATTTACTATGCAGCACTAGATAAGATGACATCCATGTTTGTGAGAAGGGCTAATCTAGCTCCAACAATTCTAGCCAAGGCATATGCTAAAGCTGTTATGGTAAACACACAATTAGGGTAGGTTGTAAGAAGACCACTGAATCATATGGGTCTAGTAGCCATGCCAAACTAAATACCTCTAATTAATCAAGCTCTGACCAACCAAACCCCAGTGTTGAACCCCATTCCAATTCTTGCATCCACCCAAGCCCTAGTTGTTCATCCTAGGGCACCAATCTCAGAGTTGCCACCTACACAAATGCCTTTCCTCTAGTCAGCTAAGGCTACAAAAATTAAGGATGATATCAGGGAGTTGGCAGAACAGATGGAGAAACTCATAGCTGAGGTAACACATTTAAGGAATCAAAATGCTTACTTACATCAAAGAAATCAGGGTTAGAGCTAGTACCAAAATTAGAATTACCAAAGGCCCAACTGGTCATGGAATACCCAAATGAATAATGGTGGAGTACCTTCACCATTGGAGAATCAAAACATAGAAAATTGTCCACTCGGTTGAGTAATGTTGGCAGAATCAACATTATCTTCATGGTACATGATCCACAACACGAATGCACACTATGAGTTGGATTGTCATGAATTTCAAATAGCATCTAGTATTTTCTAGAGGGAGGTCCAAAACATAGAAGCACAAGAGACTCCACCTACAAGGTACAAGTTTGTACCCACTTAGAGGTATAATACTGCCTTAGTGTTAGATAGTTATATCTTCCCTTTCCAAGATGAAAATCAACCTAAGGAAGAAGAGGCTGATGAAGTGCATGCCTATTAGTAGTAGAATAGAACCCCATACAACCTTAGAAGTAATAAACCGAAGGGGCCCTTCACTACCTCCATACCCCCAAATAACTATCAAGTCCCACCTAACCCAAAGGTTTACAATAACCCTAAGCCCCCTAAGGTGGTACCCCAGGCTGCAAATATGAGTCAACCAGCTGAGTCCTCCCATAGGTCTGAAGTGGCTAAATTAGGATAGTATGTGGTCGACGAGCTTAAAATGATGAAGGTCAACTTGTCAGTATTTGAGTTGATGAAAGTCCCAGAGGTTAGGATGGCTTTCCTTCATATTTGAGTTGATGAAAGTCTTACTTCAGCAATATTAAAATCATCTGCAAGTTTATTACAGGATTTGCTGAGATTGTCTGGCCCTTGAATGCAATGTTAAAATAAGATACTAAGATCGAATGGACACCTGAAGCCAAGGCCGCCTTTCCAAAAATTAAGTAGGCCATAGCTAATGCTCTAGTACTAGTGAGTCTAGATTATACTTTGCCATTTTGCATATAATCCTTTGCTTTGGACCACACTTGTGCTGCTATTTTGACACAGAGAAGGGGTGTTGATGATGAATGCCCAATCGCTTTTATGAGTACCCAACCGAAGGATGCTAAACTTAGATACCTGATTGTGGATAAACATGCCTATGCTCTGGTTAAGGTAGTCAAGAAATTCCATCATTACATTTTGAGAAGCAAAGTGACTGCAGTTGTTCCTGATGCTACAATTAAAGCATTATTGATGCAAAATGAATTAGGCAAAAGAAGAGGGAAATGGCTCATGATACTGCAGGAGTTCAATCTGGAGATACAACCTATGAAATTAGTACGAGGACAAGCACTTACCAAGACCATGGTAGAGATAGATCCTAGATTGGTATCTTAGCAGTATGTGTTGGAGGACATTTCAAAAGATGAATGGTATGGTGATAATATCTTGTTCTACCTCCTTAACCAATGATGCCCACCCCACCTAAATTTAGTTCAAAGAAGAGATTTAAGGATGAAAAGTAGTGGTTTGATGGTTAAAGGATTAGTCTTATACAAGAAAAACCAGAAAGGAATTTACTTGAGATGCCTGGACAAAATAGAGGTGACTCAGGTTTTAACCAGCTTTCAAGAGAAGTTTGGGATAGGCCACAGTTCAGTTCATTCTACTGCAAACTAGATCCTTTGAGTTGGATACTATTGGCCAACATTGTTCAAAGATACCCATGCACATACCTGGACATTTCATATATGCTAGACTGCTACTATAAAGGAAATAAATGTTGCTATGCCATTACAACCGGTGGAGGTACGTCCATTTGCATAGTGGGCCCTCGACTTCATTGGTATGATCAATCCACCTTCTTATGCGGGCCACAAGTATATTCTAACTGCTATTGACTACTGTATAAGATGGTCTGAAGCACAAGCTTGTGAACAATGTACAACTGAGGTGGTAATTGAATTTGTTGAAAAACACATTGTTACAAGGTTTGGCTGCCCCTTTTCTCTTGTTTGCGATAATGGTCCTGCATTTTCTTCTTTATATTTTTCAAACTAGGCCTTTAACTATGGTATTGTATTGAATTTTTCATCTAATTACTATCCTCAAGGGAATGGAGTAGCTGAGTCAACAAACAAAAACCTGCTTGAAGTCATTAAAAGATTGCTTGATAAGAACCCTAGAAACTGGCATACCCAACTCAAATTTGCCTTATGGGCAGACAGAATCAGACACAAAGCTACCTTAGGCACCACACCTTATCACCTGGTTTATGGATTGGAACCTATTTTCCTCATCCATCTATGAATTCCTATGTTACAATTCATACAAGACTACCTAGAACAAGATGACAAGATCATAGACTGCTTAACTCAATTGCTGCACCTAGAAGAATAGCGTGATGCTGCGATTTTAAACTTTGCCCAGCACCAAGGTGTAGTAAAACGCTGGTTTGACAAAAGAGCCAAGGTCAAGCTTTCCGCATCTCTGATTTGGTTCTGTATTGGGACAAAGCCCATGAGAAGAAAGACAAACATGGGAAGTTCGATAAACTTTGGTTAGGCCCTGACCAAATAGCTGAGATCTTAGGGGACAATACGTATAGATTAAAGACACTCACTGGTGAGAAACTCCCATTGCCTATAAATGGGCACTTCCTAAAGTACTATTTTCAGGCTTAGGAGGCACCTTTGCCTTCTTTTGTGTATATAGTTAGTCTTTGCCCATTATTTTGTTTTGGTTAGGTTAGTTTGCTATTTAGTTTTGTTCCTCCTTTTGCTTTTGTTTCCTTTAGCTGTTAGGTGTTGTTCCTTTGCTTAGGTTAGTTGCTTTGTTTGCTTTTCTTTTGCTTCAAGTGTATGTTTTGATAGGGTTCTCCATTTCTTGAACATGGTGGCAACTGTACAGTCCTACAAATGGTCCTCTTTGGGTAAGTAATCTAGAGGATTTCCTTGAGAAACTTTGGTTTTCCACTCAGGTCTTCTTGTGGGTTCTATTGTTATTCTCAGATGGTATGATGCTTGTTCATGGGAAAAGAGTTATTAGATTGGTTCACTTGAAGTATTTTTTAGTCATATATCTTTCACATCTTTAAATAATCCTAAAACTTCTAAGGGAGTCTCAGTGATGTTGGGTTAAGTAAAAAATCTATAGGCTCACCTTTGCTACCACTATGATTCCCATCCCAATGAAGTTGAACCAATTCGTAGCCCATGTGATATTTATCATGTGCTGCAAGGGTATGTGTTGCTATCTAGTACTCATATCAAGAGCTAAGCTCAAATGCATTATCAAATGAATACTCTGTTAAAATTAATACTTGCTAAGTTTGCTATAAAATGTTCAATCAGTTGGAGGATTCAAGTAACTCTATCAGGGGCTATGGACACCTAACGGGCAGTAGAGGAATGCTTGAGGTAATCATAGAGACAACTCTGTCAGAGCTATAGACAGCTTCTAGTAGCGGGGGAATGTCCAAGTAGTTCAAAAGATGTGTATCTTTACATAGCTTAATGTAGGTGAACCTTGAAAATATTGGCTGTGGAAGGATGGGAATGAATGCAATTGCACACACTCAGACTTTTAGCATATAGATAGTTGTGTTGAGTTAGTGATCTATACTTTTTTGATCCTATATCATGTTGTCCAGTTTAATGAGTGGGAAACACAAAGATTCTAGGTTTGAAACTATTTTTTATCTTTGAAATGCTCTGGAGCATTTCCCTAGTAGAGTCACCATTTGTTGTGCCTTGCACACATGCCCCATTTTACCGAATGGAAACCCCCTTTGCTTTTGCTCCGCTTTGGTTCAGCTTGGTCTCAACATATTTCTTGAGTAGTGGTGTCGTAGTGTCAAGATCAAGTCAGTTCACATTTGGGGTCAAATTTGCATAAGTCTGGTGGAATGATGTACTTGCCCTCTTTGTAGTTGAGTCCTAAATGAATTAAGTCCTTTTGTCAGGGAATCCTAAGTCTTCATAGTCTTTTGTGCTGAAAAGTGTTGTCACTGCATTTGTGCTAAAATCCAGTCATACCAGATATCGGTGCTAGTGTTTTTTCACACTGAAAAGTTCTTGTACCAAACTTATACGTAAATTGCTCTTCACTGGACTTGTCCAATTTTCATTAAAAACCCCACTAGTTGGTGAGGGGAAAAACCTTTGCTAAAGGTGTTTATGTGGGCTTTGTGCTAAATACTGTGAGGATGGGATTTGCACAAAAAAATGGTCTCATTGGACATGTCTAGTCCACATCAAAAACCTCGCAAGCTCTGAAAACATGAAATGCGTGCCACTCTGTCTCGTACCATGTATTTATGGTGAATAATTAGGGAGTATAAATGTCTTCAAAACCACCATTTGAGCTCATATTGCATTCTAAAAGTTGATAGAGAGCTCTGTAAATTGGCAAGAAACAATTTGAAAACATTCGTGACATGTGAGTAATCAATAGAGCACATCCAACAAAGCACAGTCCTCACCTTTCTCAGCTTTGTGATCATAGGTCAGGGTCATTAAACCCTATTTTTGCACTTGAAATAGTGTAGCTGAGGGTTTCAATTAGTTTGGGTTTTATGCGATAAATTTCTAAGTGGAATGTGCTTTCATTTTCATTGAAAATCTTTCAAATTATTGTCGGCTTCAGGGTTTCAATAGGGGTCTTGTTCACAGTAAGGAATTTACTTCATATATGTGTACGTAGGTGCTGGTGAAATCACTGTTAAATGTCTCTGTAAATCCTTAGATTGGTTCCTGCATAAAATTGTTTAAATTCTTTAGAAATCCCCTCAGAATGCAAAAATGGTGAACCTAAGTTAGATACAAGAAACCCTCACCAAACATGCTTAGCGCTGATAGGTGACGTCATCAGATAAGTGTTAAAAACCCTTTCAGCTGGATGCGCTAATTCGCCTTCCTACTGGACATGTTCGGCATTCCTTAAATACCCCACTGAGAGAGTTTTGAGCATTTTGCACTAAAAGATAAGATAATAGAACCAACACTGAATTCGGTCTCCACCGGATATATCTAGTTGTCACCCAAAATCCTATCAGTCTAGTGCAAACCTAAACCCCTGCTAGCATGAGGTAAAAGGCCTATAGAAGAATTAACGCTAAAATGAAGATGCATGGGATGTGGCACTAAAGGACCATGATACCAGACATGTCTGGTATGACTCAATCTTCTACTATTTGGTGTCACATAGAATCCCCACCGACAAAGCTTTAAGGAGAATTAGTGCTAAAATGAAGACACACAGGATTTGTGCTGAATAGTGCCTTCACTGCATATGTCCGGTACTGCATGAAATATGCGTTATTCGGTAGACAATGAAAATTTTGCTAATGACATATCAATGAGTCAGCGCTAATTTTGACCCCCACTGCATATATCTGATAAGGGGGTAAACACTTCTGATCCGGTGAAGGCTATATTCCCCATCGAAAACACTTTAAATAGTTAGCACTAAAGGCGGTCTTCATTGCAAATATCCTGCAGCACTCAGAATCTCTGCCATTTGGTAAAGAGTGAAAACCTCGCCAAGGGTATTACATAAAGTTGTGCTAAAATCCACTCCCATTGTACATGTCTAGTAACACCCGATTTCCGCGCCACCCTGTAACTATTTAAAACCCTACAAATCTAGTATTGCTCTAAAGGTTCGCCAAGTCTAGTAAACACCTAAATCCCTGCTGACCTCATTAAAAGCTTAAAATACAATGCTAAAATGATTTTTTTGAAGAACTTGAAGGTACCTGATCAATTGAATGTATAATGTGTATAAATTTGATGCACTTTACATGTTCCATTTGATTATACACATTGGTATTAGCATTTATTACACACATCTAGTCAGGCCTAAAAACCTCGTTGGACTACTTTTACTACTTATTTCTTGCAAACTTGTGTACTAAATGCTAGTATAGGGGATTTAATGAAAATCTTAGTTGATTCTAGGGGATTTTTGATCGGGGAAATCTGATTTAAGCATTGCATTGGTTTGAAAAACTTTTGACTTAGGATATGCATTGAAAGGCAAGTAACTGTCTCAAACCTAAGTCTAGGCCATTAACAACAACTAAGTTATAAAAGTTACTCATTAGGGCTAGTCCTACATGATAGGTGTCTACTCAGGCTAACAACATGAAGTACAAATTCAAGGGAATTCCTCCAGTAACCAAAATCACATCAGCATGGACAAACATAGGAAACACTGACTTGGGGCACATAGACATTGAAGAGTTCAGACTCAAACTCCTAGGACCTAATCCCACCCCATTGGCCAAGAGAATCAAAGATAATGGGATAGGTCAAGTAGCTGTATTCCCTACATCAGTACAATACCCAGAGCTGATTGTGGCCTATGCAAACAACTATGATCAAGCCACCAAGACCATACAAACTCAAGATGGAAAAGTCTTGGCCGACCTTAGTGCATTATCCATTGCAGAAATATTTGACATTCCCCCACTCCCAAAGCTCTCCATGATGGACAAGGAAGAGGCTAAGAAGATGTATAAGAAAGACCCAGAAGTTTGTAGGAAATAGATAAATGAGGGTTGGATGAAGAACAAAAGGACAACCTTGACAAAATTGCCCCACACTTTGTATAGAAGTGATTTCAAGGAAGAGGTTGGAGATTTAGTGACCCTTCTGAGCAAGATCATGGGATTGCCCACTACCTCCACATTTGAGGGGTGGATGCTTGCATTTATTAAGGAGATTCTACATGGAGATAAAAAGATACATTGGAATCAAATCCTCAGGAATAACATCCATGATGCCTTTGTTGCCTTCAACATAGATGAAACCTTCATATGGACATCTTACATTGTGTATGCTCTAGCCAAGCATGTTGTATATCCTAGACTGTCTAGGTTGGGTACTGTTGGCAATGCAGTTGGCCAATTCAAAGTATATGAATGCTACACACAACTTGAGATCTCTAAGTCTTTGGTATATTACAAATGAGTCAATGATGCCTTCACCATGCACATTACTCAGATTTTGCAAAATAACACTGCCATGAGACTATCCCCCGAAGCTGCCAATGTTGTTAACTCATATGGGAGGTGGTATATTTAGTTTCAAAAGTTTACTTATTTAAGAGTAGAAGGTTTCACAAGAGCTCCATATAAGCTACCCCACTATCCTACTGATAAGGTAGTGCTCCTTGAACTGACAAGATAACTCCTTCCTTGTGTAAATAAATTGAAACACCTACACCGAGCGTCTATCAAATTTCCTATCTTACTAGGAAGAGGAAATTACTATTGCATCACTCTTGGAGTAGCTGCACACTCAAATACAAAGCTGCAATTGCTAAACCTCCATATGCACTTCAAAAGAAGACACTTTGACCCATTTTGGATAATGAAAAGATATGTAAGAAAGAAATTGTTTCACAAAGAATACTTGGAAGATTTCTGGGCTAACTGTGGAGATGATTATGAAGTATTGATGAGGAATTATTCTTGGTTGTCTCTAGATTTCATCAAGAGGTTTCATATCATACAAGTTTCTGATCAAGTAATAGAAGATGATAACCTAATCTAGAGAGGACCATGGAAGGCACTATTTAATCAGCCAATTCCCTTTCCAAACTGGGCTGATTCGAAAGAAAGTTTATTGGATGAAGCTATGAAAAATCCAATCAGGTTGAGCAAGAATTGGGTCAGAAGTCAGATTGCAAACTTGACACAAGCAGGGATAGCCCTGACTTATACAGAACAAGCCCAAGATAGGACAAGTAGTGACAAGGAAGATGATCCCATTGAGGTTCATGATGGAACACAAGATGTTGATATAGTAGATATACCTCAAGATAGTGAGGAAGATAACCCTTTGGTTGATAAGAGGAAAGGCAAGAAGGACCCTCTCAAGGTACAAAAGAAAGAAATTCCCCTAGATCTAGAACAAGGATTTCTAAAAGGAAAGATATGCCTAGTGGAAACGGGGAGACCTCTAAAGCCAAGAAACCCAAGGCATCAACCTCTACAATACCTCCTCCTACTACACCTGTTGCCTCTCCTTCATAACCAGATGCCACTATCTCTTCCTCTACCCCCATTGGTACTTCATTACTTGTCTCTCCATCCACCACTGCAGCCACATCCTCTCCCTTGGTAGTAAGCACAAGCTCACCCATTCCTTCTTCTCTACTTGTCATTCCTTCTGTCATTTCCTCCATTTCTTCCTCGCCTTCCATTTCCACTATTTCTATAACATCCAACTCTTCAATATCCACCTCCACACAAGTCTATCCATCTCCTTTGCTTCCCACTCCATCTCCTCCACCTCACTCTCCACACAGTTTTCTTTGCCTCCCATTTCTACCATTCTCACACCATCCTTTTCTTTACCATCTCTATCTCTTTCATGCTTTCTTCTCCCCTTGTTCCATAATCTCTAGGCTTTGTTTCTTTTACTAACTTGCCACAAGTATATCTACCACCTATCATTCCTAGCTCTCTTGTTGTGGTAAGTAGCTCCCTATCCCATCCAGCTACTCTTTTTAAAGACTCAATCCAAATGTCCTTGCCTATCCCCCAACTACCTGGTATAGAAAAGGTATGTGTTGAATTGGAATCACTAGAGAAGGTGGCTATTCGAGATATAGCCCATGAAACTCCCATTGACCTTAATACAATTGAGGTAGTTGATATAGAGGATAGTCCAACAAAGGGAGGGGCTGCAGACTCAGGTTTGGAATTGACTCAGAAGGTAGTCTCAGGAAATTTGTAGAATATTGAGCAACCAGAGTCTCCTCACCATGACACAGTAGATGATGAATAGAATGCTGGTGAGGACATGGGGACATAAAAGGAACTAGAAGTAGAAAATATTCATAAAGATTCTTTAAATAAAGGAGATAGTCACATTGACTCTCCTAAGGACTCTTCCGTGGCACCAGATTGGTTGCAGCAAAGATTCAGAAATAAGCCTCATGAGGTAGAGGTAATATCTTTGGATTTGGACACATTTTTGGCTAGACTGGAGAAGCCTAAAAAATAGAAGAAGGCCAAAGTCTAGTCCTAAATCTATAAGGATACCATGGGTTCCTGTGTTGTAGAGGTGGCAGTCCCTCCAGAACAAGCCAATAAGGAGGATGTAAGACCTGAAGATTATACGGTCATCACAATAAATATGGGACTAGTCTCCAAGGAACAAGAAATTGAGGAATTTAAAGGCTCTGTGTCCAGTATCCTTGACAGACTGAATAAAGATGAGCTGACCAAGCAACAATTAAAGCAACAAAATGAAGAGCTCCGGGCTTGCATAAAGTTTTTGATGAAGCCCATGAATTCTGATGGTGACCCAAAAGCAACACCTTCTCTTCTCTCAAAGGAAGAAATAACATTTTTTTATAAAATTAAGACTACTATAGTAGCCATAGAAGAATGGTTTCATAAAGTTTATGTAGAGGGTTGTGAGGTGATTCTTTTTGTGACTAAATTGCATAAAGATTTTTGCATCTTGAAGTCTGAATGGGAAGAAATTAATATTGATTATATTGCTTATGAAGACTATTACTCCCATAAACATCCTAGAGTGTAGCTTATGGCTAACCTTCCTGATGAAGTTTTGGTAGCAGAGGGCATTCTGACTTAGGACAGATTGGTGAAACCTGAGCAATGGTTAGAATTGATTGGATTGAGGAGGGAAGTTTTTAATAAGGCTAGAGATTCTTTTGGTGCGGCCAGAGCCCAGATTATGGAGGTAATTTATAAAATAAATGATGTATTGAGGGCTTGTACAAATTCTGATCTTGATGACCTAGCTCCAATAAATGCGCAAGAATGCAAAGATAAGCTGCACCAGATTATTCATGGAGAGTCACCACTTAATATGATTGGGAAATTATAAAAAGTTAGTGATCTCAGAGCTACATTTGTAGAATTAAAAAAAAATAGGAGATCAAGAGATGCAGTTTACTACAAGTTCTCACAAGAGGTTGACTGGCTAAGGTTCAGAATATATTACATCAATGATCCAAACCTAGCAGATATAAATCCAACATTATTGGCTCTTACAACATACAACAACAGAGAAGTTGAGAAGAATAAAGTCAACCTGTATGACGAGGATCAGTAGAATATTCCAGCTAGATTTTGAAATCCCATCATTTCATCTCAACTCCAGATTTCAAGGGTCATGTGACCTTATTTTGACTTTATTTTGTCTTGTAAATTTGTTCTTTTTCCTATACAACCAAATGGGTAGTCATTTTGTGCAAATTCAATGTATTCAAGAGTTGTATTTTATCTTTTTCTTAGAAGACAAATGTAAACACAAAAATGTAACAAAGTGATGTATCTCATTTAATGCAATGTAAATTTGGACCCTTGGTGTTGAGTTAATCTCCACCATCCATTGAAAACCTAGTATGGTGCCTCCTCTATAAAAGGGCCATCCTCTTCTCTCATTGTGAGAGATCTTTGATAGTGAATTGTTGAGACTCTGCCAAAATTTTGATTAATACAAAGCAAGCTTTGTAGGTTACTAGGAATTTGAATATTGTGTTGTTTATTTTGGTTTTCATGGTTCACTTCAAATCTAATTTTATATAAATGTGCTTTCACAATGTTGGATGAATGTTAAAGATATTCAATGAGTGCTTTGGTCCATACTATTACTGCTTGCTGATTGTAAGTGACTATGCATAGTTATCCTAGGCCTTCATATTGAATGTAGTTCGATTGCATTTCACTAGTTAAACTGTGCCCTTATCTAGGTGTTTAATGAATGAATGTAGTTTAAAAATCATAAGTCTCTATTGAAGATTGCACCATTTTTTGCAACATTGTGGTTTCTTAACCTGGTGAAACAGGGATTGGTTTACTGAAAGTGTTTGTCTATCTATAGCAATTCATATAGTTGTGATTGTCACTTAGGACTTCACTTTCCCTCTCAACCCTTTACTTTTTGCATTTTATTTAATTAAGCTTTGTTAGATCTAGGTTTTAAAAGCACCTGCCTTGTCAATCTACTGAGAATTCCATAGGGTTTTGCACACTTTGCTGTCATAGTTTCATCGAACCCTATCAGTTTCATGTAAGTCCCCTTGTTGTTATAGCTAATACATCCCACTGAAGTTATTCCTGCAAGCTAAGACCTAACTGTATAAACCTTGGGGTAGTCCTATCTAGGATAGGATTCCTTTCAAGAGAGGTGAGATACCCTGGTATTTGATCTGTGTTGTTGCATTCTAAAACCACCATCAACACTTGAAATGTAGCCAAATAACATTGTACAAACAATATTATGAAACACATCCAGGTATGACAATCACAAAAAGAACATTTGAATCTTGGAAGCCATTTTATTGTGTTCCTCTTAAAATTAGTAATACATGTTGTTACAAATACCTTGTAGAGTTTTCTATGTATCATGAATTATTATGCAATATTTGTTCTACTTTACACACTAATGAAGTGTTACAAGAGTGTGGTGCAATTCAACTATCAAAGTCATCTAGGGATTTATTGGATTTATTTCTATGTATTAGAGATTATGGCTGCATTTTCTACAAGAATGATTATTTAAATGAAAAGTGTTTACAATGTGGTGGGTTATCAAAGTTTATATCATGTATCCACAAAGGTAGTGAGCATAATTTTAGAAAGCAAATGGTTGAGAAAAAAAGATATGAGATAGTGAAATACAATTTGAAAAGTGGAGGTGAAGGTTCTAGATGTGAGTTGATTGCAAGAGAGGAAGTATTGTTGATTTTATTGATGATTTTAAGAAGAATATTTTTTATGTAAGTATGACAGACATGGCCATAGGTCTCGATGGTTAGATCAATAGTTTAGGATGTGTAAAAACATTTCGCTGATTTTGTAGAAAACTACATGTTGCAACCACAAAATGAAGTGCAATCCCAATACTACAATTCTATTCAGATTGCTATTTTTGTTCACATCACATATAGACATGCCCCTAAGATTACAAAAGCGAATAGGAAGATTGTCAGAGAATACCATTTTTACATGAGTAATGATCGATCTCATTCATCAGAGTATGTTTAGTATTGTTTTCAACAATTTTATGGGTTCTTGTAAGAAAAATATATTAGAATGGATGAACATCTCATTTGGTTAGATAATTGCACTAATCAATTCAATAATGCTTTTATGTTCTATTGATTGAGCAGAGTGCATGCAGAGAAGGGTATACCTCATATTTGGAATTTTTTTAAGCTGGGCATGGAAAGGGGAACATGATGGAGCAGGTGCATGCATGAAGAGAGCTCTTGTTAAAGAACAACTAAAGCATAGAGGTGGTACTACATTCAATGATGCAGATTCTATTATTAAGTGGTGTAACTATGCATTGTCACAAGGAGTGGCTCTTGATTTAGAAGTGTGCAAGTTCTTTTGGTTGGTTGATGAGGGGATAGCGAGAGAGAAATTGGATTGTCAGAGAATCAATGAATCATCAAAGATGCGTTCATTTTGAAGCTCAGATGCAAGTGCATGGACTATTTGGACATGAGAATTAGCTTGTTTTTATCAAAGTTGTATTAAATATGATTGGGATAATTGTGAGTCAAGTGAGTGGGTAGATGCATGGATTCCATGATATTTAACACCTTTATCTCAAGGTCATTCATCTTTACTCAATGACATGGAGAGTTCATTTGACTATGAATGTCTTTCAGACCTTGTACAACTAGGTCATGTTTATGCAGTTGTTGCACCACATGGAAATGAAGAGAGATCAAACTATTGGTTCGCATGATGTGTATAGGGAAAACAAAAGCTAACATGACCTATGACAGATAATGATGGGTTCACATATCCTATAGGATCAATTGTTATTGCTAGGACTTGGTTGCGAACATATATGATTAGAAAGAATGGCATCCCTGCTTTTTAGGACTTTGAGAAGCATAAAACCATATTCATATATTTGCACCTAGTTGTAGCAACAAATGTTAAGTTACTAAAGCATCATGCAAAACCAAAAACAAAACAACTATGGACAATTATTGATGAAGGGGGTAAATCATAAAACACACAACAACAGAAATTGCACATAGAAAATAGAACTTTCTTTATTGATTTGGGCAACTTATTACATTATAGAAGCTCAAATACAATTAGAGGAATCAACCCTCCACAGGCTACAACACATTACATCTTCCTCTCCCAAGACTCTAGAATCATCAGTGTTCTGTAACCTTAAATCAGCTAGGGTTTCTATTTTCCCGCCTATTCTTGACTCTACACTTGCCCCCTTAACTCTACTACTACCCAGGGTCCCCAAAAATGGTTATTAATAGCCTTTTTGGTGGCCAACAACCTAATTTTAAATTTTGCATCTCCCTCCAAAAATAGGTCAACTTCTGGGAGCCATAACTTTGATCTGGGTGTTCGATTGACAAACCATTTTATGCGTGAGAAAACTCACGGAGTGCTCTAAGTGCTAAGAACTTGCTCTGCTAGTTTTGGCCATTTTCTAGCCCATACGAGACCATTTAGTGCCTCAAACCTGACTTTGAATAATTTTCAGGTGTTTTTTAGGAAATAGAAACTTTAATATCTTTCAGCTCGCAAATGATCTTTGAGTGATTCCTTCGCCAAAGGTCTTATATTTCTGTTATGTAACTTCCTATAAATTTTTACTTCAATCCGTGCCCAAAGGCAAACTTTCTAAAAATAGTAGGTTACTATTTTTAGCAGTTTGGAAAAACTGAAAGTTCTACATCATTATTCAAGTGATTATGGAACCAGAAACACTAATTATGGAAAGAAATGAAAACAACTACAATGATTTTGAATTAAATTCTTTTTGGGTGATGCAAGATTGCCCTTACACCACTGGATGCTCCTGCATCAGACACCCAGGGTAATTTAAGAAGTGACCCTGTCACGTCTTAGATGTTTGTGTGAGGAAAACCCAAATGGTCAACCTCTGCCTTAGACAACCAAGAAGAATCTTCAATAGGCATCCCTTTCTATTTTACCAGATATTCTTCATATTGCCTATTCTGAGTACTTCTTCCCACACAGCTATCCAAGATCGCTTCTATCTCTATTGAAGTAGATGCCAGAATACTCCACTATTCTTCTGTTGGTCCATCCTCTGTTCCACCTTCATGATATTTTGATAAATCAACAATGTTAAAAACAGGGGAAGTGTTGATCCCACTCGGCAGCTCTACCTCATATGCATTTCCTAAATCATGTTTCTTCAAAATTCTGCATGGTCCAAATTTCTTCATTTTCAGCTTATTGTATGTTCCAATTGGGAACCTTTCTTTTCTTAAGTCAACCATGACTTCATCTCCTACCTAGAACTCCTTATATCTCCTCTTTTGATCCGTCTTAGCCTTGTACTGAATATTCATCTTGTTAATGTGCCTTTTCACCTCTTCATGTAAATTCTTCATGTGTTCTACAAAGTCTTCAGCCTCAACACTTGTCTTTTCTCCTTTGTCCAAATTCCTTAACTTTAAAGCATTTCTTGGACTATTCCCATATACAATCTAGAATGGTGATTTACCAGTACTCCTATTGACAGAATTGTTGTAAGCAAATTATGCCTGTGGTAAAATCAAATCCCATCCCTTGGGCTTATCTCCTACTAAGCATCGTAGCAGGTTACCCAAACTCCTATTCACCACTTTGGTCTGTCCATCAGTCTGTGGATGGTGTGCAGAACTGAACTTCAAATCTGTCTTCAACTTCTTCCACAATGTCCTCCAGAAATAACCAACAAACTTGGTAGCTCGAACTGAAACTATGCTCTTTGGTAGACCATGTAATCTCACCACCTCCCTGAAAAATAACTCTGCAATATGAACCGCATCATTAGTCTTCTTGTAAGGAATAAAATGTGTCATCTTCAAGAATCTATCCACCACCACAAAAATGGAATCATGTCCTCTCTGTGTCCTTGGTAAACCAAGAACAAAATCCATACTGATATCATCCCATGGCTTCTCTGGTACAGGTAATGGCTGATATAGCCCTACATTCTAACTTGTTCCTTTTGCCATCTGACACACTCTGCAACTCTGCACAAATTTCCTCACATCCTGCTGCAACTGTGGCCAATAATAATTTTCACCAACAATAGCAATGGTCTTATCTCGACCAAAGTGTCCAGCCAATCCTCCACTATCCTTCTCCTTAATCAAGTTCTCTCTCGTGGAACTCCTTGGAATGCACAATTGGCTTCCTATAAACAACATGCCATCTTGGATTATGAAATCCAACCATTTTGTCCTGTCCAAAGTAACAGGTTCCAAACAAACTTTCTAGGCCTCTACAAAATCTAGATCTCCAGGATACAAACTTTTGAGCTCTTCGAACCCAGCAACCTCTATCTTCATTTCTGTCAACAAATTTTGCCTTCTGCTCAAGGCATCTGCAACTCTATTGGACTTCCCACTCCTATGCTTCAAAATAAAAGTATAGCTATACAAAAACTCAACTCATTTTAAGTGCCTTTGATTCAACTTTCCTTAACTATTAAGACACTACAAAGCCTGATGATTAGTATATAAAACAAACTCCTTTGGCAACAAATAATGTCTCCATTTCTTCAAAGCCTGAACTATTGCATAAAACTCTTGATCATAAACAAAATACTTTTTCTTGGCATCATTAAGCTTCTCACTAAAATAGGCAATGGACTTACCTTCCTGACTCAAAACAGCTCCTATACCACTACCACTAGCATCACAATCTACCTGAAATACCTTATTGAAATCTAGAAGTGCCAAAACAGGTTGTTCTACAACTTTTTGCTTCAATGTATCAAAGCTCTTGTCTTCTCCTTTAATCCATCTAAACTCTTTTCTATCCCCTCTCATTGTCTCAATTAGGGGTGCACAAATGCTACTAAAATTCCTGATAAACATTTTGTAAAAACTTGCCAAACCATGAAAAGATCTTACCTCTGTTACACTCCTTGGCAGAGGCCATTCAATGATAGCCCTTACTTTTTCTGGGTCCATCTTAGGACCTTCCTCTGAGACAACAAATCCCAGGTATACTAACTCCTTCTTTGTAAAACTACATTTCTTCAGATTAATCAGCAACTTCTCCTCCCTCAGCTTCTCTAAAATTCTTTTGATATGCATCAGATGCTCATCCCAAGTCTTATTAAAAATCAAAATATCATCCAAATAAATAATAACAAAACTCCCCAAAAATTCTTTTAGTACCTTGTTCATGAGCCACATGAATGTTCTCGGTGCATTGGTTAGCCCAAACGACATGACTAACCACTCATACAATCCTTCTTTGGTTTTGAAGGTTGTCTGCCACTTGTCTCCTTCTCTGATATAGATCTCCTGATACCCACTCTTTAGGTCAATCTATGTGAAGTACTTGGCTCCAGTCAAATAGTCCATTATGTCATCCATTCTAGGCAATGAAAATCTATACTTGATCGTGATCTTATTGATGGATCAAGAGTCTGTACACATTCTCCACTCTCCATCTTTCTTTGGTGCTAGTACTGCAAGTACCACACAGGGACTTAGGCTCTCTTTTATCAATCCCTTCCTCAACAACTCCTAAACTTGTCTGTTCAACTCTTCACTCTCTGCTAGAGTCATTCTATGGGCTGCCTTGTTTGACAAACTAGCTCCTGGTATCAAATCCATTTGATGACTTATCTTCCTTACTGGTGGTAAACCTTCTAGTACATTATTAGAGATAATGTCCTAAAATTCTTCCAACATATATGAAACTTCTGTTGGTACATCTTCACATTTCTCTTGACTAATCTTAAGAATCAATGCAAAGTAATGATGCTCATGCTTCATACCCTCCAAAAATTTCCTACCATCTACCAAACAAATTCTGGCAGTACTACATACCTTTTCTTCCACCTCCTTCAAGGGCTTCAACTTATGACGAACTCCATCCTTTGTTAGGGAATATGTGTTTGCACGACAATCATGGACAATGCTCCTATCATACTACCACGGCCTCCCCAACAGCATATGGCATGCATCCATCAGTATGATATCACACAGCACGTCATCATGGTAGTCACCAATCTTGAATTTCACTAAACACTGCTCATTGACCAAAGATCTATGGTCCCTCTACAACCATACAATCTGATATGGATGTGGATGCTTTCTTCTTGTCAACTTCAACTTGTCAACCATCTCCTTTGAAACAAGATTATCAATGCTTCCATTGTCAATAATAATATCACAACACTTATCTTCACATTTGCACCTTGTGATAAACTCTTCCTCTAATTGGGTTCTTTCTCCTCATTCAGCAAGGTTCTTCTGACAACTAGGGTTTCTCCCCTTCGAGCATCTTCAGAATGCTCAGAATGAGCATCTTCATCTACATGTGCAACTCGTACATTACCTTTAGGTCTTCTATTTGTCCTTACTTGATGTTGCGCACACTTGTATGCTCGATGCCCTTCTTCTCCACATTAGAAACAAGTTCCTCTAAAACCTCCTCTTCCAGGACCTTGCCCAGGTCTACCTCTTCCTCTTCCTCTTTGCTCACCATTGTTTTGGTCACGAGGGCGGTAGGTATTATCTCCTCTCTGAATTCGATTGGTACTGGCTTCTTCACTTTTCTTTGAATCTTCATTTCGTCCCCCATAGGGTCTTCCACCAGTCCTTCCACGTTGACCTCTTCCCCTTTGCTTGCTGTCAAATCTTTTATTTAGCTTCTCTTCTACCTTCAGGGAAAACTAGTATGCATCTTCTATGGTTGTCATTCTGACCAAGCTCATCTCTTCTTGGATACTTGGCCTCAACCCATTAATGTAACAGGCTACCTTCTCCTTATTGGCCTCTGCATGATCGATTCTGATAGTAATCTTATAAAACTCTTCTGTATACTCCTTAACAGACTTGTTACCTTGCTTCAGTCCTTGTAGCTTCTTCAGCAACTCCATCTCATAGTCCACAGGAATGAACTTCTTCTTCAATTTCTCCACCATCCGATCCCATCTGGTGATCTTTCATTTTCTTCTTCTGTTCCTCTCTAACTAGACCTCCTTCCACCAAATACTGGCATGGCCCTTCAACTTTGTTTTTGCAAACTTGACCCGATCTGGATCCTCCACATCTTCATACTTGAAATACTCCTCCATGTCATTGATCTAATCAATAAGTTGTTCCAAATTCAAATATCCAGAATATGTAGAAACTTCGATCCTGGGCCTCTTTCCGATCTTAGAAATGGCCCTCAACAACCTAACTTCTGCAGGATCTCCTGCAACTTCTTGTTCTTCCTCAGATAGCTCCTCTCCAGCTTCATCTTCTCTTTCTTCTCTTGTTCTTGGATCAAACCCTCTTCGCAGCTCCTCTTGCAATGCATCGATTTGCCTTTGCAGGACTCTAAAACCCTCTTTTGTCAAAGCATTTCTACCAACATGATTTCTTTGTGGAGGCATCTTGATCTCTGCAGCAAACCCACAACCTCAGGTCCTAGTGCAAACTGCCTCACGGTTGGCGATCTATCTACACACTCAGGAACCCTTGCTCTAATACCACTTGATAAAGGGGGTAAATCATAAAACACACAACAACAAAAACTGCACACAGAAAATAGAATTCTTTATTGATTTGGGTAACTTATTACATTACAGAAGCTCAAATATAATTAGAGGAATCAATCCTCCACAGGTTGCAACACATTATAGCTTCCTCTCCCAAGACTCTAGAATCATTAGCGTTCTGTAACCCTAAATCAGCTAGGGTTTCTGTTTTCCCACCTATTCTTGACTCTACACTTGCCCCCTTAACTCTACTACTGCCCAGGGTTCCCAAAAATGGTTATTAATAGCCTTTTTGGTGGCCAACAACCTAATGTTGAATTTTGCATCTCCCTCCAATAATAGGTCAACTTCCAGGAGCCATAACTTTTGATCCGGGTGTTCGATTGACAAACCATTTTATGCATCAGAAAGTTCATGGAGTGCTCTACACGCTAAAAACTAGATCTTCCAGTTCTGGCCATTTTTAGGCCCGTATAGGATGGTTTAGTCCTCAAATCTAAGTTTGAATAATTTTTAGGTGTTTTTCAAGAAACAGAAACTTTAATATCTTTTAGCTTGCAAAAGATCTTTGCGTGATTCCTTCGCCAAAGTCTTATATTTCTGTTACGTAACTTCCTGTAAATTTTTACTTCAATCCATGCCCAAATGCAAACTTTCTAAAAATAGTAGGTTACTATTTTTAGCAATTTGGAAAAACTGAAAGTTCTACATCATTATTCAAGTGATTATGGAACCAGAAACACTAATTATGGAAAGAAATGAAAACAACTACAATGATTTTAAATTAACTTCTTTTTGGGTGATGCAAGATTGCCCTTACACCACTGGATGCTCTTGCATCAATTATTAATGCTAATCATGAAGCAATAGTGGATACTCTAAAGGTAAGAGATGACCCCTTAGGTACTCTTGACTAGCATGTAAACTTCTAGATGGGATACGTATGACAATTCTTATCTTAACTTGTTCTTGTTTTTCCTTTTTTTTTAGAATTATTTTATTAAAAATCATGTTTATTTAATTATAATGCATGCTTAAGACTATACAGACTGTGAATGAGGTTATATTGCATTGCATCATAGATGTAAGGTACAATTTTTAGTGTGCATTTGTGTTTCTTAATATTTTACTTTCTATCTTTTTGTACATAGGGTAAGTGCATGGAAATGGTATACAAAAAGGGTGTCAAAAGTGGCCACTTTTTTTTTCCTGAAATCAGCTAAACCTATACTTGGATGAGTAATTTGGGATGCATGCACTCAAAATTTGAAGATATGGAAAGAACAAGAATTGTAGTGCTCTGAATCTAGTTTCTAAAGTACTAAAGTTTTTAAAAAATAGTTGAAGTTAAGAGGGTGAAATGTTTCACACACACAAAAGTGTTCCTATTTTTCTCACTAAAATATAACATAGTGTCTGGTGTGTGCCCCCATATTCTTTTTGTTGCATTTAGTATTATTAAAAACCATGTGGCATAAATGTAGTTAAGAGTGAGTACTAGAAGTTGTGTATTTTTTTGTAATTTTTTATTGAATATTTTTTTTGTGATTTTTGAAAGTGGACACATCCTGAAAAACTACATCACTGAGGGTGCACATCACATAACTTACACAAAAATAATTGAAAATATATATATTTTAATGTGTAAAGAATAAAGTATAGAACAATCCTAAATTTTTTTTTTCACTTTTCAATAAGCAGATCAAAATTTATAAAGAAAAATGAATACATATGTATCTGAGGAATATAGAAACATTAGTAAAAAAAATTGACAATAAATATGTTAATGTTTTTCAAATTAAAAAAAACTACAAGGTTAGAAAGCTAAGAAGATGTGCAACATTTTGGTGGTAATTTTATGAAATTTCGTCATCCAGTGTGTAAACCTGATGATGTGGAAGTTGAAAAACTCTACTGAAGGTCAAAAACATGTCAAAATTAGAGAAAATAAGGCTCCAAGCCTTTAGGTTCATTGTCCAAGCCTATTCCAAGCCAAAATGGGTGGGAAAATTTTATGTGTAAAAAACACGAGCGCATTTTGTAATGTGAGAGCGTTACAAAGCACGCTTGCATTTTATAATGTGAGTGTGTTTCTTCTATGCACAAAAAGGTCTGCAAACATGTGTTTGAAGGCCCTACTGCTACTGTACATGCTTTGTGCATGTTTTTCTACGACATTTGAGGAGAATATTTTGTCTTATATGAATTGAAATGATTCAAATGCATTGAAATCAACAAATATATGATTATTTTATGTTTTTTTGATTGTTGACACTTTGGCTATCAATTTTGATGTCTATTAAGATATTTTTGATGATTTTTTAATTGGTGTAAGTAATAATCATGTGCAAAGTATTTTAAGAGTGTATTTGTGATGAATATGTTATCTTTTGTGATAATTTTGATCCTTTATTTTATAATTGAAATGTTAATTAACATATATTGAAAATTTTATAAATTTAGGAACAATTGACAATTACCATGGGAAGGAATAAATGAGGAACACCCGAGGAAATTGAAGTGGTGAAACAAAAACAAAGGGAGTGCATGAAAAGACTTCATCAAATGAGAAAATTTGGAGAAGGTACGTCATCAACACCAATTGAAGGTACATAATCAAGACCAATTGACATGAATATAGAAAGAAGTCCCAAAACACCTATTGAAATAAGAAATGATGAGCCAAATTTACCTAATGCAAACCAAGAACACATGCCAATAAAAACACCTCCTATAATTATTCATAAAAGACCAAAGTATCTTATTGAAATTGATGAAAATATTTTGAAACCAATGCACAATAAAATTTCCGAATGCACTTGTAGAAGAATTGTCAATAAAGTATGGAAAAGTTCTTTTGAAAGCTTAAGTGAAATAGGAAGGTGCCAATTGTTTGTTGAAATGATAAAAAAATATTAAGTTTAGAGATACTATGAAGATCCTCAGTTTAAGGTCATCCAATACCGATGGTGAAATAACTATTGTAAGAAATCTAATTAGTGTGTACCAAGCAATAGGTACAACCTCATGCACTAAATATAGTAATGTGACCCGACGTGTTCTTACATCAACTATAGGAAGCAATGAAACCAAAAGATCTCATTTTATTAGCAAAACAAGTAGATCACTAAAGATAAGTAGATCAACACTATTGAAATCTATTGGGAAATTTGAAACATTTGAGGATCCCAATAATAATGCACTATGGGCATTCTTAGGTAGACTCCCATGTAAAGACAAGGTTGTTGTTGATGCCTTAAGAGCATTAATTGAATGATTTCAGAAAGATAGCACAAGAGTTTCACCTAATCAAAGAGATGTTGTAAGAAGGAGAATTGAATCTCAAAATTGTGAACCGCATCCTAAACAGTTTTTGGATATGATGCAAACACAATTCTATCAAAATTTTATTGAGAGTTATCCTCAAATAAGAATTAGTCAAAGGTATTTTGAGATGGTCAAACATTTTTATATTAAAATAAATCATGCACACACTACTTGTTGTTGTAGGATGCATATTGAATTTTCTATACATTATGATATTTATCATCTTATATGTGTTACTTTGGACACTAACGATGATTTGTAGGAATCTATGATACAAATCCCACCTAAATCATCAAGATATTTCATTTCAAGTGTCTTATGTGAAAGGGTGGATGGACAAATGTTTTTATAAGAAGTCATGTTTGAAAGGATCATGTGTTAGTTGTGGTGGTTTGCAATGTTTGCAAAAATGTATACTTATGGAGGGCACACACAATCCAACAATAATGGAACCTTCGACTTTTTGGCCAAACTTGACATTGAAATCAACATTTTGAACTAAATCTTCACTTTCTAACACCTATAGCCGCTAAACTATTAGGAATTTGAAGATAATGTAAACTAGTGATTTGTGAGATTTTGTCTATAGATTCTAAATATAATTTTTTTTAAAAATGGAGTTAAATTGTAATAATTTTTGTGTCTCCTTTGATAACTAGTTTTTAATAGTAAACAATATTTTTTTAAAGTGATGTGTATTCTGTAGCACATAACCTTTTTTCTACAAAGGATAAAATTCTAATTCTTTTGAATTTAGATTGGTAACACCGATATCTAGGGCATGCATTTGGTTTCATAAGATTTTGTTGAATATTTTTTTTTAATTAAATTTTGAAATCAAACCAATTATAATTTAGACATAGGTGTATTCCGTAAAACATAACCTTTTCTGTATGTATCGAAATTCAAATTTTTTTTTTTGAAACAAGGACATCAATACCTAGGGCATAGATATTTTTTAGAATTTTTTTTCTCTATTTTCCTATTTTTTCATATGTGTAAAACAAAGACCTTGATGTTCATTGAAAAACCTACATTCACAAGAAATAAAAAATAAATATAATAATAAAATTAAATATATTTAAAATTATACTTTTTGGGAAGCTTATAATAAGGACTACATACAAAACATAAATTTTAAATGAATTCATTTGATCCCCCAAAAGGTAATCAAAAGTGGTTTTTTATTAGCATTTTGATAGGTGTAGAGGAGACTCCATTATAGGTATGGTTTAAAACTAGCAGGGCTCTATCCAAGGGGGTTTGAATCTAAGGGGGTTTGATCAAACCCTCTTCAATTAAAATCTTTTAAATGGAACCTTTCAAGGCTTAAATCATTATATTTTCTAAAAATATGTGATTTCAGCAAAAATTAGGATGTCCCAGAAAGTGTAACTCAGTCTACTTCTTCTTCCAAGAAATGCTTCTTAGTTGAGGAAGATGGATAAGGGAGAAAAGAGCAGTGCCGATACTGAAGACTTTGCAGAACACTTAATGAACTTGCACGAAGAGGTAAGGAAGAATATTAATAAGATGAATACTCTGTATATACAAAGAAAAGGTAGACCAGAAGTGGAGGTTTAAGGAATTCAAGGTTGGGGATGAAGTTATGGTTCATCTGAGAAAAGAAAGGTTCCCAATGGGGACATATAATAAGTTGAAGATGAAATTTGGACCTTGTAGGATCCTAAAGAGACATGATTCGGGAAATAAATATGAGGTAGAGCTATCAAGTGGAATCAACATTTCCCCTATGTTCAACATTGATGATTTAACAGAGTATCATGAAGATGGCATAGAGGATGAACCAACAAAAGAATAGTGGAATATTCCAGCACCTACTTCAAAGAAGGAGATAAATGAAATCCTAGATAGCCATGTGGGATGAAGTACCAAAAATTGACAATATGAAGAATATCTGGTGAAATGGAAAGGAAGGCCTATCAAAGATTCTTCTTGGTTGTCTAAGGCAGAGGTTGACCATTTGGGTTTTCCTCGAACACCTGAGATGTGATAATGTCACTTCTCAAATTACCCTAGGTGTCTAATGCAGGAGCATCCAATGGTGTAAGGGCAATCTTGCATCACCCCCAAAATGATTTTCTTTTCTATTTCTTTCAAAATTTGGGTTTTTGGATACCCATTTGCTTGAGTAATGATTTAGAACCTTCAAAGTTTCTAACAGGGCTAAGAATACCAGAACTTACTATTTTTAGTAACCCTATATCAGAGAAGTGGTTAAGCCCAAAATTTTCCCAAAAGCTTCGAAATAGTCAAATAAGTAGTCTTGGTAATTTTAGCTCAAGATCATGTCTGGATTTCAAGATATTAAAGATTTCATCCAAGGAAGTTTCAAATTCAAAATCAAGGGCTTTAGAAGCCCCGGAAAGGGCTGAAATGTTACATCCCTAACTTTGATGATGTTTTACTTTTTACTTTTGAAGTAATTAGTAGATGATTACACATGATTCAATGAGTTTACATTTAGTAAAAATGTCAGGAAAAATCAATGATTCCACAAAATTATGTTTATATTATGAGAACTAACATGTGTTTATATGTTGTCAAGATGTTATGATTTCATAAGGATTATGAAATGATTATTGATACACTAATCACGGGTTGGTGATTGCAAGTTGCATACAGGAAAAAGGTTTTTGCCCCTCCAAGAAAGGGAGGGAGAGCATCATCAAAGAGAAGATTATAGATATAAGGAAAAGAATAGTTTGTCACCATCTTAAGTCTTGTGTTGGTGCAAATTGGTGAACCTAGTTGAGTCAGGTAAGTGGTACTTGACTGTTATGGTCTAAGTTTATTTCTCAACTCGACAAGTTGTCGATGTCATTTAGAATCCTTTTGATGTCTTGTTAACGTCAATCTAGTCATTTTGTGAAATTGACATCGTCAATGTCGAACGATAGTCATTTTATGACTAAGACAACTTTCTGTTGAACATGTCATTCTTGACGTCCTAAACAAGTTTTCTCTTACGTCTTCAATGGTGTAGTGGGTAGAATTGTTAACGTGTTTCTTGTTTATTGTTTAAACGTCAAAAATTTTATTCGTTTTCAAAATGAAATTGACATATTTTTCTTTTATACATGAAGGGGAGATGAATTCAACCCAATCACGCTTGTGCATAAGTATTCGTCACTTTATTATAATTCCTATTGATATTAATAACTATGCTTTGTTATAGATTATTATTATGTTATTATTTTTTTGAGTCCTTGGTTTGAGGTTGTTAGTTGGTTTTAAAGGATAACAACCTTTGTTATAGAAAAGAATATTCTTTCTTAACTAATCAAGATCTTTGAATGTCTTTTGAAGTCCTTGTTGGTTAAGAAAGAGAGTGGTGTTAATAACCATGTTTCCCTCTAGTTGAATGCTCAAGATAAGAACATTAAGAGGCATGTTTTATGGAGTCTTTAAATGCAGGTAAGGTTTGAGTTGATGGGATAACTTTTTTTTGTCACTAAGTTATAGGAGAGAGAGTGGTCATTATGACCAACTTCTCCATATTGATTACATGCTAGTAAATCTTGTATTAAGGCCAAGATCTTGCCTATGTTTCCACGGCCTGGTAGAGATGCTAGGTATTGACAAAAGTGGTTCAAGGATGAAAGGTAGTCTATGAGGTGGCATTTATGGCCACTACCTCCATCATTGTGGATATATGACCATTTAGAGAGAATAGAGGCACTTATTTTGGAGATTCTCGTGGCTTAGGAAGCCGAATAACCATTTGTAGTTGAGTCTTAATGAAAAGAAAGTCATGGTCATTATGGAGGGTGACGGTTTTTATCAATAAGGGAATGTGTTAAGAGAAATAGAAAAAAAAAGAGGGCATAGGGAGATCATTTTTGAAAACCATTAGAGTCGATAGAGAAGAACGACATAGTTCTTTTTAGGAGAGAAGAATTTGGTCATCATAGAAGGAGAATCACCATTACAACCACAAAATGAAGTGCAATCTCACTACTACAACTCTATCCAAGTTACTATTTTTGTACATATAGCATTCATGCATGCACCTAATAGCACAGAGGATGATAGAAAGATATTAAGAGAGTATCACTTCTACATTAGTGTCGATCATACTCATTCCACTAAGTTTTTACAAGGTTACTTTCGAATGTTCTATGATAATTTAAGTGACAGAAATGTCACTTTTAGTCAACACATCATATGGTCGAATAACTGCACATCACAATTCAAGAATTTGAGGATGTTCTATTGGTTGAGCAGGATGCATGTGACAAGTAGTGTTTGATATATTTGGAATTTTATTGAGGTTGGACATGGAAAGGGGGAGCATGATGGCATAGGAGCATGTGTAAAAAGAGCCTTGCAAGAGAAGAGTTGAAGTACCAAGGTGGTGCTAAGTTGACAAATGCAGCAACAATCATGGAATGGTGTCACCCTATGATGGGACTAGGTAATGAAGGTAAGTCCACAATTTGTATATTTTTTTGGTTGGTAGAACAATGTAATATTGTAAACTATGAAGATTGTTGTACAATAGTAGGATCGAGTGAGCTCCACTCATTTAGAAGTTCAAATGTAGGTTCATGGACTATTTATACAAGAGAGATGGCATGTTTTTGTTCTTCGTGTATGGATTTTATTTGGGAAGAGTGTGAGTCAAAAGAGTGGGTTGACGAATGGTCTTGTAGAACTTTAGTAATGATTGACACATATCAACTTCCACAAGCACTACAATTGACCCAAATGGAAGTATCGGTTGACTTTGACCATGTATCAGACCTAGTGCAACCAAGTATTATAGATTTATTTATTAGTTCAAATTAATATTTTAACTAAGCATTATATTATATTTTAGATCATTTAGTGGAATTAATTTTTTCATACAATTAGATGCAGGTCATGTTTATGCAGTTATTGCTGATGAGAATAATGAAGAAGGAACAAATTATTATTTGTCTTGTTGCATAGAGGGAAAAAAGAAATTGACCACCACAATCATTGATGGAGAGGATATTGAGTATCCTACAGGGTCTGTTGTTATTACTAGAACATGGCTTAGAAGGCACCTGATGAAGAAGTTTGATGTGTGGTTGTTTGAGGACTTTGACACACATAGGAATATTCTTCATCACTCTAACCTTGTTCTTGCATCAAATGTTCAATTGATCAAATATCGGGGTCGACCACACAATAAGAATTTATGGAAACTTCGTGAGTTTGACCATGAAGCAGTACTTGACACTATAAAGATTAGAGCTGACCCACATGGTTCATTAGATTGAATTGGTGCAATAATAGGGATGCATTACAAATCAAATAACTATATTGTTCATTATTAAAGTTATTATGATTATGTACATATATAGATTACAGTCTTGCCAATTTTCTTACAAGAGTTCTCTATTCATCAATCCATAGTATCTTCTTCCGAGTCGATGGTAGAGGCCTCATTTGTGGTATATGCTTGTTTATTAGTTCAAAATTTTTTACTTTGTAGTTTAAATTATTTATTTTCCATTGAAATAAGTAATGAAATTTATGGATTGACTTGTCATTGCAGTAAAATTTTGCATTCATCAAGTAGCATACATTGTGGCATGAAGGGAGAACTTGTGATTGGAGGGGCATACACATTCACAAAATACCTTTCTATGAGAAGTTTGTAATTTCTAGTCCTAAGGACTTCTTGATATTTAAGCCCTTTCCACATTCACATTCACAAATGCCATTTAAAATTAACCTTTAACCCTATGCTATATATATGATGATCATAATTAGGTCCATGTGTACTCTTTTTCCCTCTATATTCTTGATATTCAAAACTTAGTTGTAAACCTTAGAACCTTATGAGTGGATCCTTTTCACTTCACATTTCACCTAGACACAAGTACCATTTAGCATGCTCATGTCTATACTTTTGGGTGGTGATTGTAACCTAAGCTATAATTAACTAACCTAATATTTGATGATGAGCCCTTGCATCTTACTAGTTGCATGGGGTTAGGTTATGGGGTGACATATAAAAGTTCATACCACCTCTTCTTATCTATTCCTTTATGTTAGATTTAGTTCATAAGTCATCCTAGGATGAGCACTAATCTAGGATGTCTTCTACTCCCTTTCTTTTAGTACCATGGTTTGAATATCGGATTCTACTCTAGCATATCCCTCCATCTTTTTCATTCCTTCATCCCTAGATATTGTGACCTCCCTAATCCTCTCAAAATCTAAGGTCCACATTGGAAAAATCCTTGAAATGAATCATAGAATTATACCCCATGCTTCTCTTATCTTTTTTCACATGCTTTGTGCCTACCTCATACCTCATACCACTACATATGCAATTGAGAAATTTTTGTTTCCCATTTTCAATGTCTTCCTTTACATTGGCAAAATCCAAGGTCCATAATGGAAAACTCCTTCAAATGAATCATATCAAAGACACCTTATCATTTTTCACATTCTTTGTGCCTACCACATACCTCATACCACTACATCTTCTACAAGTTACATGTCCCAGATGTAATTAAGATAATTCTTTGCTTGCCTTGATGCATAATTCCTTTTTCCTTGTATTTGATCCAATTTAGGTCCAACTATGATTATGTATATATAATATTACATATAGTCTTACATATTGTTACCTAAATTTATTATTATTATTATGTACATATAGTATTACATTTGGGTCAATTTTCATACAAGAGTTATCTGTTCATCAATTTCCATAGTATCTTCTTCCTAGTCGATGGTAGAGGCCTCATTGGTGGTATATGTTTGTTTATTAGTTGAAAATTATTTACTTAGTGGGTTAAATTATTTATTTTCCATTGAAATAACTAATGAAATTTGTGGTCTGACTTGTTGTTGCAGCCAAATTTGCATCCATCAAGTCGCAAACATCATGGCATGAAGGGAGCACTTGTGATTAGGTGTATCAAGTTCCTATTTCTAAGAAATGATGTACAAATGGCATTTGCAAAAAGATCAACATCTCTATTTCTTTGTAAAAGGGTTCAGGCCCTTTCAAAAACCCATTTTACTAATATCAAAAGCAAATGCCACTTACATTTATAGATTTAAATCCAACAATGGATCATTTCTTTTTCTTTTGTTGAACTTGCATAATTCAAATTCTATGTAGAAACACTTGGTTGAATTGGCCTTGAGGAACGAGTTTATAGTTTTCACTTCACATTAATAGCCCCATACCATGTTTTGACATTCTAGTTGTAATAGTTCAAATTTACAACTTAAGAGTGCCACTTCCTCTATTGTTAGCCTTTTGTATCCTTGGAAGGTTGTCACACATCTATAATGATTTGACATGTGATTGATTACCTTCATGTAATTCATTACCTTCAGGTAGACTTTTTTCCTCACACTCACCAATCATTGAGTGAAGTTAGCTACAATTCACAATATAAATTATGTAAATACATGTGATAACAACTCTCTTATAAATCTTATGCAAATTTGTCATTACCTACGTTGACTGTGCATTTTTCTTTCTCTTGCAAAACGAGGAAGAGAGTAAGAGAGAGAGAGATGTTTGGCATGATTCACATATCCTCATTTCACCTTCTTTATGGTTTCCATGCTTTTCATATCCTCATTTCACCTTTCTACATTTGCTTTACACCTTCCACTTTGCATACATGTCTAGGAGAGAAATTTTGCATGCTTGAATTTCATGCAATGGAAAGGTGCTAGGAGAGAAATTTTGCATTCCATAGTTCCTAGGACCGAACAGACTGTACCAATGCATTGGGGTGGGCAGGTATATTCCAAGAATGGTCTCATTTTGTGTGCCAAGTGTCCCATTCGATCCAGGCTACAGGGTACCGACAAAGTCCCTTAAGATCCCTAAAAGCAAAAAACTACCAAACTATGATAGAGCAGTTCTCAGAATTTGTGGCAGCTGGGAATGTTCTATTTGAACCTACAGGTACACATGGGGTCCATCCACTATAGCCTCTCCTAGTTTTGGTCAACTCTAATTCATTTGACCATGCCTAAATCAAATACATTCTTGAAAAATGCTTTAGTTTCATGCAATGGAAAGGTGCTAGGAGTGAGATTTTGGGTTCCATAGCTTGTGGGGCCAAATGGACTACGTCAACATGTTGGGGTGGGTGGGTAAATGCCAAGGAGGTCTCGTTTCATGCACCAAGTGTCCCAATTATTCAAGGCAACATGCTACTGGCAAAGTCACTTAAGATCTTAAGAGCAAAAAACTACAAAACAATGACAAAGCAATTCTCAGAATTCATGGTAGCTGGGAATCTTTTTTTTAGACCTTCAAGTTTACATGGGGTCCTTCCACAATAACCTCTCTCATTTTTGGTCAACTCCAATATGTTTGACCGTGCCGAAGTCAAATGTATTCTTGCAAAATGCTTTAGTTTCATATAGTGGGAAGGTGCTAAGAGTGATTTTTTTCCTTCCACAGATTGTGGGGCCAAACAGACTATGTTAACACATAGGGGTGGGGGGGTAAATGCTAGGGGAGGTCTCATTTTGTTCACCAAGTGTCCTAGTCATTTGGATCAGCAAGCTACCAACAAAGTCACTTAAGATCCCTAAGAGCAAAAAATTGACAAACTATGACAGAGTAGTTCTCAAAATTCATGGTATCTACGAATGTTTCATTTAGACTTACAGGTGCACGTGGTGTTTGTCCACAATAACCCCTCTTAGTTTTGGTCAACTCCAATCCATTTGACTATGTTGAAGTCAAATGCATTCTTGCAAAATGCTTTAGTTTCATTCAATAGAAAGGTGCTAGGAGTGAATTTTTTCCTTCCCCATCTTGTGGGGTTGAATGGACTATGTCAATGCATCGGGGTGGGTGGGTAAATGCTAGTGGAGGTCTCATTGTGTGCACCAAGTGTCCCAGTCGTTCGAGGCAACAAGCTACCGACAAAGTCACTTAAGATCCCTAAGAGCAAAAAGTTGCCAAAATATGATGGAGCAGTTCTCAAAATTAGTAGCATCTAAGAATATTCTATTTAGACCTATAGGTGGACATGGGGTCCATCCACAATAACCTCTCTTGGTTTTGGTCAACTCCAATCCTTTTGACCGTGTTGAAGTCAAATGCATTCTTGCAAAATGCTTCAGTTTCATGCATTGGAAAGATGCTAGGAGAAATATTTTGCATTCCATAGCTTGTCGGCCTAAATGGACTATGCCAACATGTTAGGATGGGTGGGTAAATTCTAGGGGAGGCCTTGTTTCATGCGTGAAGTGTCCCAGTCATTTGGGTAGCAGGCTACCGACAAAGTCACTTAAGATCCCTAAGAGCAAACAACTACCAAACCATGACGAAGCAGTTCACAGAATTTGTGGTAGCTGAGAATGTTCTATTTGGACCTACAGGTGCATGTGGGGTTCATCCACAATAACCTCTCTCAGTTTTGGTCAACTCCAATCCATTTGACCGTGCTGAAATCAATTGCATTCTTGCAAAATGCTTTAGTTTCATGCAACACAACCTTTTCAGGAGCCATATTTTTCTTTCCACATCTCATGGGGCTGAACGGACTATGCCAACGTGTCAGGGTGGGTGGGTAAATGCTAGGGGAGGTCTTTTTTTGTGCACCAAGTGTCCCAGTCATTCGAGGTAGTAGGCTACCGACAAAGTCACTTAAGATCCCTAAGAGCAAAAAACTACCAAACTATGAAGGAGTAGTTCTCAAAATTTGTAGTAGCTGGGAATGTTCCATTTAGATCTATAAGTGCATGTGGGGACCTTCCACAATAACCTCTCTCATTTTTTTCAAATCCAATCTGTTTGACCGTGCCGAAGTAAAATGAATTCTTGCAAAATGTTTCAGTTTCATATAGTGGAAAGGTGCTAGGAGTGATCTTTTGCATTTCATAGCTCGTGGGCCTGAACTGACTGCACCAATGTGTCGGGGTGGGTGGGTGAATGCTAGGGGAGGTCTCGTTTCATACACCAAGTGTCACAATCGTTCAAAGCAGCAGGCTACTGACAAAGTCACTTAAGATCCCTAAGAGCAAAAAACTTCCAAACTATGACAGAGCAGTTCTCAGAATTTGTGGCAGCTAGGAATGTTCTGTTTGGACCTATAGGTATATGTGGGGTCTATCCATGATAACATCTCTTGGTTTTGGTCAGCTCCATTCCATTTGACCGTGCCAAAATCAAATGCATTCTTGCAAAATGCTTCAGTTTCATGCAGCGCAACCTTCCCAGGAGCCATATTGTTAGGAACATGTGTTTAACCCTTCTCTTTACTTTGTTAGTATATTGTTGTTGGACGCATATGCTTTGTAGCCATCCCATGAGTATATTGTATTATCCCACATTCATTGGGAGTAATAGTTGTTTAGATTAGACTTAGTATATAAGTACTTGAGGCCAATGAAGGCATCCATGAATTTATTGTATTGAGCTTGCTCAAAGAAGGTTACCCCCTCGAAGTGGCCTGCGATTAATAAATTCCTTCTGTGTTTCTGCTATTTTTGTTATTTCATGCATTTTTCATTATATTGTTTACAAGAGGTTCCTCTCACATATTTTTCCTTCCACAACTCGTGGGGTTGAACGAATTGCGCCAATGCATCAAGGTGGGTGGGTAAATGCTAGGGGAGGTCTTGTTTTATGTTCCAAGTGTCCCAGTCATTCAGGATAGTAGGCTACCAGCAAAGTCACTTAAGATCCCTAAGAGAAAAAAACTGCCAAACTATGTGTAACATCGAGAAATGTCCCCTTGGGGGCTTTTCCCTCATAAGGTTTGGCTCTCGAGTCTTTAGTATGCATTTAGGACATTTTAGTTCATATTTTGGCATCCCGATGGAATGAGACCTAGGCTCCATGGCAAATTGGACATAGGTGGACCCCTTGAGCTGTACCCTACCCAAAATAAGGGGGGAGGACTTGGATGCCCACACCCTAGTCCTGCCCTATTTTGGGGTAGCCCTAATTTTTGGGTGTCGATTTATGACCGTTATTTGGTCCTTTTGTCGACACAGTAAGTTTTGATTTTTAAAATCTTGGTGGGATTTCTTGTAGTTGCATATATAAGCATGCTTAGGCATTCATTTGTAAACTAGACTTCAATGAGATGATCATTGTGATGTTCAAGTGTTCTCAAGGTGATTCAAGGCTTTCTATTGTGTTGCAAGAGAAGACTTGTGTGTTTTATGTGTTGATATTTGTAGATTTGAGAATCAATTTCCTCATGGCATGAAGAGCATCTTCCTCCCATGAGAGCTTCGTTACAAGGTGACATAAATATTGTGTTTTCATCATTGATTCCTTTAGTTTTTGCCTTTGCCTCACAAAGGCACATACTCTTTATCTGACAACAGTGTTCAGAGACTTAAGTGTCCTCTGGGGCTTGACTGAGGCAAGCCTCTAAACACCACAACCCCCAAACCAAGTCTTGTGATTGCAGGTTGTAGGTGTTGCATTTGGGAAAAGTAGAGTTGCAGGAAGGATTGGAAGGCATCAAGGATTTAGGATCTGAAGAAAAGAAGGAAACCAGAACACTTCCAGGACTTGGGCAATCACTCCAGTGTCCTCCGCAGACAAATCTCTAAAAATAGAAGTTACAGGACTGATCAGTGTCGGAAGGAGGTCCGGATTCCTCAAAGAAACTGGCACCATGGACTTGGGCACCCGCTCCAGTGTCCCTAACTATTCTTCTTTGGAACCCCCAAAATAGGTATTCTATAATTTGGTATTTTACTCCTGTCTACAAGAGCTATTTCCATTATTCATCAATTTGTTGTCGTATTTGCATAATTAGGGTTTTAATGGTTAATTGGGCATAAGAGAAGGAAAATTAATAATTAAATTCCCTAATCCAAGTTTCTCTACATCTACAAGTGACCTAGGGTATGATAGTACTCGTCACTTGACCCTAGATCCTTGAATGTATAGTGGAGAGGCGGATTCAAACATCTCAACATTAGAACATTAACAAATCTAATTTTCCCCTAAACACTATGAAAGAGCAGTTCTTAGAATTGGTGGTAGCTGGGAATATTTTGTTTGAACCTATAGGTGCATGTGTGGTCCATCCACAATAACCTCTCTCAGTTTTGGTCAACTCTATTCCATTTGACTGTGTTGAAGTCAATGCATTCTTGTAAAATGCTTCAGTTTCATGTAGCGCAACCTTGCCAGGAGCCATATTTTTCCTTCCACATCTCGTGGTACTGAATAGAATATACAAAAATGTCATGGTGGGTGGGTAAATGATAGGGCAGGTCTTGTTTTGCACACCAAGTGTCCCAGTCGTTTGGGGCAGCAGGCTACCAACAAAGTCACTTAAGATCCCTAAGAGCAAAAAACTACCAAACTATGATAGAGTAGTTCTCAGAATTTGTGGTAGGTAGGAATGTTCCATTTAGACCTATAGGTGCATGTGGGGTCCATCTGTAATAACCTCTCTCAGTTTTGGTCAACTCCATTCTATTTGACCATGCTGAAATCAAATGCATTCTTGTAAAATGCTTTAGTTTCATGCAACGCAACCTCGCCATGGCCATATTTTTCATTCTACAGCTCATGGGGCTAAACCAACTATGCCAATGCATCAGGGTGGGTGGGTAAATGCTGGGGGAGGTCTCGTTTCATGTGCCAATTGTCCCAGTCGTTCTGGGATGTAAGCTACTGGCAAATGACTTGCCAGTAGCTTACATCTTGAAATGACTGGGACACTTGGCACATGAAATGAGACCTCCCCCAACATTTACCCACTCACCCCGACACATTAGCATAGTCAATTTGGCCCCACAAGCTGTGGAATGCAAATTTTCACTCCTAGAACCTTTCGACTTTGCCAGTAGCTTACAACTTGAAATGACTGAGACACTTGGTGCATGAAACGAGACCTCCCCTAGCATTTACCTACCCACCTTGATGCATTGGTACAGTCCACTTGGCCCCATGAGTTGTGGAATGTTAAATTTTACTATTATCACCTTTCAACTTTGTCGGTAGCCTACTGCCCCAAATGATTGGGACAATCGACACAAGAAATGAGACCTCCCCTAGCATTTAGCCACCCACCCCAATGTGTTGATGTAGTCGGTTCAGCCCCACAAGCTGTGGAATGCAAAATCTCACTCCTAGCACCTTTCCACTGCATGAAACTTTTGCATTTTGTGAGAATGCATTTGACTTCAACACGATCAAATAGATTGGAGTTGTAAAAAATTGAGAGAGGTTATTGTGGATGGACCCCACCTGCACCTGTAGGTCCAAATAGAACATTCCAGCTACCATGAATTCCAAGAACTACTCCATCATAGTTTGGCAGTTTTTTGCTCTTAGGGATCTTAAGTAACTTTGTCGGTAGCATACTGACCTAAATGACTGGGACACTTGGTGAAAAAAAAGAGACCTCCCCTAGCATTTAACCACCCACCCCAATGTGTTGGCATAGTTTGTTTGACCCCACAAGCTATGGAAGGAAACATTTCACTCCTAGCACCTTTCCACTACATGAAACTGAACCATTTTACAAGAAGGCATTTGACTTCGACACGGTCAAACGGATTGGAGTTGACCAAAAATAAGAGAGGTTATTGTGGAAAGATCCCACGTGCACCTTTAGGTCTAAACTGAACACTCCCAGCTACCACAAATTTTGAGAACTACCCCGTCATAGTTTTGTAGTTTTTTGCTCTTAGGATCATAGTGACTTTGCCGGTAGCCTTCTACCTCAAATGTCTGGGACACTTGGCACATGAAATAGGACCCCCCTTAGCATTTACCTACCACCCCAATGCGTTGGCATAATCTGTTTGGCCCCACGAGCTGTGGAATCTAAAATCTCACTCCTAGTACCTTTCCACTAAATGAAACTGAAGCATTTTCAAGAATGCATTTGATTTCGGCACGGTCAAATGTATTGGAGTTGACCAAAACTAGGAGAGGCTATTGTGGATGGACCCCATGTGCACCTGTAAGTCTAAACAAAACAATCCCATCTACCATAAATTTTGAGAACTGCTATGTCATACTTTGGCAGGTTTTTGCTCTTAGGGATCTTAAGTGACTTTACCGGTAGCCTACTACCCCAAATGACTGGGACACTTGGCACACAAAATGAGACCTTCTCTAGCATTTACCCACCCACCCCAATGGATTGGCATAGTTCGTTCAGCCCCACGAGTTGTGGAAGGAAAAATATGGCTCCTAGCAAGGTTATAATGGACGGACCCCATGTGTACCTGTAGGTTTGAACGAAACATTCCCAGCTGCCATGAATTCTGAGAACTGCTCCATCATAGTTTGGCAATTTTTTGCTCTTAGGGATCTTAAGGGACTTTGCCAGTAGCCTGTAGCCCAGATCGAATGGGACACTTGGCACATGAAACGATACCTCCTGGCATTTACCCACCCACTTTGATGTATTGGTGCATTTTGTTCAACCCCACGAGCTGTGAAATGCAAAATTTATCTCCTAGTAGCTTTCCACAAGTATACCACTGGATCCCCTTTACAATACAAGAAATCAATTCCCAATCTTACGAGCATAGTGAGAGAACATCTCTCTTCTAAGAGTTCCAAATCATTGGACTTTAGTTCCAAATGAGAAGAAATCCACAAATACTACCACAAATAGATATAAACACACTATCCACAAATACTACCACACACTAAACTCACCACTCTTTCCCTTATGCTGTCCTTCGATAAGAGATCAACGTTGCGACACAATATTGGTGTTGAAAGAAATCAAAAAACATAGGGGAGTGGACCTAATATTTGAGCATCCTAACTTTACACCTATAACAGTTGTGCATTAAGTCAATTTTTTTAGTGCACTAATGTGGCATCACATGATTGGTTTCTTTTTAGATCTAAAGAGCACATTTCATTCAATTATAAGTACTTATAGTCAATACTAACAACCTTAAAGTCAAAACTAGTAGTGTTAAACTTTTAAAAATATTAAAACTTAAATCCACAAATACTATCACAAGTATTGGAACATGCTCAACCACACAAATTTGATGAAAACATATTTATAAAATAGATATGTAAGACAACATAGATTCTCACTTATCATAAAAATTTGATAGTCACTCTTATTTACATTAAGTCCTCACCAACATCACAAAATTCTTGTTAAGATCACAAACACCATGATTTTTTTTAATGAAACTTCAAAACAGATGTATGGACAAGGTGTTGAGGACACATATTTCATCTATTTTCTAGTAAATGCTAGCATTTTCTAGATTTTCTTAAGCATTTTTAGCTTATAGCAAGCATTCCATAGCTTTTCCTTCACCTAGAGTGCATAATGGGGAGTGATAATATCAAGTTTTACTAGTTTTGGTATCACTTCAGACCTAGCATCAATAAAATGTAGGGTTTTTTGCAATATTTATTTCAAAACTGAGGTTTTGGTAGTGTATGAGGGTTCGGTACAATCATTTTCTTTATAAATGACAACCTATTTCATATGCCTGCCCCTCCACACTTGCCTTAGTACAGATACAAAGTCTTACCATTTTCTTCTTTGATCAAAATGTATTTGTTTTGCATATTGAAGGCATTCTTATATAGAAAAATCAGAAATTCCTTGCCTAAATTAGCATTTTTAGCCTAAGGCTTGATAGTTTATGGTAGCAGAAAGAGTTTGGAGGCCCTCATGGTGTTGGATGTTCATCTTTTTTCTAGATATTGTATGATTTATGCTACAAAACCCTCGTAGATACACACAAAGCATGTGGCTAAAGGATGGAAGAATTTGTCATAGACTTCACACTACACACAGTCTCATAGAAAGCATGGTGAAGATGAAAAAAGTGAGCATTCAAGGAGCAATCATGAAGACTATTTTTGACAGTCATGAAGACCGTGTCATGACAGTCATACAATAAGGAATGGAAAGAAGTCTAATAGTGACTGTAATAACAGTATAGAAGAACATCTAATATGTTGTTACAAAAAGACAACAATCTTTGACCTTTTGAAGACAGTCATGAAGTTTTATAACAACATCAAAAAGTAATATGGACTGTAAGTTTGTTGACAATCATACAAAGGGAGTATGACAATCATCAGTCAGGTGTACACAATGAAGGAGGCGTAGGGTTTGTCAAGAAACTAACATCATGAGATGACTATTTTGACTCAACACAACAAACAAAGGAATAATGTGTAGGTCTTCAATCACAAAGAAGGATCTAAGATAAAATGGAAGGTCATTGAAGTCATTTTCCATATAAGGGTTTATCAAGAAGTTCAAACTCTTTTTACAACTTTGTATAGTTTGTAAGCCTTTGGTAATTCTTGTAAACTCACTATAAAGTTCATAAAGTGTAATGGATAGTGTCAAGAGTAGAGGTAAGGCACTAAGAGATGACTATACAAGAGTGAAGAGACATTATCAAAAGCATCATCATGTCAAAGATTTAGAGTGACTTGTCAAATAATGAAAGAAGCCTAGTTGATTAGGGTTTGTATAAGAGTTAGAAGCCTTCTTTGTTGTGAAACCGTAGAACAACCATGAATATCACTTTCACATCATGAAGTCCTCTCATGGAATGCAATGATTGCAAGATATGCAAAAAATGGATTTGTTGAAAAGACTTTAGAAACTTTCAAGCAAATGCAATTGGCACGTGTAAAGACAAATTCCACAACCTTCGCCAGGATGCTCCCTATCTCTACCAAAATAGGATCTTTGGAACAACATATGGACAACCATCAAAGCATAAAGGATATAGGAATTTTGTCACATGTTGTAATTGCAGTTGCCCTTGTAGGCATGTATGCAAAGTGTGGAAGCATAGACAAGGCACATAGACTATTTGATAAAACACCACAAAGAGATGTCCTCTCATGGAATGCAATGATTGCAAGATATGCAAAAAAGGGATTAGTTGAAAAGACTTTAGAAACTTTAAAGAAAATGCAATTGGCACATGTAAAGCCAAATTCCACAACCTTTGCCAACATCCTCCCTATCTCTACCAAAATAGGATCTTTAGAACAACGTATGGACATCCATCAAAACATAAAGGATATAGGAATTTTGTCACATGTTGTAATTGCAGCTACCCTTGTAGACATGTATGCAAAGTGTGGAAGCATAGACAAGGCACATGTACTATTTGATAGAACACCACAAAGAGATGTCCTCTCATGGAATGAAATGATTGCAAGATATGCAAAAAATGGATTTGTTGAAAAGACTTTTGAAAATTTCAAGCAAATTCAATTGACATGTGTAAAGCCAAATTCCACAACCTTTGCCAACATCCTCCCTATCTCTACCAAAATAGGATCTTTGGAAGAACGTATGGATAGCCATCAAAGCATAAAGTATATAGGAATTTTGTCAAATGTTGTAATTGCAACTGCCCTTTTAGACATGTATGCAAAGTGTGGAAGCATAGACAAGGCACATGGTCTATCTGATATAACACCACAAAGAGATTCCCTCTCATGGAATGTAATGATTATAAGATATGCAAAAAAGGGATTTTTTGAAGACTTTAGAAACTTTCAAGAAAATGCAATTGTTGTCGATGAGGATTGCACCCTTATGCAAAGCTGTGACACTCTGCAATCCTTCAAAACATGGGGACAAACTCAGGCTGTGGGTGACCTATAGTGAGTTTGAACCTCTAGATTGTGGGTTGGTTCCATTAAAATAGTTTATTTGAAACTATGATTTTCTATTTTGGAAAAGGGTAAGAAGGAAACTATAAGGGAATAAAACTTGTAAAATTTGGTGATGCACCTAATAAGGATGGAAAAAATTACAATATGGTTCACAATAGAAATCAGAAATCTAACCTACACAATCCAATCTTGGCATAAATATCACAAAAGTGCTTCTGAGGAGGGCTAGAAAATGAACTCTTTATGAAGGAAAATGACTTTTCACAACATAAAAGAACTATTTTCTATAACACAACCTAAGACCTATAATACACTATGCTTAACACCTCAAGTAAGAGAGACAATAATTTTAAAGGTTTTGATAATTAAACATAGTAAAAATTCATCAAATCATCTCATACAATTAGCATCAAATGGAAAGGAAACTACTTGATTCCAAAAAATAAAGGTAATATTGCATGAAAACAAAGAAATTAGACCTGTAATATGTTGTGATCTCTATAAAACTGTAAAAAAATGAGATAGAAAACCTTCTTCTCTCTCAATGTGTAAAAGAGAAAAAAGGCAAGAACTAGAAAAAACCAAGTTTTTCTTTACAATATACAATTTTCTCTCTCCAAGAGGCATGCAAAATGAAACTATAGCTAACTGCCTCTAAAAATAAGTCCTCCAAAGTGATCCACGAGCAAACCAAGAAATCCCTAAAAATAAGGGCTCAAACTGCCACAAATTGAGCAAAAATAGCTCCAAGTTGACCCTCTCCATGTGTTTGACCAAGAAGTTGACCAAAACCCCTCAAATTGCTCCTAAAATCATGCAAAAAGGCTCCAAATAGCCTCAATTAAAAGAACTCATCAATTTGCATGATTATGCTTTTGCAAAATTGACGTGAGTAAATAATAAAGTAATTAGAGGATAATTACTCTATTGTTACTTACAACTTGTACTATTTCTAATTTTACAATTTGTGATAAATAATAAAGTAATTTGAAGAATATTACTTTACTATTTATTTACATTGGTTTATTTTGTAAAATCATGCATGATGAGAAAGAAAGCTCCTTATCTCCCTAATTATATTTGCCTAATTTGCATGATTTGAGCCAAAATTAGGACTTAGGAGAAAATAAAACTCCCTTATATCTTTTTGTGAGAAAAAACACCTAGTTGCATGACATATGCATTAAAGCAAAAATTCATCCTTATTGCTCCACATGCAACAAGGAGAAAATAAATAACCCTCTGCCTTATTACTCCATTTACAATACAAAATTGACCTCACTACCATATATCCTCCATGCAAAAAACAATGATACCCCTGCCACCTTGCATCTCATTTTGTCTTCATATAATCCTTTACCTTTGACTTTGAATGATGATTAAATTATAAGGCATAATCAAGCTTTCTTTGACCATATTTGGTCATCTGCATGTATCAATTATTATGAGGAATCCTTTGACAAGGCATACACTTGCAAGACAAAAGAGAATCTTTGACCATTTGCGGCCTAAGCATCTTTTGACTATGATAGTCAACCCCCAAGGTAAAAGACTTTGTTTGAATTTGTAATAAGGCATAAATATTACCTTCTCTAATGATATCAACACTTTTGACTTGGAACAATATGCAAGTAATACATATTTGTCGGTCATCCTTAACAATGATTGCTAGGAACATAACACTTGAGGTCTTGACCCCATCGGCATTTTGGATGATGTAATGATAATTATTTAGAAGTCAAAAATCAAAAGGAAAGAAAAGAAGCCTCAAACAAAAGAGGGAAGGAACCCTAATCTCAAGTCATTTTTACTTGCTTCTTCCTCCCTGCCGCCGCTCTACAACTCCTCCATGGCACTTAGGGTTTGATAGCTTCTCTCGAGATCTCCATGATTTCTTGGCTCTCTGTGATTGATTTCTTTGTATCTTCTCAGTTAAAAGAAGTGGGAGAGACTAGTGAGTATGGCATTTTGAGTTTTTACTGAGTTTTTTCACCATTTTTTTAGCTCTTTGACCTTGAATGGCCGCGACCATACATGCTTTTCTCTTATGCTATACTCTTTTGCCACCATTCTTTATCGTTCTTCTATGTGTTTACTCTGTAAATGCGGCAAAAAATGATAAAAATCCTCACAAGGAGGCGACGACCATGCCATTTCCTCTTCTTTGCAACTTTGAAGGTGAGCCTTCCTCATTTCCTGATATGTATTCTTTGATATATTTGATCTGGAAAAATGAGGTTTCTTTTGTAAAAAAGATATGGGTGTCTAATTTTAAAAGAGAATGTCTACTCCTTTGTAACAGCCATGCCAATGAATGCATTTTGTAGCTGCTTTCATTCTCTTATTATGTAAACTCTTGAGGGTTTCATATATGAAATGTGGGTTTCTTCTTACTGTGCATAGAAATGCTCTTCTATGTCACGGCTATACCAGTAGACACTTTGTATCATTCTCTTTTGACTATATCTGTAGAAATGAAAAGAGGGTTTCAAAACTTGATAAGGGTTTTTTTCAAAAATGCATATAATTGCCATTTTATGGCATGACCTTGACAGAGACACACTATGACACCAATCTCTTTTCTGTAACAACAAAAAGATGTTAGGGTTTGAAAATTTTCTCATGTGGGTATCTCAAAAAATCTTTCTCTATTACGACCATGCTAAAAACACCTCCTGCAACTTCTTCTTTTCACCATGTGAATGAAAAGAATACAAGGGTTTCTTCTTACTGTGCACAAAAGGTTTCACTCTTTATCAGTTGGGTATCATCTTTTAGGAAAAAAACTTGCTTTCTATTCATAGCCTATGGAAGAAGATACCCTGTATATATTCTTTTACCTGAAATAAGAGTTTCAACACAGAAACATAGTGATATTTCTTTGACTATTCAATAGCTCATCTTTATGATTCTGTAGCTTCTTTCAATGACCATATTGATATTTAGGGAAATAATAACTGTTAGATTCCTTTATGTTATTTGTGTCATTCTTGTATACATAAATCTTTATCAATCTCTCTTCAACACAAAACCACTTCAGATATGATTGCACTTTCTTTGACAGTTTTACACTTTGATTATTATCTTGTTTCAAGATTGTCACCTGTACATGATGAAGTGATGACTATATCATACAAACTTGAAACTGTGTCTTTATACTTTATCTTTCTGTGCATTCAAAAAATCTCGTAGCATGTTTAGCATGTCATTTATCTTTTCCTTTTTTATTCCATCACTGTACCAGTTAGAAACCATAATGTATGAACAATAAATACTTAAGTTTGTATTAGTCAGAGGTATTACTATAACATGTATTTCTTTCTTTATCTTGCTCATATTACTATAGTTTGTCAGTTGATCTCTTTTTTCTACCACCTATAAGATGCTTTATCATTTGGTTATGTATGGTTACACCTGTACTTGATAATCTGAACCTGTAGCATTCATTTGTCTCTCTAACATGATGTTTCTCATTCATTCATGACTATCAGAGTCCATGATGCTTTTATCTGATTCTATCCTTCATCTTATCTCCATACTTTTGTCATTTCTTAAGTCTAATTTTATGAACTATCACATAAAATATGATAGCAACAAGGCATCTTAATGATGATATGAACAAGAAAAGTACCTTTCATGGCTGCATTTCTATTTTCTGCATTCTGTCAAGTTGACTCAAGCACTCTGAACTTATCTAATTTGTTTTAATCAATTGCAATCAATGTGAACATAGTTTATAGGAGCAACTGCTCCTTTTCATGATTATGATGACACACTTTCTCTACAAGTTGATTTAATGATGCATGATATAACTTTGAATGATGCATCCTATCTTATTTTGATACTCCTTTTCAAATGAATAAAAAAAGAAAACATGCTGGGCTCAACCCTTATGGGAGCCACATTTTCTCCACATGTTTAAATGTCTTCAAATCAAAAACATTACTTTTCCTAGACCTGCACAGTGAACAAACAAGTTAGCATAAAAACATACCTGATGGTATTGATTGATCCTCTTCACGATATTCTAATTTATAGCACATGTCTGATTTGATCTTTCATATGAAATGCATGATATGACAAGTTGACATGTCTGTATGATAAAGCATATGATAACATTAAATATCCGGAGCTCTTATAGGACTTTCCCCAATTTTTTTGCAGGTACAACTGATACAACTGGAGTTGAAGATGAGGACTAAAGATCAACTATCCACTAGCTCAACAACCTCCTTGCTCAGGCAACGATGGATATTTAGTTTTCTCATGTGTTCTTCCTTATTTCTTTTATCATCAGATGTATATCTTGCAAATGTTTGCATTGCTCAGTTTAGTTACTCCCACGGCTTGTGTGGGACACATTTGAACACTTCTTTTAAACATGATCAATTAATTTATCTTATGCACTTGATGTATGTATGTTTCCTTTTTAATCAATGCATAGGATAAAGTAACAGATATTGAATTGTATGTTCCAAATTTGACATGAAACAACAGTTCAAATAAATACCTTTCTTTCTTTCTTTCAAATATGATCAACTGAATAATCAATTTGTCTTATAACTCCTGAAAGATAACACCATGTTAGATCAACTGTATTTCTTGAATGATTGATTCCTTGACATCTTGATTCACTTGTTATGATGATTCATCAATCTTGATCAGATTGATGGGTTATCTTGACAACTGAATATCTATCTATGCTTTGTCAAGACATCAACTGTTCATTAAATGCAATAACCTTAAAGTTTTATTTTATTCTTCCTGAAATAATTGCACTTAGGTCTAACTAAATTTAGTGTGAACAAAATTTATTAACAACAATTGGCACGTGTAAATCCAAATACCATAACCTTTGCCAGCATCCTCCCTATCTCTACCAAAATAGGATCTTTGGAACAACGTATGGATAGCCATCAAAGAATAAAGGATATAGGAATTTTTTCACATGTTGTAATTGCAGTTGCCCTTGTAGACATGTATGCAAAGTGTGGAAACTTAGACAAGGCACATCAACTATTTGATAGAACACCACAAAGAGATGTCCTCTCATGGGATGCAATGATTGCAAGATATGCAAAAAATGGATTTCTTGAAAAGACTTTAGAAACTTTCAAGTAAATGCAATTGGCACATGTAAAGCTAAATTCTACAACCTTTGCTAGCATCCTCCCTATCTCTACCAAAATAGGATCTCTAGAGCAACATATGGCCAACCATTAAAGCATAAAGGATATAGGAATTTTGTTACATGTAATTGTAGTTGCCCTTGTAGACATGTATGCAAAGTGTGGAAGCATAGACAAGGCACATGGACTATTTGATAGAACACCACAAAGAGATGTCCTCTCATGGGATGCAATGATTTCAAGATATGCAAAAAAGGGATTTGTTGAAAATATTTTAGAAACTTTCAAGCAAATGCAATTAGCACATGTAAAGCCAAATTCTATAACCTTTGCCAGCATCCTCCCCATCTCTACCAAAATAGGATCTTTGGAACAACGTATGGACAACCATCAAAGCATAAAGGATATAGGAATTTTGTCACATGTTGTAATTGTAGCTTTCCTTGTAGACATGTATGCAAAGTGTGGAAGCATAGACAAGGCATGTTGACTATTTGATAGAACACATGATTTTTGGCTTTCATTATGGTTTATCTTACTACTCATTCTTGGTGTGTACTTCACTTGAAGTTATCATGAATATGTTTCAGGGCTTGTATGGATCATGGTGAAGGCTTGGTTATGGTGGATTTTGTGTAATGGTGAAGGTCAATGGTATTTTGTTAGTCACAGTGACAAACCCTAGAGGCTTCTACAGTGTAATATACCTATACTCAACTTCTCTATCTTGTGTGGAGTATAAAGTTGGAATAGAAATATAAAATGCCAATCTTGGGTTAAAAACCTCATGGTGGGATCCACTTGTAGAGTGCCTTCTAAAATGACTAGTTTTCTCTTGAATATTGTTGTGGTTGTTAGTTCCATATGTATAGTCTCATTGATAAGATGTATTGTTATTAGCCCTTAAGAACAAAGTGAAAATGCTTTACTTTGATTAAATATGTGGATATCAATTATGTATGTGCATATGAGAAAAATGTTACCTTAAAAGAATTTGAAATATTTGCAAGGGCTATAGGATAGACCTATGGGACCATGGATATGGCTTTATTGTAACTTTAAAAAGATTTTTAAGGAAACCCTTATTTATGGAATTGTTACTGTGTATATTTATGCAATAATCAAGCTCAAAGTATATATGCTGTAAAACCTCATATTAAGAATAATTAAGGATATGATTATGTAGCATAGAGCCTTCTAGCCATAGAAATCATAAATTTTTGATATTGCATTGTTGTCATTGATGCCTAAACAAATGAATTGAGATATATAGGGTAGTTTTGAATGTAACAAATTTGATGAAGCATTACATATATGTACATATCTACTCATGTTAATAAGTGCTAGAGATGATGGTGCCACCTTCCAAAGCCAAATTCCACAACCTTACAAGACCAGCAAAAATCTCTCCTTACAAGCCTTAGAGATGATGTTGCCACCTATCATAAATGGTGTTTAGACTCTTGAAGAACCTTTTTATAAGAATGGGAAACTTGTAACAAATATTTGATGTTGTCATGTGCACAATAGTCAGTATCACTCAACCATGATGCATGAACAAAAGAGATAATATAGTTCAATGCAACCTTTCAGAAAAACCATTATATCTCTATGAAATATATGGCATTATAACCCATACAAAAAAATGACATATATACCATAAAATCCTTTATACAAAACCCATATAATGCAATGACATATACTTCATTATAGATTTCATATAAAAGTCATGATCATGCACAATATTGAATGTCAATAACCATGGTTTATGAATAAGAAGATTATGCACATAGTTGTAGGAGTCTGATGCACACTACCCATGATGCATGCATGACACTTGTATGATATTATTCCATATATGTCATTCAACCCTTATGCAAACCATATATGTATATGTCATATATATTTAATTTGACCCTTATGCACACCATGTACATATGAGAGAGATAGTGATAGAGAAAAGGAAATATAGAGATATAGAATAGGTACAAACCTTCAAAATGATAAATAAGCTATGCATATGCATAAAATATTTACATACATTAGTCTCAATAAAGCCATGAAGGCATACAAATATCATCAAAATGTCATACAATGCCATAACGCCAACATTGTCTCTCAAACTACAAAATGTCATCAATATATAGTCATACAAATTACATTATGGATGTGCCATGTAAAGGCATAAAAAGTGTCTTCGTCATAGATAGAAAACACTAAATTATTCAAACATTTGGCCTCTCTTTGCCCGACTAGAAATTGAACCTTGATCCCTTGAATTACTAGTTATCTTGCGTCGTTCTAATCTCTTGCGTCCCTCACTATTTTGTATTTCAAGTTGTATATACAAATTATAAAATTAGATACTATGCCAAACTCTATAACTAAAGTATATTATTTTAAAATGATATAAAAATAATATACACACAACATATTGGAAGTTTAGTTGCTCTTGCCTATGATGCTCGACATCATCAAGAGAGGTTTTTCCTCAGATAGGAGTGTTTACATCAATCTATAGCATAACAAAAACGTATTTATCAATTTCTTTCAAATATGTAATGATGTCAATTGAAAAAAAATAATCATAATTAAATCTATATGTTCATACTCATACCTGTGATAGATACATTACCGATGAAATTGTTGCAAAAACACCAATATCCAAATTCTCTCGTATACCTGGAGGTGTGATAGCTGAATACATCAACTAAACAAGAAATAACAGATTTAACTCAAAAACTATAATACACATAAACAATAAAATTATATTTTGTAAAATAAAAATTTAAAATGAGTTATAACATACCTCTATGTATCCAATGCCACAACTAACTGTAGGAACAGGCATGTTAGATGGTGATGTAATGCCTAGCCTATTCAACAAAAAATCACATTTTCAAATATTTAATGTATTGTTCTAGATATAAAATACTTCCTTTTGATATATTAGATTTTTACCTTTGAAACAGATGCACATGTACAACTCGTTTGTGGAACGGTCGATGTCGTAACATCTGGCTGTGACATTACACCCTGAAATGTATAATACATGCATAATTTTAAATATGTAATGGTGTCAATTGGAAAAAAGTAATCATAATTAAATGTATATGTTCATACTCATACCTGTGATAGATACATTACTGATGAAATTGCTATAGAAACACCAATATCCAAATTCTTTTGTATACTAGGAGGTGTGATAGTTGAATACATCAACTAAACAAGCAATAACAAATTTAACTCAAAAACTCTAATACACATAAACAATAAAATTATATTTTACAAAATAAAAATTTAAAATGAGTTATAGCGTACCTCTATGTATCCAATGCCACAACTAACCATAGGAACAAGCATGTTAGATGGTGATGTAATGCCTAGCCTATTCAACAAAAAATCACATTTTCAAATATTTAATGTATTATTCTAGATATAAAATACTTCCTTTTGATATATTAGATTTTTACCTTTGAAGTAGATGCACATGTACAACTCATTTGTGGAACGGTCGATGTCATAACATCTAGCTATGACATTAAACCCTGAAATGTATAATACATGCATAATTTTAGTTCAATTCTATAATAAAAAATTAATTTACATTTCAAAATTTAAGTATAAGATATATAAAAATCTTATAAATTCATATAAAAATACCTGTATGTGATTAGCAAACAAATCATTTAATAGCTCATCATCCATCACCACATCATCTATTTGATGACCTCGTACTGCTGGATCACCCACTCTGCTCCCAAAACATCTAAAATAACAATGAGTGCATTCATGGGAGGTGGCACCCTCTGGACCCTCTAGATAGCAATCTACTCTATAGGATAAATTAGAACAACTAAGGCACAAGTGAGAGTTAGGAGCACTAGAGCTAGATGGTTGTGCTGCCTGATTATCTACTGAAGCACAAGACTAAGATACATGTGTACCATGTTGTATAAGTGTGTTTGTGAGGCTAGCAATACCATGGAGAGTCTGCACCTCCATAGTCTCCTTGATGACTAATGGAATCATCACATGTTGGTTGATTTTTTGTGCTAGTGGTCTTTGTTGATAGTTTACATTCCAACAAGCTCCCAATCTATGTTGGGCAAAGCCTCCAACTCTACCCTAAAACTTCCTCATATCAAAATAATTGGGAATTTCATGATGAACAAACTCACAATAAAGTTTCTTGAGAAAAAATAATGGGACCTCGTGGTTATTACATGGAGGTTGGTCAAACACCATCCACCACCTCTCCCAAAAATTAGTTCTTATTTCATTATGATTATGCTAATGTATTGGAATTCCCTTTGAAGTCATAGGAAGCAGTGCATTGGTTCTAGGATTAGTAAAAAGAGAACAAATTTGTCCTTTTGTTATCTCTTTTTTGTTGGCATCATTATAGGACAATTTTGTTGCATAGAACTCATTGCATGATTCTTTATATCTTTTCCAATAATCTATTTGGCTCATCACTGAGTCAATATTCTTCATCGTTGCTTCCAATGATCAAGAGAGTGATATATGATGCGGGTTTGATATTGATGCCTTCAATTTTGAAACTATTTCTGTCAATTAATTTTTATTTTCTTCTAAATGCCCTAACAAATCCTCTTGACTTTGTCCAGGGTTTCTCGAAAGTGTTGGAGGAGATTGGGGTGTTGCAGGGTTCTCTTTGGGTATTTCCTCATCCAAATTTGGTTCTAGGTTAGAGTCTATAGGATCTGATATAAAAAAATTTTAAAAAAGAAATTCATAAAAAAAATCAAATTTGTTGAAATGCAAACATAATTTGATTATAAAATGATAAAATCATGAACATACCCGACGTAATGTTGATTTTGATTGTAAAATGATCAAATTTTGATAGCACAAACACGTTTTATGCTTCACAAGCGACGGGCAGAGGGTCCCAACCAAAATGAAAATATAGTTTTTTTTTTTGCTTTTTATCAAAGCCAGAATGCACTCTCGTTTTGGGGCTCCCAAAACACGCTTGCATTTTGGGGTTCCTAGAACACAAGCACATTTTGTGGCTCCCAGAATGTGAGCACGTTTTGGAAGCCCAGAACATACTCACATTTTGGGATCCCCAAAATGTGAGCGCATTTTGGCTTGGGCTTTACCAAGCCATAACGTGATCATGTTTTGGCTTGGGCTTTACCAAGCCATAACATGATCGTGTTTTGGGATTTTCAAAATAACACGATCGTGTTTTGGCTAAAATTGGACATTTGATCACTTTTTTATATAGAATTTCCATGCACTTACCCCATACTAATTTATAAATTCATTTTGTACATATCCTACAATTAAGGCATTCCATGAGATGGCATCTCTTTGATGTCTTCTGTTGAATAGTTCATGTGCCTTATCTATGCTTCCACATTTTGTATACATCTCTCATAGGGTAATTACAACACAATATCTAACAAAATTCTCATATCCTTCATGCTTTGATGGATATCCATATCCTATTCCAAAGATCCAATTTAGGCACAGGTAGGGAGAATGTTGGCAAAGGTTGTGGAATTTGGCTTTACACCTGCCAATTACATATTCTTCAAAGTATCTAAAGCCTTTTCAATAAATCCATTTTGTTCATATCCTATAATCAAGGCATTCCATGAGACCACATTTCTTTGAGGTATTCCACTAAGTAGTTCATGTGCCTTGTCTATGCTTCCACACTTTGCATTCATGTCTCCTAGGGCAGTTGCAACTACAACATCTGACATAATTCCCATATCCTTCATGCTTTGATGGATGTCCATACCCTATTCCAAAGATCCCATTTTTGCATAGGTAGGGAGGATATTGGAAATGGTTGTGGAATATGGCTTTAGACCTACCAATTGCATTTATTTTAAAGTATCTATAGCCTTTTCAACAAATCCATTTTATGTATATCTTGCAATCAAGGTATTCCATGAGATGGCATCTCTGCGAGGTGTTATGTCGAATAGTTCATGTGCCTTGTCTATGTTTCCACATTTTGCATACATGTCTCACAATGCAGTTGCAAGTACAACATCTGATAGAATTCCCATATCCTTCATGCTTTGATTGATGTACATGCCCTATTCTAAAGACCCCATTTTGGCACATGCAAGGAGGATGTTATCAAAGGTTGTGGAATTTGGCTTTACACCTGCCAATTTCATTTTCTTGAAAGTGTCTAAAACCTTTTCAAAAAATCCATTCTATGCATATCCTACAATCATGGCATTCCATGAGACCACATTTATTTGAGGTGTTATGTCAAACAATTCATATTACTTGTCTATACTTCCACATTTTTCATACATGTATCATAGGGAAGTTGCAACTACATCTGAGAAAATTCCCATATATTTCACGCTATGATGGATGTCCATACCCTATTCAAAAGATCCCATTTGGCACATGCAGGGAGGATACTGGCAAAGGTTGCACGAAATTTCGCTTTACAACTGCTAATTTCATTTGCTTCAAAGTGTCTAAAGCCTTTTTCAATAAATACATTTTGTTCATATCCTGCAATCATGGAATTCCATCAAACCATTCTTTAAGGTGTTATGTCAAATAGTTCATTTTCCTTGTCTATGCTTCCACATTTTGCATACATGTCCCATAGGTTAGTTGCCACTACAACATTTGACAAAATTTCCATATCAAAACAAAACTGTATAGTCATAAATGGGTTTGTACCACAAACTTCACTATTAATTCCCATTATAGTTCTTTAATTGCTTCATTCAGACCCATGTTCAAGCTTGTAACCATGTAAAGCTACCAAGGGTTTATGTTGGATGGTGCATGATAGTGTATGATTGTGTATGACAATCCTAAGTTTTCTGAACTCCTCATGGCCACCCTACAAAACACATAAGAGAAGACTATTAGTTTAAAAACTAGATATATAAAGAACAAACACCAATGATCTTTATGCATGAATCAAAGATTATGAATGGAGAATAAAAACCTCTAGCCCATGACTAAGAATCAACTTACCTTTGATGCCTCTATATTATGCCATCTTAAGACATTGATAACTATCTTCAAACATAACATGTAGGGTCTGAGGAATGATGAGTTCTTCATCATCACTGCCTTAGAGAGTGGTAAATTCTATTGCAACTGGGGTTTGATAGATCAAGGTCATATTATGAACTTCACAATGAATATCCTTCTTATCAGCTATAACAAGACTATTATAATAGTTGGAACAACAAATTAGAACTCCACTTCCTTACTCAAAATCATCAAGAGGTATAGTCAAAATCATGTCAAATGTGTCACAGAAGTCTTCATCCATCCTCATACAAGTGTGTAAGAGGTTAGGAACCAAAACCTAGATAACTAAAGGTGTCATAGAAGTGGATTGTGACATCTATTCCATAAATAAGGCAGTGTTAGTGATAACTCTAAGGTTTGTAACACTTCTTACTTTACCTCAACCTCCTCCTTTGCACCTTTACAGGGGTGGTCCCTTTAGACTAATAACCTCAAGCTCATTAATCCCCCCTCAGTTTAGAATTTAGGCATTAAGACTTATGACCTTGATGACTAGTTTATGGACTATGAATGAAGATTGTCATGGTAGATTATATATATGAACTCATCCTAGTCATGGACACTTTATAACCTAGGAAAGAACATTCTCTCATCATACTCAAAACTCCATGTAACCATGATGAAACAATTAAGCACCATGTCAATCAAGACAAACCAAGTAAACATAAATGGATGCCAAATTGACTCATAAGAGGACATCATAGAAAATGAAGGCATTTTGAGCACGTAGGACCTCCTTGATTGTATTTCCTTCTCAAATATATAGCATATTAGTTACAAATATATAGCATACTAGTAACAAATCAGGTAGTGATAGACTATTAAGACCTTAGATCTCTATTAGGTCATGACAGAGGTCTTTGTATGCTCTTGAATAGACCTAGTGTTAGCTGCCTTCTTAGGCCATTCTTTATCCCTGCATTTTAGTGATCTTAGTGGAATGTTATGCCATTGGCTACAAAGTAAATAAGGTTACATGAGGTGGGACCATGGTGAGCTTAGGATAGTGCATACATCATGTTGCATGATCATTAATGTGAGTCATAAATGCATGTGTATTTCACATAGGGTTGGAGTACTTAGATCTACTTATGTGGTTGGAAACAACATTTTGTGTATTCTACCTAGACCATGACTATGTTTTGATTATGACTCGTGGTTACAATGGAAATACATCCACCATTGTTGAGTTAATAGTAGGTTAAAGTTTATTTGCTTGAAATTTTTTAATATATAAATATAGGTGTTTTAGAGAATAGCGCTATTGTACATTCAAGGGATTGAGATTAGTGGTTAAAGCATTTTTTATTTATTTTGGAGACATTCGATATAATTCCTAAGGTGACATATAAGATAGAATTCTAATCTTAGTGTTTCTTAATCTTCCATCAAACAAGTTCTTATTACAAATTATTTAAGTAATTGATAGTGTTTACTTTGCTTAACAATTGTTTAACGCATAAATGCATGTATATTTTACACAGGGTTGGAGTACTTAGATCTACTTATGCGATTGGAAAAAACATTTTGTGTATTCTACCTAGACCATGACTATGTTTTGAGTATGACTCGTGGTTACTATGGAAATACATCCACCTTTGTTGAGTTAATAGTAGGTTAAAGTTTATTTTACTTGAAATTTTTTAATATATAAATGCAGGTATTTTGGAGAATATAGCTATTGTACATTCAAGGTACAAATATTAGTTGTTAAAGCATTTAGCTTTCATTTTGGAGACATTCAATATAATTCGTAAGGTGACATATACGATAGAATTCTAAACTTAGTGTTTCTTAAACATCCATCAACTTTCTTATTACAAATTATTTTAAATTACTTGTAGTTGATAGTGTTTACTTTGCTTAATAATTTTTAAACACATAAATGCATGTGTATTTCACATAGAGTTGGAGTACTTCAATCTACTTATGCAGTTGGAAACAACATTTTGTGTATTCTACCTAGACCATGATTGTGAACTTAGAGTATGACTCATGGTTACGATGGAAATACATCACCATTGTTGAGTTAATAGTAGGTTAATGTTTATTTTGCTTGACAAATTTTAATATATAAATGTAGGTATTTTGGAGAATAGAGCTATTGTACATTGAAGGGACTGAGATTAGTGGTTAAAGCATTTAGCTTTCATTTTGGAGACATTCGATATAATTCCTAAGGTGACATATAAGATAGAACTCTAAACTTAGTCTTTCGTATTCTTTCATCAAACTTCTTATAAAAAATATTATGTTAGTTACATAGTTGATGGTGTTTACTTTGCTTAACAATTTTTTAATGCATTAATGTAGGTGTTTTGGACATTAAATCTATTGTATTCAAGGGATGGAGACTAGTGGTTAAAGCATTTAGCTTCTATCATGGAGACATTTTGAGGACATTTTGTATATTTTTCACATTTCAGATTTTTAATTAGCTTTGTCATATCCTATGAGGAGATTATGACCATAATATCATCATGTTACTATGAGTTTTAATGACAAAGGTTCCATCTTACAAATCCTCCTAGTGTTTCTTCACATTTGGTACTAAGAAAATTGATAACCATTTCATGCGATTTTAGTAGCACACTCTTTAAGGTGTGTTTTTTCATTATGTTTTGTGCTAAATTTGATAGTGAGGGTTTATGTTAATATTTTTTTTTCATTCAAAGAAAAGAATAGGGTTTTATGTTAATATCTTAGACATGATACTTGTATGAATGACCTAGTTGTAGCAAGACAATATTAATGCATATATAGGAGTTTTGATCCTTTATTAGTTTATATATGTACAGTGATTTCATGTCATGAATAATTTAACAATAAACTAGTATATCTCTTCAAATCAGTCCCAAAAACCTCTTAAAATCAGTCCCAAAACCTCTTAAAATCCTTGAAGCTCTTTCAACATTTGTAACTCATTTCCTATTTAAATGTTGCATTAAATCCATGGGAAGGTATCATAGGTCTCTGCCTATGAAAACTAGAGTCTTTGCTTATGAAAAATTCATCTTCTTATTGTTGCTACAGTCTTAGGAATGTCACAATTTTGCATGCTTTTGACATGGATACTGAGGGTTTTGGATTCTCAACAAGGTTACCCTCCACTCATGACACCCTCATGGTATCCTAGAAATTCTTTCCTTGATGATCTAATGACTAACCATCCCTAGGGTTTGGTGTTTTTCCCTTGGAAACCAAGCCCTAGGCTTCAATTGAGGCCTTCCTCATGGGATTTTAGTGAAAAACTTGAGAAAACCACCTTCAATCATACTAAAAACCATTCAATAAGCCCTTAGACCCATTGAATGGATTGGATTGAGGTATTGTATTCTACCTACACCATTGTTATGTTATGAGTAAATCCAACATCCAACTGTATGCACAAAAGATACATTCCAATTTGTCTCCACAATTGGCATGGTTGAATGATGTTGAGTTAGTCAATGATGTAGGGGCATCTTGCCAGTTCTAATTTTGGTTTATTCTTTATTTTTTATGTTTGGGTTTTGTTTGATGAATAAAGCTGGAATCTTGCATTCAACAATTTTGGTGTGCTTTGCTCCTATCGCTTTGCTCTCGAACCTCCTGTCGCCGAACTTAAAAACTTTCTTATTTGGGCCTATTTCTTCTGCCAACCATTTCTCTAAAATGATCGTGCTTTAGTTGGTAGTCATGGACAGGTGGAGAAAGGCCAGTTATTTCTTCAGTTTACAAAATGCCTCTAACCATTAAGGTCAAAGATAGAAACAACTCGCGATTTCTGAGGGAGGCCGATCATTGAAGTCATGGTCTTAAATTCCTTTCTTATTTTGCCTGGCGTCGGTCATTTATTAGTAACAATTATTTACATGTATTATTGGCAGCTTTGGATCGATGATTTCATTCTTGAAATCTCTACTAGATGTGGCAATCATGTGGGCATCAATGGTTTCATTCTCTAAATATAACATGATTTCGTGGTTATCTTTGTAGAAGCGATAGTAATATGCATAATGCAACCTAGGAATGAGCGACCATTTGAAGAGGGGAAAGACCTTTTTCATGATAAGCTGGCAATGGTTATAGGCACTCGTAGCCATAAAAGGAGGTGGATGATGGTAATAAAGAGGCGGTTGGGAGGATTAGCCAGAAGCGCATGATCATCAGGGAGGAGGTCGCTGAAGAATGGAGTGGCAATTCTAATATTTAGCAAAGGGTGAATGTTTATGCAGAGATTAAAATAGTATGAAGAAGATGAATGGTTACAAAAGAGGTCAAGTATAAAGAGAAATGGTTGCAAAATAGGAAAGGGAGGAGAGTGTCCAGAAGAAAGAAATAGAGGTTGATTTGGATGCAGAGGAAAAGAAGGTGGTGAATAGGAAGAAGAAAGGCCGACTATCTAGAAGAAGGCCCAAAGGGAAAATTAAAGGAGAGGTCGATAGTTCTGGAGAGCCATCTGTTGTATTGAGAAGGCCGTTAGTGAAGGAGCATGCTGGTGAACAACATAATAGGAGTTTAGAATAGTTTTTGTTCCTACACTTTTGTATGGCCATCTATGTAGGCTATATGGATGAAATGTAATGTTAGGTTTTGGCATTAATTGAAACTTGGAAAGAGTATTTCTCTTGACTGTATTTCTATTATAAATCCACTCACATGTCATTTACATCAATTTGTTTAAGGTTATATAGAAGCTTGCATTACTTCGTGTCGCTCTCATTTTAAAGTTCCTATCATTTTTTGCCTATCGCCTGTAGATGATTTCTGCAAGTTGGGTTTGTAAACTATATTGAGATGAGCTGTCATTAAAATAATTCAAGGCAATCTGCATGTGTCGTTGGAATTCATGTTATTGTGCATGAGATCTTCTGATCTTGTGCTATCAGATTGGTATTAGAGCTCAAAAAAGGTTTAGGAAGAAAAGTGAGGAGTTGCAAAGAAATGATTGGGTAAAGAGTCAGTTGTGTTCTTAAGAATATGTGTGTTGATGTTTTAGATCCATAAAAGATCTGGGTGCTAAAAGTGTGATATAAGTTTTGGTAGTTTGATTTTATGTGTGGTTACAACGTGACATGATGTTGAAGGACCCGGAAGACTAGGTAAAGGATAAAGAGGAAGAAGATTGCTAGCATGGCATGATAGAAGAATGAGAAAGTTGAGAAAGAGTTATTTGTTGTTGCAGGCATGAGAAAGGGCTTGTAATTGCTATGCTCCAACAAAGATAAACTAGGTAGAAGGTGTATGACTTCCTCCATGAAGAGAGAGTGGGGAGAGGGGGTTTTGAGAGATATGGTACATCTTCTAGGTCTTTTTGGGTAGAGGGTAGTTGTGGAATTGCAACTATGAGAGGATGGACATTTGTGTAAAAAGACCCATCATAATCCCATTTTGGGATAGATATTGGGATGAAGTGGAAAGTAGAAAGTATTAAGAGGGATTAGAAGAGATCTCGAGAAGAATGGAAATCTTGGAAAAGATTTATTTTCCTGATAAGGTTGTGACTGCAATAAGAAGACAAGGAGAGAAGAAGAAAGTTCTCATTGCAGAGGACTTGGATAAAAGTAAGAAAAAGAGAAAAGAGGAGGTGCAACAAGGAGCACCAGAAAAAGAAGAGAAGTGTCCCTGAAGGAGACACCGGAGGAGACATCTTGGTCTCTTGATTTATTTTCTAATGATTTGTTTGAAGCTGTGAATACAGGTAAAAATAAGGTTGAGATCAAGCCTTGGGAGACCCAAAGAGGAAAGGCAAGAAGAAAGCCCATAGATAAGGAGAGAGTTAAGGAATGGGAAGAAATAGTTTAGGCAGCAGCACTTATGGAAAAAGGAAAATCTATGAGAGACTTCATTAGAGGAACCTCAACAAGAGAAGAGGCATTCGTAGATGATGGTCAAAATGAGAAAAGACAGAATCAAATCATAGCAGAAGGTGTGCAAGGATCCATTGCAGCGGGTCCTCAAGGAAAGGTATATTGCAATGTATTTGAAAATAAATATAAGAAGAATAATGAGATTTTCCAAAATGATAGGAAGGATATAGGACATGTGGAATTTCATGATGTATTTGGAGGTTTTGTAGGAGAGAAAAGAGAAACCCAAGGAAGGGTAAAGTTAGTGGGCAAGGAAATCAAGGATGAGAGAAAACTAGAACAGTCAGGTATGGCAAGGGTATACAGAGGTAGAAAAGTTCATTATGAGCATGCTTATGGAAATGCTAATTTGAAAATGCAAGTAAATAGGGAAATGTATAATCAAGGGAGTTCAGACATTGTTAATGATCATGGGTATAGGATACCGATTTGGAAAAAGAAGTGTAACCAAGCAGATGAATGTAAGGGAGTTTATGACATCAAACAGTCCCAAGGAGTGAAGGACATGAAAGAATTCAATTGGGACCACATTCGTAAGATGAAGGATCCAGAAAAGACAGTAGACAATGAAGCTAAGGATGCAAAGGTTGAATCCTTACAAACTAAAAATATGGATTCCTATAAGGGGACAGTAGTTAAAGTAAGTTTTGTTGAAAATACAAGGAGTGCAATGGAGAAGTTTGTTGGAATAACCAAGAATGCAAGGTGGCATATGGCAATAGGACTACAAGGAGAGGTAAAATGTATTGTTTTTCATTTTGTTAATGGTTTGTCTGGAAAGATATATGGGGTAGAAAATCCATTTAAAAATATTGTGAGTTGTAACATATATGGGCTGATAGGGAAGAGTGATTTTGCTGATGATGAACAAAAGGATAAGAAAACACGATCCATAATAGATGATATTGAATGGTTGAGTATGGATGAGATGGAGCCCAAGTTTTGTAGGCACGTTGAAGGAAAGCAAATGATTGGAAGACAATAGGAGCTAAATGAAATCATGAAGTATGTGGAAGAAGAAAGATATGTTTTCTATAATGTATTTGTTTCTTGTGTAGGCATGTGTGGAAGAGGGAATGATATTACAGTTTACAACAGGAGGAAGGATAGGGAAGCACATAGAATGATGAATACAGATTTAGGGAAGACAGAGAAAGTGGAGAAAAGAAAGCTATATGAGAATTTGCAAAGGATTTCAGGTCGGATGGATGAATTGGAAAGTTGTTATTTTATTAACCCTTTAGTGTTTGTGGGACATTCAAAGAAAGCCAAGGAACGAGAGCATGAAGTGGAGTCAAGTTAGAATTTAAAAAGTTCACACTTGGGTTGTCAGGTGGATTTAAAGAAAGATGGTGATCAAAGTAAGTTAAAGTCTCAGGATGGAGAAAACCTTGTTTGTGTTTTCATTTTTAAAGATGACAATGATAATGAGAGGAGAAGAAATCTACAATTTCAAAAGAGCATATGAGATTAGAGAAAATGTCCAGTTTGAAAGAATATTTTGAAGGAGAGAGTGTAGGCTTGGTGAAGAAGCTTATGGCAGAAAAGAAAAATGGTGAAGGTATCTTTGAGGTAGTAGTGAAAGAACTAGAAGATGAGGATGAAGTTTTATTTTCATTTGAAATTGATAACTGTGGAGATGAGATAGAGTTATGGTGAGTTGCAGTGAATAAAGAAATCAATAGGCAGATCTATGAGAAGAATGTGGAAAGCAAATAATTACATATGAAGAAACTTAGGAAGAGAAATTGCAAGCATAAAGACAAATTGGAAGAAGTGGAAGAAGAGATATAAACATTTTATTATAGATCTCATGAGCAAGAGCTCAATAATCTTATTCAGTGGGGGAGTCTAATGTAGGGGCATCTTGCCTCGTTTTAATTTTGGTTTATTTTTTCTTTTTGATGTTTTGGTTTTTTTTATGAATAATGTTGGAATCTTGCATTCAACAATTTTGGTGTGCTTTGCTCTCAGACCTCCTATTGCCGAACTTAGAAATTTTCTTATTTGGCCCTATTTCTTCTACCAACTATTTCTCTAAAATGATCGTGCTTTAGTTGGTAGTAATGGACAACAGGAGAAAGGCTAGTTATTTCTGCAGTTTACAAAATGCCTCTAATCATGCAGGCCAAAGATAGAAACAACCAGTGATATTTGACGGGGGCAAATCATTGAAGTCGTGGTCTTAAATTCCTTTCTTATTTTCCCTGGTGTTGGTCATTTATTAGTAACAGTTATTTACATGTATTATTGGCAGCTTTGGATCGATGGTTTCATTCTTGAAATCTCTGCGAGATGTGGCAGTGATGTGGGCATCAATGGTTTCATTCTCTGAATAAAACATGATTTTGTGGTTATCTTTGTAGAAGCGACAATAATATGCATAATGCAACCCAGGAATAAGCGACCGTTTGAAAGGGGAAAGACTTTTTTCATGCTTAGATGGCGATTGTTACAGGCACTGGCAGGAATAAAAGGAGGTGGCTGATGGTAATAAAGAGGCAGTTGGTAAGATTAGCCGGAAGGGCGTGATCATCATGGAGGAGGTCACTGAAGAATGGAGTGATGGTTCTAATATTTAGGAAAGGGTGGATGTTTATGCAGAGGTAAAAATAGTATGAAGAAGACAGACGGTTACAAAGGAGGCCGAGTATAAAAAGAAAGGGTTGCAAAAGAGGAAGGGGGAGAGAGTGGCCAAAAGAAAGAAATAGAGGTTGATGTGGATGTAGAGGAAAAGAAGGTGGTGAATAGGAAGAATAAAGGCTGACTGTCTAGAAAAAGGCCAAAAGGGAAACTTAAAGGAGAGGTCGACGGTTCTGGAGAGCTGTCTATTGGATTGAGAAAGTCATTAGTGAAGGAGGGTGCCAGTGAATAGCAGAATAGGAGTTTAGAATAGTTTTTGTTCCTGCACTTTTGTATGGCCGTCTGTGTAGGCTGTATGGATGAAATGTAATGTTGGGTTTTGGCATCAATTGAAATTTGGAAAGTGTATTTCTATTGACTATATTTCTATTATAAATCCACTCACATGTCATTTACATCAGTTTGTTTTAGGTTAGATAGAAGCTTGCATTACTTCTTGTCGCTCTCATTTTAAAGTTCCTGTCATTTTCTGCCTATCGCCTGTAGATGATTTCTGCAATTTGGGTTTGTAATCTATATTTAGATGAGCTGTCATTAAAAAGATTCAAGGCAATGTGCATGTGTCATTGAAAGCTATGTCATTGTGCACGATATCTTTTGATCTTGTGCTATCAAATTGGTATCAGAGCTCAAAAAAGGCCTGGGATGAAAAGTCAGGAGTTACAAAGAAATGCTTGGGTAAAGAGTCAGTTGTGTTCTTAAGAATATGTGTGTTGATGTTTTAGAGCCAGAAAAGATCTGGGTGATCAAAGTTTGATATAGGTTCTGGTAGTTTGATGTTATGTGTGGTTGCAGTGTGACAGGTTGTTGAAAGACCCAGAAGACTAGGTAAAAGAAAAAGAGGAAGAAGATTGCTGGCATGGCATGATAGAAGAATGAGAAAGTTGAGAAAGAGTTATTTGTTGTTGCAGGCATTATAAAGGGCTTGTAACTGCTATCCTCTAGCAGAGATAAACTGGGTAGAAGGTGTATGACTTCCTCCATGAAGAGAGAGTGGGTAGAGGGGGTTTTGAGAGATATGGTACATCTTCTAGGTCTTGTTGGGTAGAGGGTAGTTGTGGAATTGCAGTAGTGAGAGGATGGGCGTTTGTGTAAAAAGACCCATCATAATCCCATTTTGGGATAGATATTGGGATGAAGTGGAAAGAAGAAAGTATTGAGAGGGATTAGAAGAGATCTCGAAAAGAATGGAAATCTTGGAAAAGATTTATTTTCTTGATAAGGTTGTGACTATAGTGAGCAGACAAGGAGACAAGAAGAAAGTTCTCATTGCAAAGGACCTAGATAAAAGTAAGAAAAAGAGAAAAGAGGAGGTGCAGCAAGGAGCACCAGAAAAAGAAGAGAAGAAAGTGTCCCTGAAGGAGACACCGGAGAAGACATCTTGGTCTCTTGATTTATTTTCTGATGATTTGTTTGAAGTTGTGAATACAGGTAAAAAGAAGGTTGAGATCAAGCCTTGGGAGAACCAAAGAGGAAAGGCAAGAAGAAAACCCACAAATAAGGAGAGAGTTAAGGAATGGATAGAAGCAGTTCAGGCAGCAACACTTATGGAAAAAGGAAAAGCTATGAGAGACTTCATTGGAGGAACCTCGACAAGAGAAGAGGCATCTATAGATGATGGTGAAAATGAGAAAAGACAGAAGCAAATTGCAGCAGAATTCAATTGAGACCATGTTCATAAGATGATGGATCAAAAAAGACAACAGACAATGAAGCTAAGGATGCAAAGGTTGAAGCCTTACAAACTGAAAATGTGGATTCCTATAAGGGGACATCAGTTAAACTAAGTTCTGATGAAAATACAAGGAGTGCAATGGAGAAGTTTGTTGGAATAACCAAGAATGCAAGGTGCAGATGGCAACAAGACTACAAGGAGAGGTAAAATGTATTGTTTTTCATTTTATTAATGGTTTGTCTGGAAGGATATATGAGGTAGAAAATCCATATAAGAATATTGTGAGTTGTAACATATATGGGCTGATAGGGAAGATTGATTTTGGTGATGATGAACAAAAGGATAAGAAAACATGGTCCATAATATTGAATGGTTGAGTATGGGTGAGATGGAGCCTGTTAGGTCTCAAAAATGCAGGTTGCTAATCCTAAGAGGATGCCAGGCTCTATGCTTAGATTCACAACATTTTTGAACTAACTTAACGAAATCAACCTTTAGGGTTTGATGATTTCCTACACTTTAGGTCCTGCTACACCTAGGCGGGTGAACCTTAGAATTTAAAGTAGACTGAATGCAACTATTTTGACTAAGAAAATGGATCTACCTACAGTGGCAAATGGTGTAGGATAGATGAAAGCTTTCTAACTAATTCTACTAACTAATGAATGGTTGGTATAAGCAATATCAAAGTGAGTTTTATGATTGTGCAAATAAAAGGATTTAAATAATAAATTGAACTAAGACCAATGCCTTGTTGGGTAACAGAGTCAAATGAAGGACTAAGACTAGTGGCTTATAGTGGGTACTAATTCTAACTGTTTGGCACAATTCTAGTTTATAACTTGTATAAACGTGCAAGGAGATGATTGGCAAACTCTTCTTTAATGATCCAACCAATATGATCCTATTTCTTGGTATTCACCAGAAGGTAATTTAATCCTTTCTTGAAGGAACCAATTGAGTGAAATATGCAAGAGATGATAGATAATATCAATGTGGAGACAGAATGGCAATCCTAATTATATGGCTCTTCTTAGTAATCCAAACTAACACTTCCAGGTTACTATGATTGATCAGAAGGATTTTAATCCCTTTTATGGAAACTAATTAATCAAACCACACAACTACAACAAATGTGTATCAACAGATTAAATATATACTTGATATGTTAATCTGAATAACAAGGAAATACAGAAATGGAGACAACTACAAATTGAATAATCTTAACAAACAATTGATGCCAGGATAGAACCACTAAATCAGAAACTTCAATTTACATCTTCAATAATAAACTTGCAACATGGTCTTTTGAAAATATTGTAAATTATAGGTATTATGTCCTACTCCTAACTGATGTTCTTTTTTCTTTTTTTATTTTTTTTATTTTTTATTTATTTTAGATTTGATGTTTTCTTGTTCAAATGATGTCTTGCCGATGAGTTTTTTTATAGCTTTTGTTCATCGGTGAGACTCTTGCCGAAACTATGTCCATCATAGCAAATTGTTAAATCACGAAGAAAAGATAAAAAGTATTCCCAATTCTTTTAATTCCATTTTCTGACACCTTGCATAGTGATCAAAACAGGCCAACTAGCCTTCGGAATTAGCCTGAAAAACTAATCAAGACTTCTCTCAGACCTATGAAAATGCATAAACTTGTAGATTTTTGACCTGAGAATTCAATGCAACAAATGGTTCGGCATGAAATTATTAGGATTAAAATCTTCTCGCCATCAAAGTAGCTCACTCTGTATGTTTTTATGCCTGTTTAAACTCAACTGAAACTTAGCAACTTGCCTCTTCGTAAAAATATCAAAGCTAATTTTGAGGAGCTACCATCCTGGAGATTAGGTCATTTAGCTTAAATGAACATGTGTACAAAAGGATTTTTCTTCACTCTTCTTCCCTTGGAAAATATTAGGTGCCAAAGTCAACCTCTTTGAAGCTGTCTGGGAATGCAGTCACGAAACTGTGTAAAACCCATTTGGATTTGATTTTGAAAAAATATCAAACGAAGTGCTGGGATCTTGAGAATTGGCATGAAGATACATTAATATAGGAAGAATTCAAGGCACCAATTGGTTTGTCATGAATATGACCCAGTTTCTAGATATTAGGTTCCAAAGTGAACCACTTGAAAACTGCACCTGTCAAAACCTAATTCGAGCTCACCAACTTGCAATTTTGAAAGACCATTAAATATCCTCCTGGGAAGTTGTAACTAGAGAGTTTGGTTCATTTAGGCTTGATGAGTGCATGTGTAAGAGGATTCTTCACCATCCATCTTCTGTCATGAAATGTTAAGGGCCAAAGTTGACCTCTTCGCAACTTTTTGGAAATGCAAATATGGAAACTGAAATTTTACATTTGCTTTTGATTTTGAAAAAATAGAGAACGAGATGTTGGGGTCCCAAAAATTGGCATGAAAGTATATTATCATGAGGGGAATACGTAACACTGATTAGTTTGTTAGGATCATCTTTTAGCTGCTAGATATCAACCTCCAAAGTTGGCTTCTCAGGCTGATTTCACATTGTGCAAGTAACAAACCTTACCAGAACCCTCCAACTTGGTTCTTCAAAACCTAGTCAAAATTAATCATAGGAAGCTGAAATCAAGTGTGCTCACTTACATATGGTAGACAAACATGTTTGTGAAATGATTTTACATGAAGATGAACCGGCTCTGAATTATAATGCTTCAAAGTAGGTCACTTGAGCATATTGTGCAGGTGTATCTATGAGTGTTGAAATTGAATTTTTCGTATGGGAACCTAAAATTCTGCAAAAATTGATATGAAATTTTAGGTCCCAATAGTGGCTCTGTCTGGGGATGTATGCCCCCTGCGGGTATAGCAAGATCCCAGATCTCTGGGGAGTAGACCAGTGTCTACTCCATTGGGCAACAAAGTCCAAACGTCACCTTTTGCCCTAAAATGATATGGTTTAAAAAACCACACCATAGAAAGAAAAACATATATTTTCCTCTGTCAAAAATCTTGTTCTGATCATGTTGTAATGATACCCCATCTGCTTGATTGCATTTGTTCATATAGTTCATTAATGCATCATAGTTTATGCTGTAAGTGTGTTCTATATTATTCGGTATCTGGAAGTCTGGCATAGTCTGAACACTTCATCATTGTATGACATAAGGAAATCATGATTGTCAGACCTTGTAGGATATCTTACGTTATCATATCTATTGTCATTCACCAAATGTTGGTGTTTTAACTGAATTGGAAAATGGAATAGATCAAGCTGCTTCTGACACATGCTATCATCAATGTTGGCTCCAACATAAAACACCGTATCTTCTTCCTTATGACATCCATCTTCCCCACACGCTTGAGAGTCAATAATCTACCAATCATACATACTGGAATCATCAACCTCCTCTGGTTCAATAGACATCTTTATCTCTGGATCAGTGTCACAAGAGAACTTATAACCACTATCTGTCTCTTTTTTGCAAAAATGTGAATTGGGAAATATGGCCTCATATATTTCATCCCCCTTACCATGTTGAATGGATTCACTGTCAAAAGATGTATTTGCTGGACATAGTCTATGGGTATCATCTTTATGTACATATCTTTGGTATTCTTTGGTGAGCAATTCTAAAATATGCTCACTGTCAAGTGAGCATGTTTCTTCATCAACCCTCTCACTGAAATTTTCATCATTCTTTTCATCACTACTATAATGCTCAAAATTCGATGTACATAGTTCATCAACCTAATCATTTATAGACTCTTTATCAGAATAGCCACCTCCTTGACTGTCTGAATGCCTTTCATCCTCTTCATCTTCTTGTGCTATATCATCATACAATGGCTTTGAATAGGCTTGAAGATTATTTTCTGCCATGTGCACTTCCTCTTGATCAAGATTTTGAAAATATTCACCTTGGTGATCTGAAAAGATTTCATCCTCAGGATAGCATGAGTTTGGAAACATTTGGAGTTCATGTTCTGGTATATCCTCTTTATCAAAAGTTTGTCTCCCTTTTTGAAAATAGTGCTCCTCTTCCCCCGAACACTGCTGATTCATATATTGCAGTGCGTGGGCTGGGATAAAACTTGTTTGATATGGAGGCTGATAGTAAACATCTTGTTGTGGCACATATTGCTGATATTGTGGGGCATACCATTGTCCTAGTGGCGGATAGTATTAAAGCATGTTACTTGCATTTGTAGGTTGGGGCTCTTGTGGTGGCTTATTGTGCTGGATAGGGTTATGGTATGGATTATGAGGTACTCTTGGAGTGTATGGAGCGTATGTATTCTGAGAGGGCATATGTGAATTGACATCACCACTCTGTTTATGTGGAGGGACATATTTTGGTGGTTTTGATGCTTGGATGGTTAATCGTGCCATTTGTCTATTTAGGATTTCTTGTTCCCTCTGTTGTAACCTCCTAAGCTGTTGTTCTTTCCATTCTAAACATACTGCTAATTCTTGACTAGTCATGCTATCAAGGTCAACGACAGCTTGATCACCAAACCTCTCTTGTTCCTCTTCCACCTGTCCCTTGAATTCATTTACTTGGTATGTTGCTAGTCCATCCATATCTGGCTGCATTGCTATATCAGTTTCTTCATATTTAGTATCGTTGGATTCAATATTGATAATATCCTCAAGCCTTTTTCCTTCTATGATATCAATCAATTGAACCACTTGGTCTAGATCAACTGGCTTTAATGATTCAGGCCAATCAATTGACATAGGCTCATAAGCAAGCATGAACATTGAAATGAGTAAGGATTCATTAGGTCTGAGATGAAGAGGTATCTACATATAGATGTCTGTCAACCTATGGAACAAATCATATCCAGATTCTCCCTCATGTCTCCTTAGTTCAAAGAATGCATCTAAAGGGGGTATGTTATATTTTTTCATGTTTCATCAATTTTATTTTCAGAGTCGCCACCTCTCATGAGAAGAGGAAAATTTCATCTTTGTGGGTTCTTGCCAGCAAAGTTTACCAATCTGTATTTTAATTTTGTGTAGAGTCACCACCTCTATTTAGATGACTAATCAATCTTCTGGGTTTTTCCTTCCACCAGCAAAGTTATGCCTTTTAATTTTCTGACTCTAAAATGATCTTTGACTAGAATTCAAGATTGGTTCCCTGGTAGAGTCACCATTTTGTTAGGTCTCAAAAATGCAGGTTGCTAATCCTAAGAGGATGCCAAGCTCTATGATTAGATTCACAACGTTTTTGAACTAACTTAACGAAATCAACCTTTAGGGGTTGATGATTTCCTACACTTTAGGTCCTGCTACACCTAGGCAGGTGAACCTTGGAATTTAAAGCAGATTGAATGCAACTATTTTGACTAAGAAAATGGATCTACCTATAGTGGCAAATGGTGTAGGATAGATGAAAGCTTTCTAACTAATTCTCCTAACTAATGAATGGTTGGTATAAGCAATATCAAAATGAGTTTTATGATTGTGCAAATAAAAGGATTTAAATAATAAATTGAACTAAGACTAGTGCCTTTGTGGGTAACAGAGTCAAATGAAGGACTAAGACTAGTGGCTTATAGTGGGTACTAATTCTAATTGTTTGGCACAATTCTAGTTTATCATTTGTATAAACGTGCAAGGAGATGATTGACAAACTCTTCTTTAATGATCCAACCAATATGATCCAATTTCTTGTTATCCACCAGAAGGTAATTTAATCCTTTCTTGAAGGAACCAATTGAGTGAAATACGCAAGAGATGACAGATAATAACAATGTGGAGACATAATGGCAATCCTAATTATATGGCTCTTCTTAGTAATCCAAACTAACACTTCCAGGTTACTGTGATTGATCAGAAGGATTTTAATCCCTTTTATGGAAACCAATTAATCAAACCACTCAACTACAACAAATGTGTATTGACATATTAAATATATACTTGATATGTTAATCTGAATAACAAGGAAATATAGAAATGGAGACAACCACAAATTGAATAATCTTAACAAACAATTGATGCCAGGATAGAACCACTAAATCAAAAACTTCAATTTACATCTTCAATAATAAACTTGCAACATGGTCTTTTGAAAATATTGTAAATTATAGGTATTATGTCCTACTCCTAACTGATGTTCTTTTTTTTTTTTTTAATTTTAGATTTGATGTTTTCTTGTTCAAATGATGTCTTGCCGATGAGTTTTTTATAGCTTTTGTTCATCGGTGAGACTCTTGCCGAAACTGTGTCCATCGTAGTAAATTGTTAAATCATGAAGAAAAGATAAAAAGTATTCCCAATTCTTTTAATTCCATTTTCTGACACCTTGCATAGTGATCAAAACAGGCCAACTAGCCTTTGGAATTAGCTTGAAAAACTAATCAAGACTTCTCTCAGAGCTATGAAAACACATAAACTTGTAAATTTTGACCCAAGAATTTAATGTAACAAATGGTTCGACATAAAATTATTAGGATTAAAATCTGCTCGCCATCAAAGTAGCTCGCTTTGCATGTTTTTATGCCTGTTTAAACTCAACTGAAACTTGCCAACTTGCCTCTTGGTAAAAATATCAACGCTGATTTTGAGGAGCTACCATCCTGGAGATTAGGTCATTTAGCTTGAATGAACATGTGTGCAAAAGGATTTTTCTTCACTCTTCTTCCCTTGGAAAATATCAGGTGCCAAAGTCAACCTCTTTGAAGCTGTCTGGGAATGCAGTGACGAAACTGTGTAAAACCCATTTGGATTTGATTTTGAAAAAATATCAAATGAAGTGCTGGGATCTTGAGAATTGGCATGAAGATACATTAATATAGGAAGAATTCAAGGCACCAATTGGTTTGTCATGAATATGACCCAATTGCTAGATATTAGGTTCCAATGTGAACCACTTGAAAACTACACCTGTCAAAACCTGATTTGAGCTCACCAACTTGCAATTTTGAAAGACCATTAAATCTCCTCCTGGGAAGTTGTAACTGGAGACTTTGGTTCATTTAGGCTTGATGAGTGCGTGTGTAAGAGGATTCTTCACCATCCATCTTCTATCATGAAATGTTAAGGGCCAAAGTTGACCTCTCCGCAACTTTTTGGAAATGCAGATATGGAAACTAAACTTTTTACATTGGCTTTTGATTTTGAAAAAATAGCAAACGAGATGTTGGGGTCCCAAAAACTGGCATGAAAGTATATTATCATGAGGGGAATACAGAACACTGATTAGTTTGTCAGGATCATCTTTTAGCTGCTAGATATCAACCTCCAAAGTTGGCTTCTCGGGCTGATTTCACATTGTGCAAGTAACAAACCTTACCAGAACCCTCCAACTTGGTTCTTCAAAACCTAGTCAAAATTGATCATAGGAAGCTGAAATCAGGTGTGCTCACTTACATATGGTAGACAAACATGTTTGTGAAATGATTTTACATGAAGACGAACCGGCTCCGAATTATAATGCTTCAAAGTAGGCCACTTGAGCATATTGTGCAGGTGTATCTATGAGTTGAAATTGAATTTTTCATATGGGAACCTAAAATTCTACGAAAATTGGTATGAAATTTTAGGTCCCAACAAAGCCCAAGTTTTGTAGGCATGTTGAAGGAAAGGAAATGATTAGAAGATAGCAGGAGCTAAATGAAAGCATGAAGTATGTGGAAGAAGAAAGATATGTTTTCTATAATGTATTTGTTTCTTGTGCAGGCATGAGTGGAAGAGGGAATGATATTGTGGTTTACAATAGGAGGAAAGATAGGGGAGCACATAGAATGATGAATGTAGATTTAGGGAAGGCAGAGCATGTGGAGAAGAGAAAGATATACGTGAATTTGCAAAAGATTTCAAGTCGAATGGATGCATTGGAAAGTTTTTATTTTATTAACCCTTTAGTGTTTGTGAGACATTTAAAGAAAGCCAAGGAATGAGAGCATGAAGCAGAGTCAAGTTAGAATTTGAAAAGTTCACACTTGGGTTGTCTGGTGGATTTAAAGAAAGATGATGATCAAAGTAAGTTAAAGTCTAAGGATGGAGAAAATATTGTTTGTGTTTTCATTTTTAAAGATGACAATGATAATGGATAGGAGAAGAAATCTACAATTGTAAAAGAGCATATGAGATTAGAGACTATATTCAGTTTGAAAGAATATTTTAAAGGGGAGAGTGTAGGCTTTGTGAAGAAGCTTATGGCAGAAAAGAAAAATGTTGAAGTTATCTTTGAGGCAGTAGTGAAAGAACCAGAAGATGAGGATGAAGTTTTATTTTCATTTGAAATTGATAACTATGGAGATGAGATAGAGTCATGGCAATTTGTAGTGACTAAAGAAATCAGCAAGCAAATCTATGAGAAGAATGGGGAAAGCAAACAATTATAGATGAAGAAAGTTAGTAAGAAAAAATTGCAAGCATAAGACAAATTGCAAGAAGTGGAAGAAGAGATATGAACATTTTATTATAGAGCTCATGAGCAGGAGCTCATGAAACTTATATAGTGGGGGAGTCTAATGCAGGGGCATCTTGCCTCATTCTAATTTTGGTTTATTTTTTCTTTCTGATGTTTTGGTTTTGTTTGATGAATAAAGATGGAATCTTGCATTCAACAATTTTGTTGTACTTTGCTCGTATCAGTTTGCTCTCGAACCTCCTATCACCGAACTTAGAAACTTTCTTATTTGGGCATATTTCTTTTGCCAATCATTTCTCTAAAATGATTGTGCTTTCGTTGGTAGTCATGGATAGCTGGAGAAAGGCCAGTTATTTTTGCAGTTTACAAAATGCCTCTAATCATGCACGACAAAGATAGAAACAGCCAACGATTTCTGAGAGGGGCCGATCATTGAAGTCGTGGTCTTAAATTCCTTTCTTATTTTTCCTAGCGTCAGTCTTTTATTAGTAACAGTTATTTACATGTATTATTGGCATCTTTGGATCGACGGTTCCATTCTTAAAATCTCTGCAAGACGTGGTAGTTGTGTGGGCATGAATGGTTTAATTCTCTGAATACAACATGATTTTGTGGTTACCTTTGTAGAAGCGACAATAATCTGCATAATGCAACCTAGGAATGAGTGACCGTTTGAAGAGGGGAAAGACTTTTTTCATGCTAAGTTGGCGATGGTTACAGGCACTAGCAACAATAAAAGGAGGTGGCCGATGGTAATAAAGAGGCGGTTGGGAAGATTATCTGGAAGTGTGCGATCATTAGGGAGGAGGTCGTTGAAGAATGGAGCAGCGGTTCTAATATTTGGCAAAGGGTGGATGTTTATGCAAAGGTAAAAATAGTATCAAGAAGATAGACGATTACAAAGGAGGCTGAGTATAACGAGAAATGGCTGTGAAATAGGAAGGGGGGAGAGTGGCCAGAAGAAAGTGTAAGGGTAAAATGCGGATCAATCAAATGAATTATAAAAGACCCAAACATCAACAGAATAGGAGATAACAAGAAAGATTAAACAAAAATAGCAATGAATAACACAAAGCAAACCTTCCCTGAAATCAATGCTTCTGTTGTTTGCCTATTACAACCGTCCTTTTGCAGATGAAGTGAGCCCTCAGAGAGTGCACTCTTTTTGCTGTTTGTAGGAAGTCGGTGGTAAATGGCTGTAGTGATATGCAATGAAGATGAGCTTCAAAGCAAGTATGTGATCTCAAGCTTGTGGATAGTAAAAGGGTGCCAAAGGTGTGCTGGTGATATTTCTGTAGAGTAACGATGTCAAAAGCCTGGATGATTAGAATGGAAGGATGAAGCTTCATTTATAGACTCAAAAGAATGAGAATCAACGGTTGAGAGAAGATATGAAGATCAACGGTCGAGAATGGTTGAGGAATGTGCAACCAGTAGAAATGTGACAAGTGTCCCAGCTCCATCATGAAAGAGGGGATGTGACAAAATTGATTGGAGAGTTAACTCCATTGACTAAACAATTAATAGACTTAATTGATCAGTTAGAAAAGTGGATTATGGGATTGACTGAATTGATTGAGGGATTGACTCAATTGACAAGTTAGTTAACACTTTTGATTGATTAGTTAACTAACCTCTGATTTGAGAAGAAATAGACCATGTGGGTGAGGGAAAATAAGGTAATTAAATATTAAATATATTTAATTACATGTGCAACCCGATGAGGTGGACAAGGTGAGGTGGATTTTTGGAATTTAGAACTTAGGATAGAGGAATTTGGATTAATTAAATAATTTATGATTATTTAATTGTGTAGGACATTTAGAAGAATTTTAATTAAATAAATTGAATTTGTTTAATTATGGAACAGTGAATCGATTAAATAAATTGGAAATATTTATTTAATTGATAGAAGAATGGAATAAATATTTAGAATATTTATTTAGGATGAATCATGTCATTTTTAGGCGTATACAGAAAGAAATAAAGGCTGATGTGGATGCAGAGGAAAAGAAGGTGGTGAATAGGAAGAAGAAAGGTCGACTGTCTAGAAGAAGGCTGAAAGGGAAAATTAAAGGAGAGGTCGATGGTTTTGGAGAGCTATCTGTTGGATTGAGAAGGTCGTTAGTTAAGGAGGGTGCTGGTGAATAGTAGAATAGGAGTTTAGAATAGTTTTTGTTCCTACACTTTTGTATGGTCGTCTGTGTAGGCCATATGGATGAAATGTAATGTTGGGTTTTGGCATCAATTGAAACTTGGAAAGTGTATTTCTCTTGACTGTATTTCTGTTATAAATCCACTCACATGTCATTTACATCAGTTTGTTTAAGGTTAGATAGAAGCTTGCATTACTTCGTGTCGCTCTCATTTTAAAGTTCTTGTCATTTTCTGCCTATCGCCTATAGATGATTTATGCAAGTTGGGTTTGTAAACTATATTTAGATGAGCTATCATTAAAAAGATTCAAGGCAATGTGCATGTGTCGTTGGAAGTCATGTCATTGTGCATGATATCTTCTGATCTTGTGCTATTAGATTGGTATCAGAGCTCAAAAAAGGTCAGGGAAGAAAAGTGAGGAGTTGGAAAGAAATGCTCAGGTAAAGAGTCAGTTGCATTCTTAAGAATATGTGTGTTGATGTTTTAGAGGAATAAAAGATCTGGGTGATAAAAGTTTGATATAGGTTTTGGTAGTTTGATGTTATGTGTGGTCGCAGCGTGACAGGCTATTGAAGGACACAAAAGACTGGGTAAAGGATAAAGAGGAAGAAGATTTGCTGGCATTGCATGATAGAAGAATGAGAAAGCTAAGAAAGAGTTATTTGTTGTTACAGGCATGATAAAGGGCTTGTAACTACTATCCTTTAGTAGAGATAAACTGGGTAGATGTTGTATGACTTCCTCCATGAAGAGAGAGTGGGTAGAGTGGGTTTTGAGAGATACATCTTCTAGGCCTTGTTGGGTAAAGGGTACTTGTGGAATTGGAGCAATGAGAGGATGGGCATTTGTGTAAAAATACTCGTCATAATCGCAATTTGGGATAGATATTGGGATGAAGTGGAAACAAGAAAGGACCGAGAGGGATTAGAAGAGATCTCGAGAAGAATGGAAATCTTGGAAAAGATTTATTTTCCTGATAAGGTTGTGACTGTAGTAAGCAGAAAAGTAAAGAAGAAGAAAGTTCTAATTGCAGAGGACTTGGATAAAAGTAAGAAAAAGAGAAAAGAGGAGGTGCATCAAGGAGAACCAGAAAAAAGAAGAGAAGAAAGTGTCCCTAAAGGAAACACTAGAGGAGACATCTTGGTCTCTTGATTTATTTTCTGATGATGTTTTTGAAGTTGTGAATACAGGTAAAAAGAAGGTTGAGATCAAGCCTTGGGAGAACCAAAGAGGAAAGGCAAGAAGAAAGCCCACAGATAAGGAGAGAATTAAGGAATGGAAAGAAGCAGTTCAAGAAACAACACTTATGGAAAAAGGAAAAGCTATGAGAGATTTCATTGGAGGAACCTCAACAAGAGAAGAGGCATCCATAGATGATGGTGAAAATGAGAAAAGACAGAAGCAAATTGCAGTAGAAGGTGTGCAAGGATCCATTGCAGTGGGTCCTCAAGGAAAGGTATATTGCAATGTATTTAAAAATAAAGATAAGAAGAATAATGAGATTTTCCATAATGATAGGAAGGATATAGGAGATGTGGAATTTCATGATGTATTCGAAGGTTTTGTAGGAGAGAAAAGAGAAACCCAAGGAAGGGTAAAGTTAGTGAGCAAGGAAATCAAGGATGAGAGAAAACTAGAACAGTCAGGTATGGCAAGGGTATACAGAGGTAGAAAAGTGCATTGTGAGCATGCTTATGGAAATGCCAATTTGAAAATGCAAGTAAATAGGGAGATGTATAATCTAGGGAGTTTAGACATTGTTAATGATCATGGGTATAGGATACCAAGTTGGAAAAGGAAGTGCAAGCAAGTAGATGAATGTAAGGGAGTTTATGAAAGCAAACAGTCCCAAGGAGTGAAGGACATGAAAGAATTCAATTGGGACCATGTTCATAAGATGAAAGATCTAGAAAACCCAGTAGATAATTAAGCTGCGGATGCAAAGTTTGAAGCCTTACAAACTAAAAATATGGATTCCTATAAGGGGATAGCAGTTAAAGTAAGTTCTGATGAAAATACAAGGAGTGCAATGGAGAAGTTTGTTGGAATAACCAAGAATGCATGGTGGTAGATGGCAACATGACTATAGGGAGAGGTAACATATATTGTTTTTCATTTTGTTAATGGTTTGTCTGGAAGGATATATGGGGTAGAAAATCCATATAAGAATTTCATGAGTTGTAACATATATGGGTTGATAAGGAAGAGTGATTTTGTTGATGATGAACAAAAGGATAAGAAAACATGGTCCATAATAGGTGATATTGAATGGTTGAGTATGGGTGAGATGGAGCCCAAGTTTTGTAGGCATGTTGAAGGAAAGGAAATGATTGGAAGACAGCAGGAGCTAAATGAAAGCATGAAGTATTTGGAAGAATAAAGATATGTTTTCTATAATGTATTTGTTTCTTGTGCAAGAATGAGTGGAAGAGGGAATGATATTATGGTTTACAATAGGAGGAAGGATAGGGGAGCACATAGAATGATGAATGTAGATCTAGGGAAGGTAGAGCATATGGAGAAAAGAAAGCTATATGAGAATTTGCAAAAGATTTCAGGTTGGATGGATGCATTGGAAAGTTGTTATTTTGTTAACCCTTTAGTGTTTACGGGACATTCAAAGAAAGCCAAGGAATGAGAGCATGAAGTGGAGTCAAGTTAGAATTTAAAAAGTTCACACTTGGGTTGTTTGGTGGATTTGAAGAAAGATGGTGATCAAAGTAAGTTAAAGTCTAAGGATGGAGAAAATCTTGTTTGTGTTTTCATTTTTAAAGATGACAATGATAATCGAGAGGAGAAGAAATCTATAATTACAAAAGAGCATATGAGATTAGAGAAGATGTTTAGTTTGAAAGAATATTTTGAAGGAGAGAGTGCAAGCTTGGTGAAGAACCTTATAGCAGAAAAGAAAAATAGTGAAGGTATGTTTGAGGCAGTAGTGAAAGAACCAAAAGATGAGGATGAAGTTTTACTTTCATTTGAAATTGATAATTGTGGAGATGAGACAAAGTCATGGTGATTTGTAGTGACTAAAGAAATCAGCAGGCAGATCTATGACAAGAATGTGGAAAGCAAACAATTACAGATGAAGAAACTTAGGAAGAGAAATTGCAAGCATAAGACAAATTGGAAGAAGTGGAAGAAGAGATATAAACATTTTATTACATATCTCATGAGTAGGAACTCATGAATCTTATTCAGTGGAGGAGTCTGATGCAGGGACATCTTGCCTCATTCTAATTTTAGTTTATTTTCTTTCTGATGTTTTGGTTTTGTTTGATGAATAAAGATGGAATCTTGCATTCAACAATTTTGGCGTGCTTTGCTCTTGAACCTCCTGTCGCCAAGCTCAAAAACTTTCTTATTTTGGCCTATTTCTTCTGCCAACCATTTCTCTAAAATGATCGTGCTTTAGTTGGTAGTCATGGACAACTAGAGAAAGGCCAGTTATTTATGTAGTTTACAAAATGCCTCTAATCATGCAGGCCAAAGATAGAAACAACCAGCAATTTCTGAATGGGGCCAATCATTAAAGTCGTGGTCTTAAATTCCTTTCTTATTTTGCCTGGCGTCGGTCATTTATTAGTAACATTTATTTACATGTATTATTGGCATCTTTGGATTGACGGTTTCATTCTTGAAATCTCTACGAGACGTGGCAGTCATGTGGGCATGAATAGTTTCATTCTCTAAATACAACATGATTCCGTGGTTATCTTTGTAGAAGTGACAGTAATATGCATAATGCAACCCAAGAATGAGTGACCATTTGAAGAGGTGAAAGAATTTTTTCATGCTAAGCTAGCGACAGTTACAGGCACTGGCAGTAATAAAAGGAGGTGGTCGATGGTAATAAAGAGGTGGTTTGGAAGATTAGCTGGAAGCACACGATCATCAGGGAGGAGGTCATTGAAGAATGGAGCGGCGGTTCTAATATTTAGAAAAGGGCGGATGTTTATGCAAACGTAAAAATAGTATGAAGAAGATAGATGGTTACAAAGGAGGCCAAGTATAAAGAGAAAGGGTTGCAAAATAGGAAGGGGGAGAGCAGCAAGAAGAAACACATAAAGGCTGATGTGGATGCAGAGGAAAAGGTGGTGAATAGGAAAAATAAAGGCCAACTGTCTAGAAGAAGGCCGAAAGGGAAAATTAAAAGAGAGGTCGACAATTCTGGAGAGCCATCTGTTGGATTGAGAAGGTCATTAGTGAAGGAGGGTGCCAGTGGACAACAAAATAGGAGTTTAGAATAGTTTTTGTTCCTACACTTTTGGATGGCTGTCTGTGTAGGCCATATGGATGAAATGTAATGTTGGGTTTTGGCATAAATTGAAACTTGGAAAGTGTATTTCTCTTGACTATATTTTTGTTATAAATCCACTCACATGTCATTTGCATCAGTTTATTTAAGGTTAGATAGGAGCTAGCATTATTTCATGTCGCTCTCATTTTAAAGTTCCTGTCATTTTCTGCCTATCGCTTGTAGATGATTTTTGTAAGTTGGGTTTGTAAATTGTATTTAGATGAGCCATCATTAAAAAGATTCAAGGCAATGTGCATGTGTCATTGGAATTCGTGTCATTGTGCATGAGATCTTCTGATCTTGTGCTATCATATTGGTATCAGAGCTCAGAAAAGGTCTGGGAAGAAAAGTGAGGAGTTGCAAAGAAATGCTTGGGTAAAGAGTCCATTGTGTTCTTAAGAATATGCATGTTGATGTTTTTAGAGCCATAAAAGATCTGGGTTATAAAAGTTTGATATAGGTTTTGGTAGTTTGATGTTGTGTGGTTGTAGCATGACAGGCTGTTGAAGGACCTGGAAGACTGGGTAAAGGTCAAAGAGGAAGAAGATTGCTGGCATGGCATGATAGAAGAATGAGAAAGTTGAGTTCTAAAGAGTTATTTGTTGTTCCATGCATGAGAAAGAGCTTGTAACTGCTACCCTCCAACAAAGATAAACTGGGAAGAAGGTGTATGACTTCCTCCATGAAGAGAGAGTGGGCAGAGGGGGTTTTGAGAAATACATCTTCCAGGTCTTGTTAGGTAGAGGGTAGTTGTGGAATTGCAATAGTGAGAGGATGGGCATTTGTGTAAAAAGACCCGCCATAATCCCATTTTGGTATAGATATTGGGATGAAGTGGAAAGTAGAAAGTACCGAGAGGGATTAGAAGAGATCTCGAGAAGAATGGAAATCTTGAAAAAGATTTATTTTCGTGATAAGGTTGTGATTGCAGTGAGTACACAAGGAGAGAAGAAGAAAGTTCTTATTGCAGAGGACTTGGATAAAAGTAAGAAAAAGACAAAAGAGGAGGTGCACAAAGGAGCACCAAAAAAATAAGAGAAGTGTCCCTGAAGGAGACACCAGAGGAGACATCTTGGTCTCTTGATTTATTTTCTGATGATTTGTTTGAAGTTGTGAATATAGGTAAAAAGAAGGTTGAGATCAAGCCTTGGGAGAACCAAAGAGGAAAGGCAAGAAGAAAGTCTGCAGATAAGGAGAGAGTTAAGGAATGGAAAGAAGCAGTTCAGGCAGCAACACTTATGGAAAAATGAAAATCTGTAAGAGACTTCATTGGAGGAACCTTGACAAGAGAAGAGGCATCCGTAGATGATGGTGAAAATGAGAAAAGACAGAAGCAAATTTCAGCAGAAGGTGTGCAAGGATCCATTGTAGCAGGTCCTCAAGGAAAGGTATATTGCAATGTATTTGAAAATAAAGATAAGAAGAATAATGAGATTTTCCAGAATGATAGGAAGGATATAGGAGATGTGGAATTTCATGATGTATTCAGAGGTTTTGTAGGAGAGAAAAGAGAAACCCAAGGAAGGGTAAAGCTGGTGAGCAAGGAAATCAAGGATCGTGCTTTAGTTGGTAGTCATGGATAGCTCGAGAAAGACCAATTATTTCTGTAGTTTACAAAATGCCTCTAATCATGTAGGCTAAAGATAGAAGCAACTAGCGATTTCTAAGGGGGGGCGATCATTAAAGTCGTGGTCTTAAATTCCTTTCTTATGTTGCCTGGCATCGGTCATTTATTAGTAATAGTTATTTACATGTATTATTGGCAGCTTTGGGTTGACGGTTTCATTCTTGAAATTTTGGCGAGACATGGCAGTCGTGTGGGCATGAACGGTTTCATTCTCTAAATACAACATGATTTCGTGGTTATCTTTGTAGAAGCGATAGTAATCTGCATAATGCAACCTAGGAATGAGCGACCATTTGAAGAGGGAAAGACTTTTTTCATGCTAATCTGGTGATGGTTATAGGCATTGGCAGTAATAAAAGAGGTGGCCAATGCTAATAAAGAGGTGGTTGGGAAGATTAGCTTGAAGCACATGATCATCAGGGAGGCCACTGAAGAATGGAGCTACGGTTCTAATATTTAGCAAAGGGCGGAGGTTTATGTAGACGTAAAAATAGTATGAAGAAGACAGATGGTCACAAAGGAGGCCAAGTATAAAGAGAAAGGGCTACGAAATAGGAAGGGGGGAGAGCGGCAAGAAGAAAGACATAGAGGCTAATGTGGATGCAGAGGAAAAAAAGGTGGTGAATAGGATGAAGAAAGGATGACTATCTAGAAGAAGGCCGAAAGGGAAAATTAAAGGAGAGATCGACAGTTCTAGAGAGCCGTCTGTTGGATTGAGAAGGTCGTTAGTGAACGAGGGTGTCGGTGAATAGCAGAATAGGAGTTTAGAATAGTTTTTGTTCCTGCACTTTTGTATGGCCATTTGTGTAGGCCGTATGGATGAAATGTAGTGTTGGGTTTTGGCATCAATTAAAACTTGGAAAGTGTATTTCTCTTGACTATATTTCTATTATAAATCCACTCACATGTCATTTACATCAGTTTGTTTAAGGTTAGATAGAAGCTTGCATTATTTCTTGTCACTTTCATTTTAAAGTTCCTGTCATTTTTTGCCTATCGCCTGTAGATGATTTTTGCAAGTTGGGTTTGTAAACTGTATTTATATGAGCCGTCATTAAAATGATTCAAGGCAATGTGCATGTGTCATTGGAAGTCATGTCATTGTGCATGAGATCTTATGATCTTGTGCTATCAGTCAAAACCAAGAAGCTTATTGTGGGAGGACCTGACATCTAGCTGTAGGTCCAAACAAATAATTTGTAGGTGTCACAAATTCTGAGAACTACTCCGTCAAAGTTTGGCAATGTTTTCCTCTTAGATCTCTTAAGAGACTTTGCTGATACACTGTAGCTCGATTCAATTGGGACACATGGGGAATGAAACATGGCCTCCACTAGCATAAAACCACCCACGATGACCTGCTAGCTCTATCAATTAGGTCCCATAGGTTGAAGAACACAAAATATGGCTCTTGGCACCTTGACACTAAATGCCACTAAGGCATTTTTGAAGAATGCATCTACCTTTGGCACGGTCAAATGATGTTGATTTGGTCAAAACTAAGAGACATTATTGTGCAGGGAGCTGACATCCAACTGTAGGTCCAAACAAATCATTCATAGGTGCCATGAAGTCTGAGAACTACTCCATCGACGTCTGCCAATTTTTTGCTCTTAGGTCTCTTAAGAGACTTTATCGGTACACTGTAGCCCGATTTGAGTAGAACACATGGGAATGAAACAGGACCTCCAATAGCATAAAACCACCCACCCTGACTTGTCAGTGCTATCAGTTAGGTGCCACAGGGTGAAGAATACAAAATATGGCTCTTGGCACCTTTACACTAAATGCCATTGAGGCATTTTTCAAGAATGCATCCACCATTGACACAATCAAACGATGTTGAGTTGTTCCAAACTAAGAGAGCTTATTGTGGAGTAACTTGATATCCAACTGTAGGTCCAAAAAGATCATTCATAGGTGCCTTGAAGTCTAAGAACTACTCCATCAAAGTTTGGCAATTTTTTGCTCTTAGGTCTCTTAAGAGACTTTGCCAATGCACTGTAGCCTACTTAAATTGGGACACATGGGGAACAAAATAGGGCCTCTAATAGCATAAACCCACCCAACCTAACCTTTCAGTGCTGTCAATTAGGTTACATGGGGTGAAGAATGCAAAATATGGCTCTTGGCAGCTTCACACTAAATGCCACTGAGGCATTTTTCAAGAATGCATCCATCATTAGCACGATCAAATGATGTTGAATTGGTCAAAACTGAGAGACATTTTTGTGGAGGGACCTAAAATCCAGTAGTAGGTCCAAGTGGATCATTCGTAGGTGCCACGAAGTTTGACAACTACTCCGTCAAATTTTGGCAATTTTTTTCTCTTAGGTCTCTTAAGAGACTTTGTTGGTACACTGTAGCTCGATTCGATTGGAACACACGGGGAATGAAACAGGGCCTCCACTAGCCTAAACCCACCTACCCTGACCTGTCAACACTGTTAGTTAGGTCCCATGGGGTGAAGAATACAAAAATGGCTCATGGCACCTTTACACTAAATGGCACTACGACATTTTTCAAGAATGCATCTGCCATTAGTATGGTCAAAAGATGTTGAGTTGGTCAAAACCAAGAGAGGTTATTGTGGAGGGACCTAATATCTAGTAGTACATCCAAACAAATTATTTGTAGGTGCAACAAAGTTTGAGAACTTGTTCTCAAAATTAGCTACGCTCATTTTTGTAGACAACCCCTACGAAACTTGTTTGTTTTGTAATCTACACTCTAAGTTTACAAATCGAGACAAGTTCCCTTGGCCTTGTGTGAAGTCATATGACATCCTAAACTAGTTTGCGACATTCCCTCAAATCAATTCCTCGAAACTTGTGTGAATTGATTAAGTTACAAACTGATCAAAATATCAATTTTGATCATTTCGGGGTGTTAGTAAAATTTTGAAACTTTATGTGCAAAGTCGGCAAAATCCGCTGCTCTTGCATACCTTTTTTTTAATTATTGTGTTGAGTCAGCTAAAAATGCCGCTTTTACATAGTCTTTTGTTTAAACATGTCCGAGCGGCAATTTTTACCGCTGTTACATGTTCTTCGTTGAAAGCATATGTACCGGCGGTATTTTTACCGCCGTTGCATTATGGTTAGCACATGTTGGGTCAGCGATTTTCACCGCCTGAGTAAGATCTTCAAGATTGCGAACTTCAGTGGCATTTATGGCTTCTCGTGTTAACATTAAGAGCTTGCTTTTTAACCTTTTTAATACGTAAACTCGTTCTATTTTGGTATTTCATTTTTCCTAAAACCTTCCAGTCGATTCTTGAAACCTTCCTTAGACTGTTTGATTGCATTGATCACGGATTCGAATAGATTTTGAGTCACCAAGGTCGCATTTAGAGTTTTTGGTCTTTTTGACAGGTAAGTCTTTAAACCTTTGTTTTTGTTATTGTTTCCTTCTAGGGTTTTTCTTTTCCTTGTTCATTGAAGTAATTGTTCGTGTCTTCTTGGAATTATATTGTTTAAGTATTGGTCAAGGCAAATCGTCCTTCATTTCATTTTTCTTTCTTTTTGAGTCATCCTTAAAACCCTAGTCCTTGTTTAATCCTTCTCTGGTTGACATTTTATTAGAAAATTTTGCTGATACATAAGAATTAACCACTACATGTTTTAATCAGCTAATTTTACCGCTTAAAACATGAACTTACATAACCATTGTCAGATGTAGTGTCAGCGATAATTGCCACTCAAACATATTAAGTTATGTTTGGTCTTGTGTAGTGATGGCAAAATTTGTCGCCCAAAGTCCTTCCATACGAATTTTAGCATAAGTGCTAAGTCGGCGATAATTGCCGCTTATGCATTTGAAGTTATATCCCAACGTGTATGGGTGGTGAATTTTGCCACCCTTACATGAAGAAAGCCTTGAGACATCAACTTGCGAAAGCGGCAAAACTAACCACTCGAACACTTGCAATGCATACCTCTCATGCGATGTCAGAAAAATTTTCCACTCAAACATAAAAAATTATTCCACATGCAAAAGTGGTAATTTCTACCGCCAATACATTTGTATTTCAGCCTACCTGCAGGGTCGGTAAAAATGGCTGCCTTGACACTTGCAATATGTCCCTCTAATGCAAGGGCAAGAAATTTTGCTGCCTGTGCAATCACTCTCTCAAAATTTTCTAACTCTGAGAGATTTTCAATTTTGCTTCCCTAAACCTACTTTTCTCCATTTTTTGACCTGCTCGCATTCTAGCCCTTTCAAGCTTATCTCCATAGTCGTGATCATCGACATGCAATTTTCCCAGATCAGCAGTGTTTCCCCTAATTGCATGATCATGGCTTTTTGTTGTAGTTTCTTCTGTGAATTTTCTCTCATCACCAATGTCCTTCTGGTGATAGCTTTCTCAGATGACTGAGTTGTCTCCAAAGAAGTTGAAAGTGATGAAGTATAAGTATCTAGGTGTTTTTCCAATCACCTCGATTACTTCCAATGTCGATGACATTCGGGATACAGAGATTGGCCATGTGGACATGGCTGAATTTGTGGAAAGAACCAAGTCCAATAATCCTAGTTCAACAATGAAGAAGATTATTGATAGCAACATTCATTTGGTGTCATCTTTCCCAGTGGCAGCCCATAATACAGAGTTTGTTATTCAATGTGCTCAATTCTACAACAGAGATACTAGGGCAGTGGTGGATGCAAATGGTGATGTCATAATCATATTAGATCCAAAATTCATTAATAAAGTTTTCATGTGCCCTACTTTTACAGAAGTTATAAAATTAGATTTTGTTGAAGCCCAAAAAGATTATGACAAAAATTCTGAGAAGGTTAAGAAGATAATCAATACTAAATGGCTCAAGACTTCAAGGTCAAACTTGTCTAGGTGGTCGAGGAGTTTTCCCAGAAGTGATTTTGTAGAAGAAGTTGGTGATCTTATAACTCTTCTTAGCAGGATAAGGGGATTGGCATCTTCCTCACTTTTTCATGAGTGGATGTACCCTTTTATCAAGGTAATACTTCAAGGTAAACAAGCCATCTTTTGGGGTGAGCAAATCAGCAATGCTCTGCATGAGCAATTGACTAAGGTATCCACTACCTTCAAATTCTATATGACTTCTTACCTTGTGTATACAGTAGCCTCCATGAGAATCTTTCCAGGTTTGACATCAGAAGGAGATAGGAGAGTAGTTCCTGTTTATCAATACTATTCTCAACTGACATTGAAAGGTTCTATTAACCACTTCAGGAGGGTAAATGATGCTTTCTTTGCAGTGTTCTTATGTCTTTTTGACCCTCAGTTAGTGCAAAGAAGAGTTTTAGGTGAATCTTGGTTAGTGGTGAATGATTATGGATGCATGTTCTTACAATTTCCTTCTTTCTCATATTTAAGGGTTGGCTTTTTCCAAGGTCATCCTTATATGTTGCCAAGGTTTCCTTCAGAAATTCTTATTTTAATGGAATTATGTAGACAGATGATTATTGTACATAATAAAAAAATGGAGCTCAAGAAACTAGGATTCAGGTTTCCAGTTGAAATTGGCAGGTTTTCATTATCAACTGTTGCAAAGGCTAGAGCCATGGAAATTGAAAAGTAGCTAGTAACCATGAAACAATTCAAATGAAGGCCAAGGTTTGATTACAGAGGTGTGAAATATAAGATCAAGAGGAAGACCCAGTTTCATGAACCTATCGTCAAGGATGTCTGGGTAGACTTAAGGATAGAAGAAGAGATCAGAGAACTGGACTACAGTAGGTTATCTCTGGAACAAATTGAATATCTGGGATTAGCTGATATTCCTAAAGACCTAGTGGATGATGAAGAGTTGATTGATGATAGATATAACACTAAACAGGTTGTTGGTTCTCCTCTTCCTCCTATTCAATGGTCTCAGAAATAATTGACTTCTCTGAGGAAAAGGTTTGAACCTATGTTGGCTAACACCAATAAGTGGCTAGCAGATAAGGGAATTGCTTTGAAAGAATTCCTTACTGGATCAGAAATTGAAATTCAAGAACAAGCATGTAAGAAGGTGGAGAATAGGACAAAGAACAAAAGTGACATTTCCTCTTCTTCCAAGCCACATAACCCCAGGATCAAATTTGTGACGAAGAAGTCAAAGGCTGTGGAGAAAGAATATGAGATAGAAGATATGGAAATTGAGAAACAGAATACTAAAGAGCCAGCTACAGAGGAAATGGTAAAGACAGACCTACAGAAGGACAAAGAGAGGAAATTTTGTCTCCACAGGAGAATGTACAACAAGAAATAGGAATCTCTTATCCTTTGTCTGATACACCTATTTCAATTCCTCTATCTGTTTCACCCATTGACATCCCCTCTTCTGAATCTCCATCATCTTCCAAAACAATTTTTGACAATCCTCAAAATAATTTTGAAGATGTTCTTCGTTCCTCAGAGTCTATTCCTAGCTTGTCCTCCTCATCTTTTGATATTGGGGATACTTCTATATTTGATCACTTTGTAATGAATTCTGAATAGGTTTCTAATGTGAATGTAATAGGTGCAGTTTTTACTAATACTCCACCTATTGTTTCTACTTCCAGTGCAAGTGCAGTTGCAATAACACCAACAATGGAAACAAATCCTAATGTGAGTACTTCTGTACTTCCTCCATGGTTGTTAGCATATACACCAAAAAGGAAGAAAAAAGCCATCTCTCCAGATGACTTTGATTTTAGTAAGCTGGTGCCTGCAAAAGCTAAGACCCCAAAGAATCAAAAGATTCTTTCGAGAATGCTTAGAGACAAAGGACACAAATTACTGGAGATTGCAAGACCTCCGCAGGATGCAACCATAGAAAATTTTAGTATGAATAATTATTCTATCTCTAGGGTTGAGCTAGGCAAAATAACTCATGAAAGTGCAAAGACTGACATGCAATCAGCAATGGACATTCTAATTCAAAATTTTGACAAGGAAAAAGAAATGAAGGATCATTACAAAGCAATGGTTGAATAGTTGACTGCAGTGGTGAGGAAAATTACCTTGAATTCAGAATCAGTGACTCCTAAGGCCGTCTCTGTAGAAGATCCTATCATTCAGAAAGCTAAAAAGACTCATCTTAAGGGAAGAGAACTTGAGGAATATTTGGAAAGGATGTGTACACAAGGAATCTCTCTGCTTACAGAGGTATCTAAGAAAATAGACAAAATGGAGAAAATACAGGAAAAACTTGATGACTTGATTGATGTTATTTCTCAAGATATTGAGCATCTAGAACATAATCATGATAAGTCAGTAGAGATGAGAAAGCTGAAAATAAGCACTTTGATATCAATTGGCATCATTCCAAATAAGGATTCTTATACTAAAACCAAAGAGGCATTGACATACCGGAGCCGTGTGCTGAAAGATTTGGTCAATGACCTAGAAACTGCAAGGAAACTAAGTGATCAGAGTGATGTTAGTCTTTTTCATAAATTGGAGGAGCTGCGTGCAATCTGGTGTCATAGGATAATCGATTTCTTTTTGCTAAAGTGATGATCCAGGAATTTGAAAATATGTTCTGGAAAGAGTACGAGGACAAAACATTTTCAGTGGCCTCCATGGATAATATTCTTGACAATCAGTTAACTTTGGATAATCTGAAGGCCAAGTTAACTAGTCATGCAAAATCAGTTACCACGGTCAGAGATGCAATAGTTAGAGCTTAGATAATTTTCAAGAACATGGTTAGTTCGGACAGTCTTGGGATGTAAGCAACATTCACCATGTATGATTGCCACATGAAGAAACAAGGCAATGCAAGTTGAAGCATCTTTTCCATTACTTAGACTATTTTCTACTTTTCAAATGTACTTTTGAAATAATTTTGGACATATTTACGTGTACTTTTCTCATATGTAATTACATGTAAAAATATAGGAAGTCCCAAATCAAAAAGGACTCCTTTGTTGAATAAGTCACAGTTAGTTTTTTTTCCTATTTTTTCTCTTGGTTCCTCTTATAAATAAAGAGGACCCCCATTGTAAATGATGATCTTTTAGTTATTGAAGCCAAACTCTGCCAAATTTAAGAGCATTTTGAAACTTTGTGTTCAAATTGTAAATCAAATTTTATCAAGTGAATAGAAAAGCAAGTGATCGTTCAATCTTTGTGTTGGAATAGCTTGTGGCATATTGGAAATTGTTCTTATGTTCTTTTCCAAATACTATCTTATCTGCTTGATCAAATTGTAGTGTGAGTGTGAATAATCTGGGAGATGTTCTAAAGATGATTGTGGAAACTTTGTGCTACAACAATTATCTTTAGTTTGTGATTTTGTGTTTTGAAGTAAAAGATATTGGAGAGACTTTGAATTGTAATTATCTTTTGTGATCGTATGTTTTATCATAGCATCCGGTGAAGACTTTGAGCTGCACCTTATTCTACTTAGTTCTAAATTATAAATCAGTAAAAGGAGCAACGATAGACTTTGTGCTCTCGCGAGTTTATTGGTTATTCAAATTTGTATCGAGAAAGTGCTCTTTCATTGTTGTAAACATCATTTCTAAAAAAAGAGAAATGGATGATATGGTCTCACCCCTAAGTTAGTATTTAGTTTAAATAAGTTTGTGATAGCTGATAGGGAACCTCCCCTTGCTGAGAGGAGAGATTTATCTCATTACACTGTGGTCAATATAACCACTTTGCCTGCAATTAGTTGAAGACAAAATATTCACCCAACAGTTTTTTGTGACTCTGCTGGGGAAGGAATGCACAGCTTGAAGCCTCACACTCTGAGTTGAAGCATTACAGTTCTTTTCCATTGTTTCAAGGTTTTTCAAAATTTTGTTTAGTACACTACATTCTGGCAGATTCATGGTATACAAGAAGTAAGAGAGCTCAAGGCATCATTGATCCTGTATTTGAGTTGATACAGAAAAATAACTTTGGTCTTTTGCCTCCACGACCTCGACTTCAACAAACTAGGAGTTTTCCTCCTACCAACGCTAGGTCTCCAATACCAGGGGACGCTTCTAGTTCTAGTACTAGCAGAGTTTTGTCTATTCATACTGCATATAGGTTTGTTCTCCCACCCTTTAATCAGTGCACCATGGCAGCTCAAGGCCCTTGGGGTAACACTTTTGGTCTTTTGAATCTAACTCCACCATTGTATGAACTACCTCATAGTTCGAGGAAGAATTTTCCTAAGTTCTATGGCAATGGGAAAGTCCACCTAGATGAACACATTGCATCTTTCTGCATAGCTTGTGGTGTAATAGGTGTTGAGCATGAAGATGTAGTAGTAAGACTTTTTGTGGAAACACTGCAAGGGGCTACTGCAGATTGGTTTTACCATCTTCAAGCTCAGACTATAACCAATTGGAACTCCCTCAAGACCAAGTTCAAGGCTAGGTTCAAACCTGTAGAAGATGCACATGCCTTATTAGCTCAGCTCACACAAATGAAGAAAGAGCCTCATGAACCCATGCGAGACTTCATCGCCAAGTTCAATAAGCTGAGAAACAGGATTCCTGCAACCGTTCAACCAATGGCGAAGAATCTCAAATGCTTTTTCATCAATACTCAGCTTCCCGAGGTAAGTTTTCTGCTAAGATGGGCTGGTCCCGCAGATCTTCTTGTAGCACAAATTTTGGCTACTGAAGTTGAAGATGATCTTATCCTTGTGGGTAAGATAAGAAGAGATTCTAACAGAAACAGAGGTCCTTCTTCTGCTGATAATTCTTCCACAAGCACCACGGATCCTATGGTGCAAAAGTTAGCAAATGAATTGCTATCTCTAAAAAGGCAAATGTCACAAGGTATGTCTGCCCCTCCTTATCGAGATATACCAAGGAGAACGTTTCCCAACAATTCATATCAAGGTAGTGCTACCAAAAATCAAGGGCAACACAATCATCTTCCACCCACACAGGGGAAGCTTGCCATTGAAGCAGCGCCGGTCAACTCAGCAGTTGGCTATTATGAAGCAAAATATGATCATTCTTTCCAACCCGAGTTGGACCAAGAGAATGATGCTAATCTTTTTGCAGAAGGAGAAGAAGAATAGCTGGCGACTCTACCATTGGTTTTCTGAATTACCAAGATGAAGTAGAAAGAGAAGGGGAAGTGTATGATGGAGCATATGCTATTTTTACTAGGTCCCAAAATCAGCCAAATCAGCAAGTTGATAAGGGAAAGGCAAGAGAAGAACCTCAGCGAGTGATCTCAATTGCTAAATAGGGAACTTCATTTCCTTTTCAATCAAAGGACTTGGTGGGCAATAAGCAAGTAAGTACATCTAACAATCCTCTATCTTCTACTTCTATCCCTCAGACTAGTACTACCCCTAATAAAACTCAAAATGATGGACTTCCTTCCTCTGTCTCTAGTTCATTTCAGCTATTTGATATAATAGATCATGCTAGGAAGACCAAAATCCAAATGTGTGAGGTTGAGTATTTGCAAGCTAATCCTAAATAGTTTGATAGGTTAGCTAAATACATCAAAAACAAGACCGTCCCTACAGGACAAGATTTTCCAAAAGTTGCCCATGATTCCTCAAAAAACAAATCTACCCAAAATAATCTTGTCACTACTCCCCTTGTTGCCTCCAGAAAAATAAAACCTTTCTATGTTTCTCTATTGGTAAATGGTCATAAGTTGAGCAATTACATAATAGATTCTGGGGCCTCTGATAATGTTATGCCTGCCAAAGTGGTAGACACCCTTGGTCTCACTCTAACCAAGACCTTTGTGTGATGCTTCTCCATGGAAAATAAGCGAGTACCATAGTTGGGCCAAATCAAAGATGCCCAATTTGTATTTGCAGCCTTTCCAGACAAGAGGATTAAGATGACCGTCCTAGTGGCTGATGTTCCAGCCTCTTATGGCATCTTGCACAGGTGTAATTTTTGTAAAGATGTGGGTGGGGAGCTCAATATGGATCTATCTGAAGCAAGGATACCTATTAAAGGTGTCATGCAAAAGTTGCTTCTAGAGAAAGAGGCAAAATACATTGTTACCCAAATGGCAAATCCCAAAGCCCAAATTTTGTTTAAGTCCTCGAGAATGGGTAATTATTTCTTATCTACTGAAGATATTTCTAGTTCATTAGATGAGAGCTCAGACAATTCATATGGAGAATCAGAAGAGTATTTAGATGAAAGTGCAGATGAAGGTATAGTAATGCCAGATTCTTCCCTCATTAATGAAGAAGAATCTTCTAGTCAAAGAAATTCCAAAAATCAAATTCTAATGAGATTTGGGTTTTGGAATTTGATGGCAGTTGTTCCTCTACCAGTTCTGGAGCCAGAGTTGTATTGATATCTCCACAAGGTGATATCTTTCCTTTCTCATACAAACTGTAATTCGACAATACCAATAACACTGTTGAATACGAGTCATTGTTGCTCAGGTTGGAGGCTGCTCATGCTAAAGGTGTTAAAAATCTTCATGCTCAAGGAGATGCCAAATTAGTGGTTTGTCAAGTGAGAAATTTGTATCAGACAAAAAATGAAAGGTTGAGACACTATCACAATCATGTATGGGATTGCATGGAAAGTTTTGACGCTTTTAATATATCTGCGCTGCCTAGAGAGTTTAATGATCATGCAGATTCATTAGCTGTCTCCAGAACCCTTATGGTTCCCCATAAGGACTTCAAAGGAAACAAGTACATAATTGAGCTGGTCTTTTGAGCAAGTGTACCTGATAATGCTGACCATTCGCAAGTGTTCAATGGTGATAATCAAATCATAGCTTTCTTGGAAAAGACAGATAGCTTTGATGAGCTCTAATTTGAAGATAGTGAATCTCCACCACAGGAATACGTTTCTAAAATAGATTCACAAATTGGTGAAGAGTTTCTTCAATTGAAAGGGAATAAGATTCCAAAAGGTTTGGTTTCCCTTGAAAAGCTATTTGATAAGCATGATAGATATTTTAAGTAGTAGCAACAACTTGATTCAAGTTCCTCTATGGAATTTGAGCAAGTAAATTTGAGTTCTAAGGCAGATCCCAAAATGGTCAACATTGGGAAGTGTTTCACTACCGATGAGAAGTTCAAATTCATTACACTCCTTCGCCATTACATTGATGTCTTGGCACATTCTTATGATGATATGAAGTCCTTCAGACCTAAGGAGATTCAGCATAAATTCCTCTCAAAGTTGGGTCATTGCCTCACAAGCAGAAACAAAGGCAATACAATCCCAAAATATCAGGTACTATCCTTTCTGAGATTTAGAAAATGTTGAATGCAAGAATAATCTTTCCAATTCATCATTCTACTTGGATCGCAAATATAGTTCCTGTAAGAAAGAAGAAAGGAGAAATCGGTATCTACGTTGATTTCAGGAATCTCAACTAGTCTTCTCTAAAGGATAACTACCCCTTACCCATTATGGACCAGGTGTTGCAAACTATAACTGGTTCAGAAATGCTGTCTATGTTAGACAATTTTTTGGGGTATAATCAAGTAGAGGTCAATGAAGTGGATCAGTACAAGACTACTTTCACAACACCTTGGGGCATGTTTGCATATCACAGGATGCCTTTTGGTTTGATTAATGCTGGTGCCACATTCCAGAGAGCAATGGACCTTGCCTTCAGAGATGAGATGGGAAAGTTCATTGTGATATATCTTGATGACTTGACTATTTTCTCCAAACAACATCATGATCATGCATATCATTTGCGACAGGTACTAGAAAGATGTCGACAAAATGGTATCTCTCTCAACCCTAAGAAATTAGTTTTCATGGTTATAGAAGGTAAACTTCTCAGTCACATTATGTCTCGAGAAGGCACTAAAATTGACTCAGAAAGAGTCAAGTCCATTCAAAGTCTTACTCTACCTGCTAGTAAGACTGCAGTTCATTCTTTCTTTAGAAAGGTGAATTTTCTGCGGAGGTTCATTCTGGAATTCACAGAGAAAACCCGTCACATCATTAACATGATGAAGGGTAAAGCTACTTTCCATTGGAGTGTGGAAGGCAAAGCATTATTTGAGGATATCAAGAGGGCTATAGCTCATGCTCTGGTTCTTGTTTGTCCTAATTATACCAAGGATTTTGTAGTATACAGCTACGCTTCTGAACATACACTTTCGGCCATTCTTGTTCAACAGAATGAAGAAGGTGTGGAATCCCCCATTTCATTTATGAGTTGTCCTCTAAAGGCTCATGAATTGAAATATTCAAATATGGAGAAACATGCTTATGCCATGGTCAAGGCAGTAAAGCATTTCCAGTTCTATATTTTGAACTCACATACTATTGTTTTGGTGCCTGATACAACAGTAAAGTCAATTTTGACTCAACAAGAGTTCAGAACCAAAAGAGGCAATTGGATTGCTAAGAACCAAGAGTTTGATCTTGATATCAAACCTACCAAGCTTGTGTGTGGTAGATGTTTGTGTCAATTGATTGCTGACAATGTACCAAAGGAGACAGGAGATGAAGAAGAAGAAGTTGAAGATATGCCAACTGTTCTTTTTGTCACTGCTACTGATGAGTGGTATTCAAATATCACTCATTTTCTTACCTATGGTGAGTGTCCTTCCCATCTATCTTATATGGAGAAAAGAACTATCAAATTGAAGGCTGCCAATTATGTCCTATGGGACAATGGTTTGTACAAAAGAAATCTTGATGGAGTATTTCTCCGTTGAGTGGATAAAGCGCAACAAAGTTTAATTCTGGAGTCTTTTCACAATTTGGCCTATGGAGGACATTTTTCTACACCTGTGACGGCTCATAAGATTCTGCGGGCCAGATACTATTGGCCCACACTGTTTCAAGATGCGTACAATTGGGTACGTAGGTGTGAGTTGTGTCAACAGTTTGTTGGAAAACCTAAGTTGGCCGCACTACCTCTCAAACCAGTTGTGATTGAAGAACCTTTTCAACAATGGGGCATCGACTTCATTGGTGTTGTGAACCCATCGTCAAGTGTGGGACACAATTTTGTTCTCAGTGCAACTAATTATTTTACCAAGTGGGTGGAAGCCATCCCAGTGAAACATGCTACTTCTGAAGTGGTATGTAATTTCCTTAAGGAAAACATTATTTCCCAGTTTGGAGTCGCAAACAAGGTTGTAGTAGATAATGCTACTTGTTTCTCTTCCCACGAGATTACTGGCTTTTTCTATGAACATGGGATCATTCTTTCGCACTCTTCAGACTATTATCCGCAAGGAAATGGTCAGGTGGAATCAAGTAACAAAATTCTGGTTACTATTATCAGGAAGCTGGTCGAAGATAATCAAAGAACTTGGCATTAAGCGTTGTTTGATGCTTTATGGGTAGACAGGATTTCCCCCAAGAGGGTGATAAGTATGTCACCATTTCAACTTTTGTATGGTCTGAATGCAAAGATACCTATTACCTTGGAATTGTCAACACTAAAGTTGGCAAAGGCAGTGGAAGATAGAACTTTTGAAAGTTCTATTGATAAAAGAATCATGTACCTAACTAAACTTGAAGAGTAGCGAGCTATGGTAGTGGATCACATTGCTAAACAGTAAAGTCAGATAAAGAAACTCTTTGATAAGAAAGTAAGGGCTCATGAGTTTCAAATTGGAGATCAAGTCTTGTTATGGGACAAGCAGAGAGAACCAAAAGGAATGCATGGGAAGTTTGATTCCCTATGGAGAGGCCCGTTCATCATTCATCAACTTTGTGGTGAAAATAGCTTCTTGCTGGAGTATCTGGATGGAACACCATTCTTGCTGCCTCACAGCAGACAATATTTGAAGCACTTCAATCCTTGAAGTATTAGATAAGTTCATTTGTACATTTGTATAGTTTTGTGTTTTTATTTTTGTGTTTTTGTTTATTCTTTTGTGTCTTTTTCTTTTTGGTAGCTTGACTATGTGGCCCAATGGCATGGATGAAGGCACTTAGAGATGATTCTTTTCCCTTTGATTCTTTCAAATTTCATTTGACAGAAGTTCCCCAGTTAGAGCCAGTTGTTGTTTTCAAAATTAGCTACGCTCAGTTTTGTAGACAACCCCTACGAAACTTGTCCGTTTTGTAATCTACACTCTAAGTTCGCAAATCAAGACAAGTTCCCTTGGCCTTGTGTGAAGTCATATGACATCCTAAACTAGCTTGTGACATTCCCTCAAATCGATTCCTCGAAACTTGTGCGAATCGATTTAGTTGCAAACTGATCAAAATATCAATTTTGATCATTTTGGGGTTTAGTAAAATTTTGAAACTTAATGTGCAAAGTCGGCAAAATCTGCCGCTCTTGCATACCTTTTTTTAAATTATTGTGTTGAGTCAGCTAAAAATGTTGCTTTTACATAGTCTTTTGTTTAAACATGTCCGAGCAGCCATTTTTACCGCCATTACATGTTCTTCGTTGAAAGCATATGTATCAGCGGTACTTTTTACCGCCCTTGCATTATGGTTAGCACATGTCAGGTCGGTGATTTTCACCACCTGAGTAAGATCTTCAAGATCGTGAACTTCAGTGGCATTTATGGCTACTCATGTTAACATCAAGAGTTTGCTTTTTAACCTTTTTAATACGTAAACTTGTTCTGTTTTATTATTTCTTTTTTCCTAAAACCTTCCAGTCGATTCTTGAAACCTTCCTTAGACTGTTCGATTACGTTGATCATAGATTCAAATGGATTTCAAGCTGCCAAGGTTGCATTTAGGGTTTCGGTCTTTTTGACAGGTAAGTCTTTAAACCTTTGTTTTTGTTATTGTTTCCTTCTAGGGTTTTTCTTTTCCTTGTTCATTGAAGTAATTATTCGTGTCTTCTTGGAATTATATTGTTTAAGTATTGGTCAAGGCAAATCATCCTTTGTTTCATTTTTCTTTCTTTTCAAGTCATCTTTAAAACCCTAGTCCTTGTTTAATCCTTCTCTAGTTGACGTTTTATCAAAAAATTTCACCGATACATAAGAATTAACCACTACGTGTTTTAGTCAGCTAATTTTACCGCTTAAAACATGAACTTTCGTAGCCATTGTCAGATGTAGTGTCGGCGATAATTTCCGCTCAAACATATTAAGTTATGTTTGGTCTTATGTAGTGACGGTGAAATTTGCCTCCCAAAGTCCTTCCATACGAATTTTAGCATAAGTGCTAAGTCAGCGATAATTGCCGCTTATGCATTTGAAGTTATATCCTAGCATGTATGGGTGGTGAATTTCGCAGCCCTTACACAAAGAAAGCCTTGAAACATCAACTTGCGAAACTAGTAAAATTAACCGCCCGAACACTTGCAATGCATACCTCTCATTTGATGTTGGCAACATAAAAACTTATTCCACATGCAAAAGCGGTAATTTCTATCGCCAATACATTTGTATTTCAGCCTACCTGCAGGGTCGGTAAAAATGGTTGCCCTGACACTTGAAATATGTCCCTCTAATGCAAGGGAGGCAAATTTTGCCAACCGTGCAATCACTCTCTCAAAATTTTCTAACTCTGAGAGATTTTCAATTTTGCTTCCCTAAATCCTCTTTCCTCCATTTTTTGACCTACTCGCACTCTAGCCCTTTCAAGCATATCTCCACAGTCGTGATCATCGACATGCAATTTTCCCAGATTACCAGTGTTTCCCCTAATTGCATGATCATGGCTTTTTGTTGCAGTTTCTTCTATAGATTTTCTCTCATCACCAATGTCCTTCTGGTGATAGCTTTCTCAGATGACTGAGTTGTCTCCAAAGAAGTCGAAAGCAATGAAGTATAAGTATCAAGGTGTTTTTTGAATCACCTCAGTTACTTCCAATGTAGATGACATTCGGGATACAGAGGTTGGCCATGTGGACATGGCTAAATTTGTGGAAAGAACCAAGTCCAATAATCCTAGTTCAGCAATGAAGAAGATTATTGATAGCAACATCATTTGGTGTCATCTTTCCTGGTGGCAACCCATAATACAGAGTTTGTTCTCCGATGTGCTCAATTCTACAACAGAGATACTAGGGCAGTGGTGGATGCAAATGGCAATGTGATAATCAGATTAGATCCAGAATTCATTGATAAAGTTTTCATGTGCCCTACTATTACAGAAGTTATAAAACTAGATTTTGCTGAAGTCCAAAAAGAGTATGACAAAAATTCTAAAAAGGCTAAGAAGATAATCAATATTAAATGGTTCAAGACTTCAAGGTCAAACTTGTCTAGGTGGCTGAGGAGTTTTCCCAAAAGTGATTTTGTAGAAGAAGTTGGTGATCTTATAACTCTTCTTAGCAGGATAAGGGGATTGGCCTCTTCCTCACTTTTTCACGAGTGGATGTACCCTTTTATCAGGGCAATACTTCAAGGTAAACAAGCCATCTTTTGGGGTGAGCAAATCAGCAATGCTCTGCATGAGCAATTGACTAAGGTATCCACTACCTTCAAATTCTATATGACTTCTTACCTTATGTATATAGTAGCCTCCATGAGAATCTTTCCAGGTTTGACATTAGAAGGAGATAGGAGAGTAGTTCTTGTATATCAATACTATTCTCAACTAACATTGAAAGGTTCTATTCACCACTTTAGGACGGTAAATGATGCTTTCTTTGCAGTGTTCTTATGTCTTTTTGACCCTCAATTAGACCAAAGAAGAGTTTCAGATGAAGCTTGGTCAGTGGTGAATGATTATGGATGCATGTTCTTACAATTTCCTTCTTTCTCATATTTAAGGGTTGGCTTTTTCCAAGCTCATCCTTATATGTCACCAATGTTTCCTTCAGACAAACTTGTTTTAATGGAATTATGTAGACATATGATTGTTGTACATAATAAACAAATGGAGCTCAAGAAACTAGGATTCAGGTTTCTAGTTGAAATTGGCAGGTTTTCAATATCAACTGCTATAAAGGCTAGAGCCATGGAAACTGAAATGTAGCTAGTAACCATGAAACAATTCAAAAGAAGGCCAAGGTTTGATTACAGAGGTGTGAAAGATAAGATCAAGAGGAAGACCCAGTTTCATGAACCTATGGTCGAGGATGTCTGGGTAGATTTAAGGATAGAAGAAGAGATTAGAAAACTAGGCTATAGTAGGTTATCTCTGGAACAAATTGAATATCTGGGATTGGTCGATATTCCTGAAGACCTGGTGGATGATGAAGAGTTGATTGATGATAGATATAACACTGAACAGGTTGTTGGTTCTCCTCTTCCTCCTATTCAATGGTCTCAGAAAGAATTGACTTCTCTGAAGAAAAGGTTTGAACCTATATTGGCTAACACCAATAAGTGGCTAGTAGATAAGGGAATTGCTTTGAAAGAATTCCTTACCAGATCAGAAATTGAAATTCAAGAACACATAGGTAAGAAGGTGGAGAATAGGACAAAGAACAAAAGTGATATTCCCTCTTCTTCCAAGCCACATAAGCCCGGGATCAAATTTGTGACGAAGAAGTCAAAGGCTATGGAGAAAGAATCTAAGATAGAAGATATGGAAATTGAGAAACAAAATACTAAAGAGCCAGTTATAGAGGAAATGGAGGTTGAAGAAAGACCTATAGAAGGACAAAGAGAGGAAATTTTGTCTCCACAGGAGAATGTACAACAAGAAATGGGAGTCTCTTCTCCTTTGTCTGATACACTTGTTTCATTTCCTCTGTCTATTTCACCCATCGACATCCCCTCTTCTGAATCTCTGTCACCTTCCAAAACAATTTTTGACAATCCTCAAAATACTTTTGAAGATGTTCTTCATTCCTCAGAGTCTATTCCTAGCTTGTCCTCCTCATCTTTTGATATTGGGGATACTTCTATATTTGATCACTTTGTAATGAATTATGAATAGGTTTCTAATGTGAATGTAATACGTACAGTTTTTACTAATACTCCACCTATTGTTTCTACTTCCAGTGCAAGTACAGTTCCAATAACACCAACAATGGAAACAGATCCTAATGTGGGTACTTATGTACTTCCTCCATGGTTGTCAACATATACACCAAAAATGAAGAAACAAGCCATCTCTCTAGATGACTTTGATTTTAGTAAGTTGATGCCTATGAAAGCTAAGACCCCGAAGAAGCCAAAGATTCTTTCGAGAATGCTCGGAGACAAAGGACACAAATTTTTGGAGATTGCAAGACCTCCGCAGAATGCAACCATAGAAAATTTTAGTATGAATGATTATTCTATCTCTAGGGTTGAGCTAGGCAAAATAACTCATGAAAGTGCAAAGACTGACATGCAGTCAGCGATGGACATTCTGATTCAGAAGTTTGACAAGGAAAAATAAATGAAGGATCATTACAAACTAATTGTTGAACAGTTGACTGGAGTGGTGAGGAAAATTACCTTGAATTCAGAATCAGTGACTCTTGAGGCCATCTCTGTAGAAGATCCTATCATTTAGAAAGCTGAAAAGACTCATCTTAAGGGAAGAGTACTTGAGGAATATTTGGAAAGGATGCGTACACAAGGAATCTCTCTGCTTACAGAGGAATATGAGAAAATAGACAAAACGAAGAAAATAAGGGTAGAACTTGATGACTTGATTGATGTTATTTCTCAAGATATTGAGCGTCTAGAACAGAATCATGATAAGTGGGTAGAGATGAGAAAGCTGAAAATAAGCGCTCTGATATCAATTGGCGTCATTCCAAATAGGGATTCTTATACTGATACCAAAGAGGCATTGACATACCAGAGACGTGTGCTAAAAGATTTGATCAATGACCTAGAAACTGCAAGGAAACTAAGTGATCAGAGTGATGTTAGTCTCTTGCATAAATTGGAGGAACTGGCATGCAATCTGGAGTCACAGGATAATCGATTTCTTTCTACCAAAGAGATGATGTAGGAATTTGAAAATATGTTCTGAAAAGAGTTCGAGGACAAAACATTTTTAGTGGCCTCCATGGATAATATTCTTGACAATCAGTTAACTTTGGATAATCTGAAGGCCAAGTTAATTAGTCATGCAAAATCAGTTACCATAGTCAGAGATACAATAGTTAGAGACCAAATAATTTTCAAGAACATAGTTAGTCCGGACAGTCTTGGGATGCAAGTAGCATTCACCATGTATGATTGCCACATGAAGAAAGAAGGCAATGCAAGTTGAAGCATCTTTTCCATTACTTCGTCTATTTTCTACTTTTCAGATGTACTTTTGAAATAATTTTAGACATATTTACATGTACTTTTCTCATATGTAATTACATGTAAAAACATAGGAAGTCCCAAATAAAAAAGGACTCCTTTGTTGAATAAGTCATAGTTAGTTTTTCTTTTCCTATTTTTGCTCTTAGTTCCTCTTATAAATAAAGAGGACTCCCATTGTAAATGATGATCTTTTAGTTATTGAAGCAAAACTCTGCCAAATTAAAGAGCATTTTGAAACTTTGTGTTCAAATTGTAAATCAAATTTTATCAAGTGATCATTCAATCTTTGTGTTGGAATAACTTGTGACGTATTGGAAATTGTTCTTATGTTCTTTTCCAAATACTATCTTATCTGCTTGATCAAATTGTAGTGTGAGTGTGAATAATCTGGGAGATGTTCTAAAGATGATTGTGGAGACTTTGTGCTACAACAATTATCTTTAGTTTGTGATTTTGTGTTTTGAAGTAAAATATATTGGAGAGACTTTGAATTGTAATTATCTTTTGTGATCGTATGTTTTATCATAGCATCCGGTGAAGACTTTGAGCTGCACCTTATTCTACTTAGTTCTAAATTATAAATCAGTAAAAGGAGCAACGATAGACTTTGTGCTCTCGCGAGTTTCTTGGTTATTCAAATTTGTATCGAGAAAGTGCTCTTTCATTGTTGTAAACATCATTTCTAAAAAAAGAGAAATGGATGATATGGTCTCACCCCTAAGTTAGTATTTAGTTTAAATAAGTTTGTGATAGCTGATAGGGAACCTCCCCTTGCTGAGAGGAGAGATTTATCTCATTACACTGTGGTCGATATAACCATTTTGCCTTCAGTTAGTTGAAGACAAAATATTCACCCAACATAACTACTCTGTCAAAGTCTGGCAATTTTTTGCTCTTAGGTCTCTTAAGAGACTTTGCCGGTACACTATAGCTCGATTCAATTGGGACACATGGGGAATGAAATAGGACCTCCACTAGCATAAACTCACCCACCCTAACATGTCAGTACTATCAGCTAGGTCCCATGGGGTGAAGAATGCAAAATATTGGTCTTGACACGTTTACATTAAATACCACTGAGGCAATTTTCAAGAATGCATCCACCATTGGCACGATTAAATGATGTTGAGTTGGTCAAAACTAAGAGAGGTTATTGTGGGTGGACCTGACATCTAGCAATAGGTCCAAATGGATCATTCATAGGTGCCAGAAAGTCCAAGAACTACTCCATGAAAGTCTAGCATTTTTTTTCTCTTAGGTCTCTTAAAAGACTTTGCCAGTACACTATAGCCCAATTCGATTGGGACACATGGGGAATGAAATAGGGCCTCTAGTAGCATAAACCCACCCACCCTAACCTGTCGGCACTATCAGTTAGGTCCCATAGGGTGAAGAATGGAAAATATGGCTATTGGCACCTTTACACCAAATGCCACTGAGGCATTTTTCAAGAATGCATCTGCCATTAGCATGATCAAACGATGTTGATTTGGTCAAAATCAAGAGAGTTATTGTGGAGGGACCTAAAATCCAGCCGTAGGTCCAAAACGATTATTCATAGGTACCACAAAGTCTTAGAACTACTCTATCAAAGTTTGGTAGTTTTTTGCTCTTAGGTCTCTTAAGAGACTTTGGAAGTACAATGTAGCTTGATTCGACTGGGACACCTAGGGAATGAAATAGGGCCTCCACTAGCATAAACCCACCCACCCTGACCTGTTAGCATTGTTAGTTAGGTCCAAATGTGAATCATGCAAAATGTATCTCTCCCTATGTAGTCATCTTCATTGTTTGCAATTGAAAAATGTTCACTCCCTGATAAACATTCGAACACACCGAGGGAACAACTCATTCCTAATTCAAAATTTACAGGCACATGGCACTGTAGGTTATCTGACATGGACCCTACACTTCTAACAAATGTGTCTCTCTCCCTATGTCTCTCTCTTTTCCTCTCTACCTCGTTCTACTCTTTCTATAATGGAACCCATATAGAAGGTGAAATGAGTTACCCTAGACCTATAGATAATGAAATGATGATAGGAAAATCATGTTAAACATATAGAAGGTGAAATAAGGATATCTGATACATAAATAAGGTGAAATGAGGATAAGCAAATCGTGTCGAACATGTAGGTGCAAGGAAAATGAGGATATGCAAAGTATGTAGACCATATAGAAGGTGAAATGAGGATTGCAAATCATGCCAAATGTACATCTCTCTCCCTGTGTCTTTCTCTTCCTCTCTACCTCATTCTACTCTTTCCATAACCCATATAGAAGGTGAAATGAGGGTATACTAGAGCTATAGATGATGAAATGATGATAGGAAAATCATGTTAAACATATAGAAGGTGAAATGATGGTAAGAAAATAATGTCAAACATATAGAAGGTGAAATGAGGATACGTTATACATGTAGAAGGTGAAATGAGGATCTGTTATACATATAGAAGGTGAAATAAGGTTACATTATACATATAAAAGGTGAAATGAGGATAAGGGAATCATGTCAAACATGTGGACCTATGAAATGAGGATATGCAAAGTATATAGACCATATAGAAGGTGAAATGAGGATATGCAAATCATGCCAAATGCACATCTCTCTCCCTTGGTCTCTCTCTCTCTCTTCCTCTCTACCTCATTCTACTCTTTCCATAACCCATATAGAAGGTGAAATGAGGGTATACTAGACCTATAGATGATGAAATGATGATAGGAAAATCATGTTAAACATATATCTAAGGTGAAATGAGGGTAAGTAAATAATGTCAAACATATAGAAGGTGAAATGAGGCTACATTATACATGTAGAGGGTGAAATAAGGATACGTTATACATATAGAAGGTAAAATGAGGATACATTATACATATAGAAGGTGAAATGAGGATAAGCGAATCATGTCAAACATGTAGACCTATGAAATGAGGATATGCAAAGCATGGAGACCATATTGAAGGTGAAATGAGGATATATGAATCATGCCAAATGTGTGTCTCTCCCTATGTCTCTCTATCTTCCTCTCTACCACATTAGATGCTCTTTCCATAACCCATATAGAAGGTGAAATGAGGGTATGCTAGACTTACAGATTGTGAAATGAGGATATGATATTGAAACATGGAGTATATATGATATTGAAACATACTTTCATTTAAGATGTACACCTATTTACATTTCCAAATGCAACAGTTGTTGAAATTGGGTTGTGGATAACATTTATTTATATAAACTAGTTAACGAAATGGGTAAACACACCAACATGTCTTTGCTCATTAATAAAAAAATAACTATCTTGGATTTAATGAAAAACATAATAATTTTTGTCATTTTTAACATGTATCTTGCATGTTTAACATGTAAGATGAGAAATTATCAATGATTATCATATCAAATCTAGTAGTTTCAATATCATGATTATTATGCGATGTATACAAAAAGAGTCCAATACAACAAATATGTTAACTAACACTAAGCATGCATGTAATAATTTAGCATAAACAAATTTTGAAGTATGTACTAATTTATCATAAATTAAAATGAAATGTTAAATATAGATTTCATAAGATTGCAATTATGCTTCTTTTTTATTAATTATTACTAATTAGGATATTCACATATAGAAATATATAGTAACTCATGTAACATCTACTTATGTACAAATCTTTGGTTTTATGCTAGTAATAAGATAGTCACTAGTATGAAAACAATAAGGTCTTCTTAATGGTATTTGGACAATGAATTATCATTTGAAGGAAAAAAGCTCACATGTTAAATGTTCTATGAAAATCCTATATCTAACTAAAACTACAATCATGTGGCAATTAAGATCAAGTTATGTAAATTATTGATGTATGAAACTACATATCATCTTTCTACCAAGAAAAACAATCATATATAACAAGAAATCAATCTATAACATGTTATTGAGCATAACTCAACCATTGTAAACTGATTATACATGAAACTTTTAAGTTTCAAAGTAGGAATACATGCACATAAGGAATTTAAATTATATTGTATATCAAGGTATTTAAATCTATAGACAATCTACATGCCAAATAGCTACATCAAATACTAAAGGTCCACTTGACCCTATGTCTCTGGCAAATCCTCAACCTATGATGGATCCTAAAAAAGTGCTCTCTTCATGCCATGATGTCTGGTAGTTGACGGATGCAATGTTGACTGCATTAACAAGTCAAACCACAAATTTGATTAATTAGTTCAATGGTAAATATAAATAAGTTAGATTTAGTAAATAGAATCTTATCTACTACCATTTAGAACTTTCATTTATTAGCATACATCTAAATCAGTACAATCAACTATAAGCCTCTCTAAACTATCAATTATTTATAAAAATTCAACTCAAATTCCTCAACTCTTTCTTGTCACTCAGAGAGTCATTTTGCAAATGATTGTCTCTTAAGACGATTAGGTATCCTACTGAAGCATGATGGCAAAGGTGCCACTTCACTCACTTTCACAATAGACTATAATAGTAAAATAGCATTGAAATAAATTAATATATAATTAATAACAAAAGAGGAAATGCATACATTAAAAAGGTTAGATATGTGTTACACATAAAAAATCTATATTGCACTAAACAAAAACTTATCTACTAGAAAACAAGCACATACCACCAATGAAGCCTCCTGCATCGATTGAGAAGGACTCATTATGGATGAACCAACTAATCTACCTGTATGAAAAATGACAAGAATGTAAGACTCTATGTATACAAATAATCATAATAACTTTTAAATTAATAGATCAATTTAAACAAAACAAAAAAAATGCTCACTAGTATTAGGAGAGAGGAACTATTAGTCATTAGGGATAACTTTATGAACATGTAGAAGTTACATGGAATATTGTAGGACCTCTATTTTTTAGAAATGTAATATGGACTCTTATCTATCTACAACTAAGGTTTAGAGCTATGACTCATCATGCAACTCTCCACATTAGCACATTTAGTGAGAAGTGTCCTTAAAATGAATTTTTAAAGATTTAACGAAAATGAGCTATCATGGATTTTTTTACAGCCTCTTACATTTCATGAGAAAATACAAGGTATTTTATTGTACTCACCTTTTACATTTGTGATAGGATAAACATATAATATGAAGTATTCCAATGCATGTATATTGCCACCTTAGTAGTTCTACACATAATAATAATAGTTGTCTACATATTTGGAGTGTTTTCATTATAAGTGGATCCTCAAATAGTTTTTTTATCTAGTAGGATGTTCCCCTAAAACCTCAAATATATAAGAGGCACCAAAACTCACCACCTAGGCCTTGGGAGATAGATAGACCACCATTTTCCACTCAAGAATTTACTAATGATAATGATGGAGATGAGCCAATTAAAGTTGTAGCTGAGGATGGTACAGGGTCACACATGCATAGAGATTATTGGTAGAATATGTGTCCCCACTATTATATCCATTAGATGTAGGTAGAGGAGTGGGTTCAAGAGGATCAAAAGGAGGAGGATTGGAAGATGTGTTCCCACTATTATATGTACCTGATCATGTGTTATAATTTCTGTTATGTTGATGACATTTGGTATTGGACACTTTGATATGTATGGTTGGTCTTCATATTTATTGGTTATGGCATGGGCATGTCTATATGATCTATATTTTTTATGAAATTTTAGTTTCCTTGTATGTTTTGTGTTTTTTATATGTTGATGTGCATATGTAAATGATATAGCATCAATTTATCAATTTACACACAATTATCTTGGCGATCAATGAACATTGTATGTCATAATGGAATCCTCATAAGATGAATCAATCAATGCACTAAAATGGATCACATAATCATTAGTTGAATCAATTGCAAAATCTGTATGAATATTTAAATGAATAATTGATGTGTTAGTAAAGCTCAAATCTATATTATGAATAATGCATAATACATGTTTCTTTCTTTTTCATTTTCATTCTTTTAACCATTATTTTATATGATCAAACATGGAACAAACACGATGATTCTCTATTTTATTATTTATCTAAATGACTATAATCAAATATTTAAGTTTTCTAAATTATCAATTAAAGTATAGTTCAATTGAATTATGTCCTCCCTTTGTTGGCGTTCTGAGAGCCTTTTGACAAATGATGGTCCCTTGGGTCTTTTAGGAGTTCAACTAAAGAATATTGGCAAAGGTGCCACATCATTCACATTTTGGATAGACTATAAAAGTAAACTAACATCAAGATATAAATTCATATATAATTACTCACAAAAAATTAAATGCATACAATAAAAAAATTAGACGTGTAGAAAAATTTATACTGATAAGTCTAGACCAAATTGGATGGCAGAAAGAGTTCCATGGTGAACTTTTGTCAACTCCTCCTCTGTCATCAACTGCTATCCCCCTTAGATACATTAGTACTAATCTTTGTTTATATTATATTTAAATGAAATAAACCATGAAATTTATCTTTAAATTTTGCCTCTAAGAAAGATTAGCCTTGATCGTCTCCTTCTCTACCCCCTGATGCCTGTGCTTTTCCTCTTGTCCCTGACCCCTCAGCTTGAGTTTTGGACCCTGTTGCCTTAGTTTGTGAAGGTTATGTATGAAGGACATTATAATTTGAAGTGTTAAGGGGTGGCTCACTAGTCTCCCTAAGAGGACCTAAGCACATCTGATTGCAAAAAATACAATGATGAGGCACACAAACATGTGTGGACGAGGAGGGTCTAGTAATATTAGGTGATCCAATATGACCATCAATATCATGTGGTTGTGCAAGCTGAGAGGTCTATGTAATCAAGTGCTCAGTCAAAAAGTGTATGGCAATGAGGCCCTGCTATGTTGCATTTGTAACAATGTCTGATTGCTGAATTGGAGGTGGAGAAGGGATAACAGAAGGGGGAATAAAAGGACCTTGCACTTGTCTCATTGTCCCAGGTCTATCTTGAGGCATTCCTTTACATACTCTTTAAAACTCTCTAAAATCAAAATAATTCACATGGTGACCCATTACAAACTCTGCATATAGTTTACGAAGGAAATATAAAGGTACATCAAAATTGTTGTTGGGTGGTTTACCAAAAACCATCCACCAACGATCCCAAAAATTCTGAGTAATACCCTAATGTGTACACCATTTGATTGAATACTTAGGCTTACAGACATCAACATGCAATCCGGTTTTAAGATTGACAAAATATTGGGCTAACATAGCTTTGGTAATGTTTAACTCTTTCACTTGGGCGTATGATAAACTATTAGCATATTCTACCTTCTTAGTTTCTCACCATTGCCTAAATGATTCATGTTGGCTTGTGAGGGTTTGAACATGAGTAATAATCCCCTCTAAGTTTGATGTCATTGAATACAATTGAGGGTGGTGGTGATAAATTTCTATAATCCTACTTATTTCATCAATATTTATTTCAATTTTATCTTGGATTATTGGAGGGTTTGTGTTTTGATGTTCTTCATCCATTTTACCTATTTAAAATTTAAAACATACCAATTTAGGATATATAAAACAAAAAAAAATTATTTGATTTACAAAAAAAATTAAAAAAAGAGAAGAATCAGACCTTACCTCTTTGAATTTGCCTCCTCCTTGAATCAGATATATGTCCTGCTTATCTGATATCCGTTTCTAGGGCTCTGTGATTTACAAGCCATGGGTTTTGCAAAATGCATGCCCTTTCTTTTAATCTTTTCCAAAATGGATATCTGATTTGCAGAATGGATATCCATTTTAGGTTTCACCAAATGAATATCCTCTCTGACCCATAAAAAAGTCAAACTTGACTATTTCACGATTTTGGCAATGTAAAACACATTTTTTCTTCCTATTGCCACTATTTGGTCTACGATGATCCTACACTCACCCTGCTAGCATGGATCTACGTCCAAAATCTAGATATTATTTGGAGTCTGGATCACATTTTGATTCAATTCATTTTAGGAATTTCCTTGAATCCAGTCAGTTGGACTCACTAGGGCTCACCAAGTTATGAAAAGCTATAAGAAAATTTTATTAATTCAAATTTCCAATACATGACATTCTCTTAATGAAGATGAATGGTTGTTTCACCTCTCTTTTCTCTCTAATTCAAATTATACACAATTATTCATATAGAAGGCAAAGGAACTATTATGTGGGCATCTTCTAGCATTTGTCTCATGAGAGATGGGTTACTCATGAGATATGGGTCAATGTAGATTGGCTTAGAAGTATACAGTCAAAAAAATTATTTCACATAATTTGATGCATGTGAAAATACCACTTGTGAAAAAATGATGGAGCTAGGGAGATAGATAATGAATGATTCATAAACCTTATTTAGGTCAAGATCCTTTTAAAACCAACCTCATACTCAATGATAAATGGTTAATTTAACTATAATGATGTATAATGTATCTATAGTAATCAATTTTGTATTTTTAATGTTTCAGCTCAATTATTATTTTTCTGACAAGGTTGTTGTTAGCAAAATGAAAGTAATGACTCATTTATTTCATCATCAATACTTTCTATAGAGAAATATGAATGTTAAAGATTTATTAATACTTTGTATAGAGAAATATGAATGTTAAAGTTTTATTCAATGCTTAAAAAGAAGGAATAATGATGGACGACCAACATTAGTGGTACAGATCAGATATAGAAGCGCCTATCAAGTGTTTACTATTTAGTCGATTGTTTACGAATACAGAATCATGTGAATGTCCGGACACTTTTATAGCGGGCTGAATCTAAACTATTTGGTTGATCGGTTATACTTCATATGGCTTTTGACGAGCTGGCCGGCAGCAAGAGCAGACATGAGAGACAGCTCTCCTGCCATTACTGCAGCTGCCACTACTCTGGCTAAGTTCTGAGCATTCGTACCAGGGAATGTTCTATCTGCTCCTTTCACTCCAAGCATGTTCAAGCACGCTGCCTGTGCTGCCAATTGAGTTCCTCCTCCCACTGTCCCCACCTCTATACATGGCATGGTCACCGAGATGTGCAGGTCCTTGCCCCCATTTGCACCCTCCATCATGGTCATACAGTGGGAGCTCTCCACATTTTGGGCTGGATCTTGCCCTGTTGCAATGAAAACCGCAGACACAATGTTGGCAGCATGGGCATTGAACCCTCCCATGGCGCCTGCCAATGCAGATCCCGTCAAGTTCTTGAGCATGTTAAGCTCCAATAATGCTGGAACTGTCGTCTTCAATACCTTGTTCACAACTGCCTCCGTTATGACGGCCTCACACGCTACCGATTTCCCACGCCCTTCAATCCAGTTCACTGCTGTGGGCTTCTTGTCTGCACAGAAATTCCCTAAAAACAGAAGCATATTTACAAAATTAGCCCACCCATTTAAAATACAATCCAACGCAATTGCAGAGAGTAGAAGCCCAAAAAAAAAGTTGTGAAAAATCTAAGGACTTGAATTACCAGAAACGCTAATAACATCCATGTCAGGGAACATAGTTTGAAGATAATCCAAGACATTCTGAACACCCTTGGAGACCATATTCATTCCCATGGCATCTCCAGTGAAGCATGAGAATCTCATGAACAAATTCTTGCCTGCAATTGCACATTTTATGCCTTGTAGCTTGGCAAACCTGCTTGTCCTGTTGAAATAATGTGCACCCAAAATCTTATCAGTTATTGAATATATGGCTTTATTTCACTACACAATACCCATTAAACTATGTGATCATTGGTGTATGCAAAATAAAAAACAGGGTCTGGAGAAGAAACACCTACCTATTGAAGATGTCAGACAGGTTATCAGAGTTTGTGGGATCCTCAATATAGAACTTGAGATCTGCAGCTCTCTTGGCACTCTGAAACCTCACTACAGGAGCCCTAGTCATGCCATCTCTGAGAAGAATGCTTGTAGCCCCACCGCTCATAAGGATGGCTTTGCAACCTCTGTTGGTGCTGGCGACCAGGCACCCTTCTGTGGTTGCCATGGGCACCATGTACTGAAACCCATTGACTAGTAAAGGCCCTGCTACACCCACAGGGACTTGTACATAACCCACAGGCATCTCACAGCACTGCCCAAGAATGGACTCATAATCAAATCCCTCCAAGGGCAGCCCATCAAGAGATCTCCCAGTCATGAGCTGCAAGGCTCTCCTCCTCACAGAAGCAGCTCTCTTGCAGTCCCCAAGGGAAGATTCAAGAGAATAGGAGGCTACAGTGCCATTGCATACAGCAGCTGCAATGTCTCCATCTTCGTTGTCTCTAAGGGCAATTTCCTTAAGCTGGATCTCAGGTTTCTTAACAACAATTTCTTCTTTGGCTGGTATCCCACAGTTTGTTGGAGGGGTGTTGAAATCCTCCTTCACAACAAAACCATCCCATGAATCATCATTGGTTTTGCCGATGATGTTTTGCACATAATCAATGCCAAAGAATCCAAGCAAATATATGAAGGAAGCGAGCTGGGCCACAATGGCTACAAGCTCCCCAAAGCTGACAACATGTAGGGGTGTAGAGGTTCTGATCTTCTCCCTCCACCTCCTCATCAGGAAATACGATGCAGTGAAGAAGAGCACAAAGAAGATCTTATTGGTAACTCCCAAGGGGAGAAGCAGGGCATCAGATGCCAACACCTTTGAATTCTCATTGTTGTTCTTCCTCTTTGCACCATCGCCTTCTTTCTTGATCTCAGACCAATGCTTAATTTCTCCACCCTTCTTCACACCCATCTTTGATTTTCTCATAGCAGTAATATCCATTCCAGAGACTGTTCTCTCTGCTTTGGGGAGTTGATATGCTTCAACTTGGACTTAGGAAGATAACCCCGATGCAAGAAAGATCTTAACGGTGCTGCCTTATATAGAGAAGGCAAAGGAGCAAACACAATGCTTACAACTCTATTATCCTCACTTCAATTGCTTTTTTATTGACCATGAAAAGCAACTGTCAAAGTAATTGGCGAAGTCACCCCTCGTGCGTTGTTCTGCTGATTCCAAATTCTTGATGTTGGCACGTTTTTTTTCTGTGCAGTTTGCCTGACCTATATGGACTCATAGCATTCTACTTAAATATCATTTATTTTAATGGTCAGATAATCAATAGCAATTTTACACCTCATTCACAACAAAAGGTGGTAAAATTGTTGAAGTGGGAGGCATGGTTATCTATCGTGTCCTTTCCTCTAATGGTTTCTATAATTTATTAGTATTTGTGTTAGCAAAACAAATATTATTATAATTAGGTTTGTTTAATTAATTGTTATTAATTGTCCAAATAAATTAATTATAGGTTAATATTTATTATATGAAACTAATATTTATGTCTTGTGAAGTTTTACTAAAATTTTTAATCAAAAAAATTTTAAAAATAAATTATTAATAATTTAATTCACTGTAGAGTTCCTCTTATTTCAACTTTCACCTTATGCAAGATAAACAATAATTAATTTTATTCAATTTTAACCTATATCAGATCTGTACAAACTTAACATTTAGATTGGAATGCAGTAAATTTGTAGCGTGGATTGTCATTATACCTAAATTCTTTTGTTTGGTTCTTGAAAGTGCTTTGTGTACGTGTGCAATTTCTGTTGTCACGTTGTCTGTAACTCTGATTTACAGGTGTGATTAGCAATTTCTTAAAAGTGCTTTGTGTACTTGTGGATAATAAGGAATATCATCTAACTACAGTTGACAACAGAACATTTAGATTTCTTTTTTAAATAATAAAATATACTCATTCGGCTTCTTCAAACAAATTCACCGTCGGAGCCAAACAAAAATATGAAGAACAGGCATTAAATATGATCTATGTCACAGTTCAAGTGGATCCATAAGTATTTTGGAGAATATTATAATATTTTTTATAATTTATAATTTAATATAAATATTATTATTAATATTTATTAGTATAGATATTTTATTTACATTGTTTACTTTATTTTCATTTGAAAAGCTATTTTTATTTACTTAAGAATTTATTCACAGTTATTTTATTTTATTTACTTAAGAGTGATTTTATAGTTATTAAATAAAATAATTGTTAAATAGTTCTAAAGTAAAATAAAATAACTCAAGACTAATATCTTTTGGCATTTTTTAGATAGATGTATTTAAGATATCTATACTAGTTTGCTTAAAGAGTCATTTTATTCACTTATTAATATATTATGTATGCTATTAATAGGATTGAATATGCACTTATCATGTTTGGACGTTTGTGCAATTATATTGAATATCATTTTATAATCGCAATGGCTACCAAAAGTTAATTTAAAAAAGTTTTCCAATCCAAAAATATTAATGCCAAAGAAATAGACAATCTCAATACTTTCTCATGATTACAAATATAAACACTTGGACTTACAATCCACCAATCATCATTGTAAGGATAGAGCTCTCATCTTTTTATCTATATTATATTATAATGAGTATAATAATACTACATAAATATAATTTGATTAACATATTAATTGCCTTAACACATTGTATCAATGAAAAGTTGAGATTATTACAATTCTCATTTTGACAATATAACATTACAAGACAAAATAAATTTTATTGTTATAATATTTTAAAGGCAAGCACTATGCCACTACAAGGCCCTGTTTGTTATGATTATGAAAAGTTTACTTAGCACTCATTGCATTTAAGTGATGTTCATATGGATGAAGTATCAAGACTTTTAGGGAGGTCACCCATCCTAGTACTACTCCAACTCAAGCATACTTAACCATGGAGTTTTCCTCCAAGATCAAGTCCAATTTAACACATTTAATCATGGTATTCCCACCAAGATAAAACTCAACTTTGCACTTGATCTTAGGGAAAACTTCATGGTCAATTGCATTTAAGTTGGATAGTACTAGGATGGGTCACCTCCTGAGAAGTCACGGGAAATCTAAGCAGGCTTGATCTTGGGGAAACCTCTATGGTTAAGCATGCTTGAGTCAAGTAATACTAGGATGGATGACCTCCCAGGAAGTCCTAATGTTTCACCCTTATGAGCATCACTTAGATGGAATGAGTGATATGTGGACCATTCATACTAATGAAAGATAGGTTCATGTGAACCACTACTCATGAACATATGGAGCATAACTCTAAAATGTTTCTTTAGATGATTTATGTTGAATATGAAGCTTGATGTTGGGGACATATTGTTTATTGAGCATAATTATTGTCTAGTTTGTGGTGATAAAGAGTTTATTGAACATCTTTTCTTTGAATGTTCATTTACTAAGCTAGTTTGGGACTACTTTTTTCTTGTTTGGTCTACATGGGTAGGTGTTAAAGTTGTTAATTGGTTTTATATTTTTTTTGGATATGTTAATGGTGCTAAGTTTTCCTCTAAAATCATTACTAAGGTATAGTTAGTCCTAACTACTAAGGTTTTATCGTATATGTGGTTAAGTACAAATAAGCATGTTTTCCAAGGTGTTTGTAGGAGTGTTTATGGAAAAGAAGTCAATATTTCTCTTATTTCCTTATAGGTTTGAGATCAAGTTGGTAAAAGTGGAGATTAAATTCATAATGTTATTGAATAACATTCTCCATAATTTTTGTTTACCATTATAGACTTGGTTTTTCACTGTCACACTCAGAAAATTCAATAAAAATTGATATTTTCTCTTTGAAAACTGCTTTCAATGGCTTTCTAGGGTTTTTTAGGGTTTCTACTTTCTTTTTCTCTGATGATGGAGGTTACTGCCTTGGGCTGTGCCTCTGGGAACCAGACCTCAGTGGGCGAGGATCCTTGCAAGGGATAGAAAGGGGTTTTGACAGGGAAGAAGATTCTCTCCCCTAAAGACGCGTCTGGGGTTCCAGTTCAAAAGGAATCGGTGGAAGGTATGGCTCTGGATATACCTGATGATTTGGTTGAGGAAATAGTGGCAGCCATGGATCTGGCCTTGGTTGGTAAGTTCTTCTCCCTCCGTCTTAATATTGAGATGGTGCGGAAGTGGGTGTCTAATCGGTGGAGGATCAAAGGCAGCGTGTTTGTCATCGCTATGGCAAGAGGTTTGTTCTTATTTAAATTTACTAGTAGGGAGGATATGTTAGCTGTTCTGGAGGGAGGACCATGGCTTTATGGCACCCATTCACTCGCCCTATGTTCTTGGAAACATAGCTTCGATCCCAGTACGGATTTGAACCAGACTGCCCCAGTTTGGGTGAGGCTCCTGGGGTTTCCATTGGAATATTAGGACGAAAAGATATTTTCTGCTATTGGTAATACGTTTGGTCAGTATGTGACTTTGGATAACACCACTCGGGCTAAGTCCCGTTGTGTGTATGCTAGATTCTGTGTTAATGTGGAGATCCACCAAACCCTCCCCATGTCCATAGAGTTAAACTCTAAATATGGGATCTGGACCCAGCTGATTCTCTATGAAAATGCTACTACTTTCTGTCAGATTTGTAAGAAGAAGGGCCATTTAATGACCCATTGTAAGTTGAAGCAAATTGGAGGCAATGTTGATCTTAACAAAAAGGATGATGATAACTCATCTAAAGAAGACATCCCTGATAATTAGGGAATGGGGGTAATGAGGAAAATGTTACAGAAGAATTTATAGAGAAGGATACAGAGATAGGTTTTTAGAAGTCTGATGCGGATGACTACCAACACCTTGATCAATAGAATACTCAGATTGAAGAGGGTGATATTCGTTCCTAGTTGGCGGAGGCTGTTGTTGAAGACGAAGAGGCCCCAGTTACTTTTGGACAGAATGCCCAACTCCCACAATCGATTTGCAATAATAGGGTTGTGACCTCCCAACCATCCTCTAAGGGGTAAGTGCAAAAAGATGGGGGGCCAAAAAGTGGCCAAATGGTTTAAAAAAAAAATAATGCATAACACACTCGCGTTATGGTTTGTTAATGACAAGCCTAAGCCTCATCAAAACCAAACCATAATGTGCTTGTGTTATAACGCGAGTGCGTTATAAACTACTATAAATTAAAAAAAGGCTTGTCATCTCATTTTATTTCTATTTTTCTCCTCTATCCCCGCGGCTTGCAAACCCTAGGAAGTGCGCTCACATTTTGGAAAAGGTAATTCAACACCAAAATCTTGTTGATTCGTCACCAAAATGCCGCCATGACGTCGAGCACACCAAAGGAGTGAGTTTTATTTGTTTTTTTGTTTGAATTTGTTTCTAAATAGGTAGGTTTGAATTGATTTTTGATGTATATTTTGTTAATTGTCAGGAAATGTTAATGCACCTCCTCCTCCTCCTCCTCCTCAAAATCCACAAAATCCTGCGAAACAATAACCTCCTCCATCCATTCCTCAACATATCCCTGGAACATAAGAAAATATAATGGGGCAAATTGGAAACAACAAAAAAGAAATATAAGATATAATTGCAAGGTTGAAAGATCCTTCCACTTCAACCTTGCATAGGTCCACGCTTGCTAAATCTCTTGAATCTGTGTTGTCAAATGTAGATTCAATTAGCAAGAAAATATCTAGTTGGACGGATAAAAGGAGAGAGTTTAGAGACTATTATGTAAACAAGTTTTCATACTAAGATGTGAAAAAATTATAAATTACAAAATTAAACTTGTGTTCAATTTTCACAAACCCACAAACAAATCAACCTCCACCCATTACATGCAAGAGGTTCCCTATCCATTAGTACAACAACTAAGCGATAAGGGACAATTTTGGGCAGAGGTGGTGGATGGTTTTTGATCATCCTCCATGCAATAATAATGAGGTCCCACAATACTTTTTGAGGAAACTCTACTACGAGTTTTTCCTCAATAAAGTGCTAAACTATTTTGATATGCGGGACTTCCAGGGTAGAGGTGGGGGGTCAGCACAAGATAGACCAGGGGCACGTGTTGACCCACAGCGGGCAGTGAGACAAGTAATCAACAGACCAGCCCATGAGCATGTTTCTATCCCTTCCATTGTGAAGGAGAGTGTTGAGGTTGATACACTTCAGTCCATTAGTGCCTTGACCTAGAGCATCATAGAGCATGCTAGTCCTGCAGCACAGAGTGGGTTGGGAGATAGTGCGAGGAGTAGGGTCCCACCCCATGCTTGTCAGGCTTACGGGTCAGCCTATGGTTATGACCCCATGGATAGTTAGGATGCAGGTGCAAAGGCTACATCTACAGCTGAGTAGATGGTGATGACAGATACCCTCCTAAGTGAGACTTTCAGCCTTGATACTCAGGTAAATATTAGCAAGTTTATTGAATTTAATTTATTAAATTTCATTTTTGAAATGCAAGATTAACTAATTTAGTTTGATGATTTTAATGAAATTTCAGGGTCATAGCGTTGATGTAGTTTTCAGTGGTTCTCCACCTACATATTACACTAGATCATCTACTATCGGGGTATGTAACTAGTAAACAATTATAAATATTACATGTGAATAGCATTGTTATATGAATGGTATTCTAATATCTGATTTTGGATGTTGAATAGGTTAATATTGGAGATTTCACGGCAACACCTTCCAGTGGTGGTGGACTTCAAAGTTTCACGGAGGTAATAAAATAAATAGTTTAATGAATGAATTGTACTTACTAGATTTTTGTACATGACTTGTGTGCTTTATTGTGTGTACTTCCATGTTTAGATAAATGTGTGTGTATGTTAGGAGCCATGATTTGCATCACTATTATAGTTTTCATAATTGAATAATGTTGTTTTATTTTCAGATGATGCAGGCTGCGGAGACACCTCTCAATGTTCATAGGGCAATGGAGCATGGTGTGACCTTTGTGATTCATAGCTCCATGACATTGACAGGGGTATGAGGCAGATTAGTAAATTACAATTTACATTCATTGTTATAGTTGTTTATTTTTGAAAAATCAAAAGATTTTTGATTCGAAGTTTAATTTCCATCTAGATGGTTTCTATAGGACATGACATCACCACGGCCTATTCCTGCTACTGAGGCAAGTGAGGAGACAGATTATATGGTAGCGGTAAGTGATTATTTTGTTAAATGTTACATTTTTTATAACATGTAATTTCTATATATTAATGTCTATACTTTTTATTGTAACAACTAAAGATGCAGGAAGAACTAAATAGGAGGAGCAGCCCTTGGGTTCATAGTAGACCACCCACATGTGTGTTTCCATCCCCTAGAAGATCAAAGGCTGCCCGTGATCTATTCTCTTCACCAGCCAGAGGGGAATGACTTTTTATTGTGTTCCTTTGTTGTATGCCTATATGGCATTTGTGGACATATATTTTGTATTGCATATAGTTGACATTATATGCCTATATGGCATTCTTGTAAGCCTATATGGCTATTTTGTATATATGTTATACTTATATCGACAGATATTGATGTATGCCTATATGGATATTTGGTTAATATAAATCTTTTTTATTGATGGCGTCCATACTTGCATTATAAATCCATGTTTGAATGGATATTTGTAGATGGCTACTTCAAATATTTAAAGTCCAATTGTATTACATAGGATGTTTGTTGATCCAATAAGCTAGCTATTGTTATTCAAATATCACCTAAACCTCATTTTGGAACTAAAAGATAAAAGTTGTATTTAAAAAAAATGAATCATCATGTTGAACAGAAAATATTAATATTCTTTATGAGTAGCATACAATGTCAACTATATGCAATACAAAAAAATGAATCATCATGTTATTCTTTATGTTTGAGATCTTGAAAATGACTAAGTTTAGTAGCCTGATTTCCTGAAACACTAAAAAGTGACTAAGTCTGAAATCTAGTGGATCCTCCAAATTCTATAATCTACATGTTAAATCCGGTGGATTCGAGACCTATCTCAAATATCCTAAAAGGTATATTGAAAAATATTTAAAGTATATTCAATATACCTTATCCTCTGGGACTTACACTTCTAGGCGCAAAATTGCTCTAGGGAGTTAGGCGCGCTTTCCCACCTCTACAGACTCAAATCAGTGCCTAAGATTGAGACCTTAAAGTGCGCCTAGAGAAGAAAGCAAACCTTTAATCATCCCAAGTTATGGCGCCTTGAATGGAATTGATACAAATGACCTTAAGTATTGAAAATTTGACAAGGAAAACACATTATGAGTTTAGGTACCCTTCATGCTTCATATCACCAATTTTGGTGCCTTGGCAACATAGTAGATGAATAACACCTCAAAATGAGCGCCTAAGGGTGATGTAGTCATACAAGGGTGCAAACAAGTGTTAAAATCCTTAAAATATCAAGGAATAATCCAAATTCAAGTAAGGCGCATTTTCACACCTTGATCATCATCTAAGGCGCCTTGCAAAGGAGGTCTTGACAAACATAAACCTTAGGCACAATTTCTTGCTTCTACAATCAAATTTGAGCACCTAAGGAGTGGATTGGTGATGGACATCACTTTGAGCACGTTAAAAGTGTTTGAAGGTTTGAATTGGTGAATGACAGCGCCTAAAGGTCTTAGAACCAACTAGAATAAGGAATATCTTTGACAAATTTTAATTTGAGGATACTTCTCTAGAAATTTACCATAAAAATGTGTTTGAGTCTCATCCAAACAATGCTTTGGATGTGGCTCACAGTTCTGACTACCAATTCTCCTTCTTACCACATCCCTTTGATTTAGAGATACCCTTGTGTAATTCTTCCAAAAGTCTTCAATTAGTGATCTCAATGCTTCAACAATTGGTTTATCTTTTCATGGTAGTCTCCCCAAGAACGCCCATAATTCATTGGCATTAGTGTCCTCAATTCTTTGGCATCTTCCAATGGCTCTTGATAAAGTTTTCCTATTAATTCTCAATTCTTGACTCGTCTTTCTAATGAGACAAGCTCTCCTTGTTTGACTAGTTACTATAGTCGATGTAATCACACGCCATGTTGCATTACTATCTTTTGTGCGTGAGGTGTTACCCACACTCTCATACACACTCATTAGATTCTTGACAATAGATTTTTCACTTGAAGCCTCTGATGTTCTCAACCCAAGAATCTTCATGATGGACCTATACTTTATACTTCGCATCATTTCAATGAATAGTTGACATCTTGTAGTCTCATTTAACTTTTCAAAAAACAATCTCCAAATCTTATGAGCATATCTTCTACAAGTGCATTTTGGAATCTTACCTTCCATTGGCTGAAAAATATTCTCATCAATATCAATCAAATACTTTGGCTTTCTATGCAAAATTCTAGGTGGTGTTAAGTTAGGTAAATTCATCTCAACATTAGGAATTTCATCAATATTTAAATGAGATGGGCTAGATGGCATACCTTTGATCAAAGATGGAATAGATGACATAACTTGAGGTTGAGGTGGGAACGATGGTGTACCTCCTTCATCACATGTGAGTGATGATGTACTCTCAACTTGAGATGTGGTAGATGGTGTCCCTACATGTTGACTAGCTGTAGAGGACGTGTCTCCAACTATGGTATTCAAATCTCTCGTAGCACGAAGTTTTTGCATTCATTCTCTTTGTGCCACCAATACCATATCTCTTTGTGATGGTTGTGGTTCCTCTTCAATTGGCATGTCTTCATTTATCGTGTCCAATTTCCTCTTCTCACGAAGTTCCCTCATAGCCACTGCTTTCTTTGCATTCTTAGTTTCTATCTCTTCCTGTGTCGGTTTAATTCTTGATCGTTTCCTTGGCATGATGGAGAATTTGTATGTAGCATGATAAAGAGACCAATATTACTTCCTAAGAAATGAATACAAGATAATAGTGGGATTGTATTTTTATTATGTTGTAAGGATTTATTCTAGTATAGTTTGACATCATGGTATGTTAAGGTATGTTTATTACACATAATTATTAAATATCCCAAGTGTAGAAAATATACATGGCATCATGTGAGATTGTAGGATGCTTTCTTGATTGGGAATGTGTCTATTTTAAACATGTATGATAAAGCATGATAAAGTAATTCAAATAGAATTAAGGAAAATGTAAAGAACATGCATATAAAGACTTGACATACCTAAAAAATGAAGATTCAAATGGAGAGAGTACCCAATTATGTAGTGTTTTTTTCTTCTTGCATCAAACTCCTCAACAATTTGTGTTTTTCACCACTTGCTTCCTTTTCAATGTTAAATTGAATAACACTCAAATATAATTACTAACAACAATACTATTAACCAATCTATAATGTTAAATTCCTAAAATTGAATCACAATTAACATTGCAACACTACAAAAATTGAAACTTGAATAGATATATATCAAACTTGGTGTGAAAACTATGTTATTTCCCCCTTCTCAAGTTGGCAAAGTAGAAAAGGTGGTGGAAAGATCATGCAAAGGTGGTAGAATGTGTCAAATGTGCATGTGAACTTCCCAATAGTATGAAAGCACTTCATTTTTGTCAGAGCACATGCAGAATCAGTATGAAAATAGAGCATCTAGGCCTGGATCATGGGGGCCAACACTTTTTTTACCATTTCTATAGCATGATAAAATGCGAGGGCGTTATAATGCACTCACATTTTGGCCTGCTATAGATTGATCCATAAATATTTTACCTATCTCACCTTTGATAGCACCTTTACAATATCTCACCTCTAGTTCCATTAGCTCATGTTCTATATCTCAGTTATCTCTCCCCCTCACCTCTCTACCTCTCCCCTCTCTATGTCTCTCATTCACTCCTTGTCTACTTTAACCCTAATCCCTCGACCCTCAACCCTATCCCTAAACCCTCGACCCTCGAACCTAAACCCTCAACCCTCAACGTCAAACCCTAATCCCTCGATGCAGAGGTAAAGGTAAGGTTGTAGTAAAAATTCACTCAATGAACTTAGATCACTTCCCTCAAGAGGTTTACAACAGTGTTTGTGAAGACAAAGCCTACACAAGGCTATTACAGAGATTGACCTAGCCTAGGACCACTATCTAGTGTCCTCCTCTCAGGCTACCCACTTCTCAATTTGGAGAGTCATTGCTTCATCCAACCTACTTGTACAATACACCCTTTTAAGGACTCACAACCTGTTACCACAACTCTACCAATAGTGTCCTCATATAACTATTAACAAATACTTATTAAGGAACTATCATGAGGTCTCTGACCAAAAGACTAATTTCTGCTATTTCTATGAAAAAGGACAGTAACAGTAGAAGGGCTATTCTAGGGCAGCGTTTGGAGAAGGCTCAAGTCTTATAGAATTTGTTAAACAACCTCTCAAGGCTTCAAAAGAACATCAACACTCAATGCATACTGACCACTCAAAGTGAAAGAACAACCATTTTACACACATGTAGACCACACTGTGTTATAGAAGATAGGGGACAACAAATGGTATCTTGATTGTCCTATGACAGTGCTGCAATGACAACTTATAACTTGTAGCTGTTAGGAATAACAAACTGGCATTGTATACCTATATCTATAGGGACCTCCTCACCAATCTCCCCATGTACCTTCAGAGGACAGTAACAACAATAAACTATTAACAAAATAATCAAACTTCTACCCTAAACAGGACTGTGAACAGCAACTAGCCTTGACTATCACAAAATAGTGTTAAAAAGAGATCTACTTCCTTAAGATTGGTTCACACAATCTCAACTCATCAGTCCTTCCACAACCATGCAAGGTTACTACATATTCCAACACCCAAGAAAACTTCACAACTTTCCACAAAAGTACTGGGCCATACTTTGTCAACATGGAATAGTAAATTGACTGTCCTTCATAACAACAAATTGTTTTTTTCTTCTAGAAATCATTCTAGTTGAGGGCAAGAGAAAGATATGTTTAAAAAAAAAACACCTTGTCTGGATCAATAGGGCTCCCTTGTAGGTTTTCCTTCCTCCTAAAACACAAAGATCAACATCATTAAATCAGGCCTATTACTGTTGTCTTCTCCTCTTGCTGTCTTAAGCAATTTCTTGACTAACTAGTCACTGTTTTGACTAGATAGCAACACACCAATCACAAAGGAGGAAAGAGAATGACCATACAAACCTCAAAAACATGAAAGCTACTCTAATTTCCTCCATCTCATCAAAATATGACTATTCACCTTCAGAAGATAGAGGAAAAGAACTCCATTTTACCTCAAAACCCTAGGCAAAGAGGGTTTAACCCAGTATTTACAAAAAGAGATGAAACCAACACCACCAAATGTTTCAAAGGCCAAAATCACTTGCAAATGAGAGCCACATCGAAGATCTAAAGCATTTTAAAAAATTCACTTCCTTAGCAATCCGTACCTGGCCGTACAAAGACTGTTTTCACAGAAAAAATAGAAAAAACACAGGGTCTCTTCATAAAACTCCTTCCTTCTATATATTTTGGCATGTTTATACAGATTCCAGTTTACAGGAAACTTTCCAAATGTTTGCACTTCTTCATAGTCCATACAACTACACAAGAAAGGCAGTGAACCGATGGAAAAGGCAGTTTTTCATAAAAAAACAAGTTTCTAAATGAAAACCTCCTAGAAAATACGCCTAAGTTAACTCCAAATTAGACTAGTCAAACAAATGACTAAGTCTTTATTACAAAACAAGAAATGGCTTTCAAAGCCTTAGGAAAAACCAAAATTAATAAGGTCACAAAATATTATATTTGAAAAAGAAATGTAAATTGAAGCTCCTGCACCATACTCCCCCTATGGGAAAAACTCAAGTCCCTTGAGTTGCCAATTGTTGAAGTGTCATGCCATGCTTCAAGATATCTGCTTCAGTCGTCTAGGTGGCCTCTGAGTCAGGGAGATCCTTCCATTTCACCAAGTAGTCCTTATAGACACCTCTCTAAGTCTTCTTGATAACTTTGGAATCCAGAATGCACTCCAACTATAAAGGTTTGCTTGGAGGCAAATCCTTGATCCAATCAGCATCTTCAGCCACCACATCTAATCCACTTTCATCAGGCAATGGAGGTCGGAAAGGAAAAAGATCACAAACATTGAAAATTGGAGAGATACCCAGGCCATCTGGTAGCTCAATCTCATATGCATTTGGACCGAATTTGTGCACTATCCTGCATGGCCCAATCTTCTTCATTAGGAGTTTAGTTGGCTGTCCCTTTGGCAACCTCTCTTTCCTTAGATATGCCATGGCTAAGTCACCAACTTTGAACTGTACTTCTCTTTTCTTCAAATCTACCTTTTCTTTGTACTTTGTGACTGATTTTTCTAGTTGCAACTTGACTTGATCATAAACTGTTTTCATGGAGGCAACAAACTCTTCACCAAGTGCACTCCTTCTATCCCAACCTTGGAGATCCTTCAGCTCAAGTGGCCCTCTTGGATGAAAACCATAAACTATCTCAAAAGGACTTTTACCAGTGCTCCTATTCCTTGAATCATTGTAGGCATATTCAGCCTGACTGATAACCAAGTCCCATGCCAAACCATGCTGCTTTGTAAGGCACCTTAGAAGGTTTCCAAGAGACCTGTTAACCACCTCAGTCTGACCATCAGTTTGTGGATGGTAGGCTGGTGAAAAGGACAACTGTGTGCCCAGCTTCTTCCACAAGGTTCTCCAGAAGTGACCTACAAACTTAGAATCTCTGTCAGTTACAATGGACAATGGCAAACCATGTATCCTTACTACTTCTCTAAAAAATAGACCTGCAACATGAGATGCATCATTTGTGCATTTACATGGCACAAAATCAGCCATCTTGCTGAACCTATCAACAATGACAAACACACTATCCACCCCTCTGGCTGTCCTGGGTAACCCAAGCACAAAATCCATGCTGATACTTTCCCAAGGTCTATTGGGAATGGGAAGGGGCTAGTATAGACCTGCATTTGAAGACACCTTTGGCTCTTTGACAGATTGCACAACTAGCTACATATTTTCTCACATCTGATTGCACCTTTGGCCAAAAATAGAACCTTGTGACTTGTTCTAGTGTCTTGTCCAAGCCAAAATGTCCTCCTAAAGAACCATTATGCTTCTCCTTGATGATGTTGTCCTGCATAGAGCACTTAGGGACACACAACAAATTGCCCTTAAACAAGAGGCCTTCCTGCAAAACAAAATCTGCATACTCTCCATGGAATGTGTTAGCCAAGTTCACACAAACATCATAAGCCTCTTTGAAATTAGAATCTTCTTTATACAACTCTTTTAAACAGTCAATACCCATGCTTTCTAACTAAATTTCATGAACAAGAAGCAACCTCCTACTCAATGCATTAGCCACCTTATTAGAGACACCTATTTTGTGCTTAATTGTGAAGGTATAAACTTGTAGCTGTTCCATCCATTTAACATGTCTATGGTTCAATTTTTCTTGACTGTTTAGAAAGATTAAAGCATGATTGTCAGTAGATACAATAAATTCCTTGGGCAGCAAATAATGTCTCCATTTTTTAAGAGCTTGCACCATTGCATAGAGTTCTAAGTCATAGGTAGAATACCTTTGCTTGGCTTCATTCAACTTTTCTGAAAAGAATGCCACTGGATGTCCTTCTTGGCTAAGAACAACACCAATAGCTTGCTGACTTGCATCACACTCAACAACAAATACCTTATCAAAATCAGGGAGTACTAAGGTAGGTAACTCAGCCACCTTTGTTTTCAACAACTCAAAACTCTCATCAGCTTCCTTTGTCCACTGGAATCTACATTTGACTCCACCCTTGATGGTGTTGAGGATGGGAGCACTAATGTGACTGAAACCTCTGATAAACTTCCTATAGAAAGTTGCCAATCCATGGAAACTTCTCACATCTCCCACTGTTTTTGGGGTAGGCCAACTGAGAATAGCCTCAACCTTAGAGGGATCCATCTTCAAACAACCCTTAGAAATGACAAATCCTAGATATACAAGTTCAGTTTTCATGAACTCACATTTGTCTAAGTTGATCATCAACTTGTGCTCATGTGGCTTCTCCAACACTTGACCAACATGCTTCACATGGTCTTCCCTTGTCCTGCTGAAGATTAGTATGTCATCAAGATAAACAATAACAAATTTACCAATGAATTCAACTAATACCTCATTCATCGGGTGCATGAATGTACTTGGTGCATTGCTAAGACCAAATGGCATAACAAGCCATTCATAAAGACCTTCATTGGTCTTGAAAGCAGTCTTCCATTCATCTCCCTGTCTGATCCAGATTTGATGATATCCAGATTTCAAATCAATCTTTGACTAATAGCAAGATCCTCCCAGGTAATCCAAGAGATCTTCAATCCTTGGCATTGGAAATCTGTATCTTATGGTGATCTTGTTTATGGCCCTAGAATCTGTGCATAGCCTCCACTTTCCATCTTTCTTAGGAGCAAGTACACTTGGAACTACACAAGGACTTAGACTCTTCCTAATCAGCCCTTTCTCCAGGAGATCTTGAATTTGCCTTACCACCTCTTCATTTTGCTATGGAGTCAGCTTGTATGCAACCTTGTTAGGCAATGTAGCGCTAGGTATTAAGTCAATTTGATGACTAATATCCCTCATGGGTGGTAAGGAGTTGGGAACTTCCTCTACCACAAGGTCTTGATACTTATCTAGAAGTTGTTGTACTTCCAATGGAATCTCCTTCTATTTTTGATCTTGCTGATCTAAACCACTCTTGGGCTTCATGACCAAGGCATACCCCTGGTTGTCATTCTCCTTCAAGATGTTTAGGAACTCATTTCCATTCACCAACATGACACTGTTGTTATTTTCCTTTCCCCTGGGCTGCTCCATCAAAGGATCCATTTTGAATGGCCTTCCATTCTTAGTGATGACATAAGTGTTCTTCTCACCATCATACTGAACTTTAACATCATACTGCCATGGACGGCCAAGAAGTAGGTGACATGCATTCATAGGGATGATTTCACATAGTACTTTGTCCTTGTAGTCACCAATTGCAAATTCAACCCAAGCTTGTTCCTCCACCATGAAACTTTGGTTCTTGTTCAACCAAGAAATCTTGTGAGGACTGATATGAGGTAGCCTCTTCAACTTGCACTTCTCAACCATCTCAGTGGATACCACATTCTCAGTAGACCCTGAATCCACTATGATTTTACAAAGTTTCCCATAGGCTAGGCCTTGGGTTCTGAAAAGATTCTTTCTCTGAGGGGGTTCTGGCTTCAATGGCATCTTCAACATAGACCTTTTTATCATCACTCTCTCCATCTAGAACAGGTATAGCACTTCCCATTGGTGAATTCACACTTTCACAGTCATCATCTTTCACTAACTGATTTCTCTTCCCACTCTCATGAGAGCTGCTGGCTTTCCCTGGACATTTGTTCATTGTGTTAGCGCCTGAATTGACTGGTAGTTTTTTGAGCAATTTTCATTCAGGCACTCTCCCTAAGTATCCAAAAAATGTTCTAAGTATTGGACCTCCTCAGCATTTTTCAGCTGCATCATCATATTTTCTTGAGGAGGAGGTCATCATCATCATGTTTGCTTCGATGATGGTCAGCATCATCATGTTCTCCGTCGACTGGTTTCTCATCGTCATCATCATATTGAAGTATCGAGTGATGTTTGGTTTTTATCCTGATGATGCTGATGAGCTACAGTGTGCCTTGATCTGCTTGCGAGGGTGATTTTTCAAAGTCTCCGGTGATCTTCCATTTATCACCTTGCCCAGACATGATGATGATGTTGCCCTGATATTCTGAAGGGGTTATTCTCTAAGTTGTTCGACCTGACTTGCTTTTTCTTAAGGGTCGTCGTCATCATCATCATATTTCTAGTTATCACCGTGTTGCTTGCGAGGGTCATCATATTATCTGCATCATGATATCTCGCCAGGGTGATATTTCTATCATCGGGTGATCTTGGTTATGATCATCCTGATGATGGTGTTGAAGAGTTCTAAGTGTGACCCGATATTCACTAGGGTCATCATATTTTGAACGTCAGGATGATCTTAGTCAATATCATCCTGATGATGTTGTATCACTTCTTGTTCATTGTTTTGTCATCTTGATGATGTTGACGTCATCCTTATATCAGGGTGATATCTTTCTTTCTACCTATCTGCATCATGATATTTCCGAAGGAGGGGGTGATATTTTCATATCACTCGAGTGTGTGTTTGTTCCAGCATCATGATGATGCTGATATCAAGGAGATATCCGCCTGCCGGCTTCGTGCGCTATCTAGTGGGGATGATCTTTTCGAGCATCATCATATTCATATATCATCCTGATCTTATAGCGGAGCTACAGTGCAGCATGATGTTAGTGCATCAGGATGATATTTCCAAATATCCGGTTGTCTTCCGAATATCATCCTGATGTTGATATGATGATGACGTCATCAAGGTCCGGGGGGGTCATATTTCTAACACTGATCATCTTGAGGAGATCTCCCGATATTTGCAAACATGATGATGATGTCATCCGGATATGAGGAGGTGTGCAGTAGGCAGATATGATGATGACGTCAGTAGGATATGATGATGACGTCATCAGGATGTTCATCGGCCAGACTTTTGTTATAAGCTCAGCAGGAGGATGTTCCTCCGATGGATCAGGTTGTGCCGATGAAGGCGATTATCATGCGGTTGTATTGCGATATGATGATGACGTCAGGGTGATATTTCAGGCAACAGGATATCATGCTGCTGGAGGATGATGATGATGAAGTCTTATACTAGTGTCGTCAGGAGCAAAAGCACCGACATGATATATGCTCATGACCTAGTATATAAAGTGTTAAAGAGGTCATCGCGGGGTGCATGTGGGATAATGTTATCCTGCATATTCAAATATCATGATGATGAATCTCGGCGGGAAGTGGTTGCGATCGACTGTTAGATGTTCTTCTCGAGGCCGCGGGTTGGTGCGCCATCAATGGTGATTGTTGCAGAGGTATGGGCGATGGCGTGGACGGATGTAGTACCTGATTGAAGATCTGAATCCCTAGGCGGCGGCGCAAGGCTCGAGAAATCTTTCTGTCTCCTCCCCTACCTGCTGCATTAATGTTTGAGCGCCATTTTTATCATACTGTATATCTGGCGGGATTTTTGGTCAACCTGGTAGTTAATGCTGAATACACCCTCCTGCTATATAATGCAGACGGTGTTATTCATTCAAGGTTGTTGAAAGTTGAGGATTTTTGGCTCTGTAATCCATAACCAGCTGATCTGGTTGCTCTGTACAGTTTAACTTGTGAGTTTATGTATCTCCTGTTGTACGACTTGGCATGAATCCACTGATTTCATGGTTGATCTTATATGAGTAATGCTATCTTAGCATGTGTCGTGTTAATTCTGTCTCCAGTATTGCATGTATTCTTCTTCTGGATCTGGATATGTGCTTAATGTTTAGATTCTAGAGCGTAGAATTCCTATGTTGAATGTCTGATCTTTTAACCTCTGCTCAAGGGGCAGATTAAACTATTTTCAGGTTGAACATTGGGAAGGGTATACTGCAGTAGGGATGCCATAAGTAGAGATAACTTGACACTCTTCATTGGGAGATATCTGTAAGGCAGATATCATGTGTATCCCCCTGAAGTCCAGTTTTAGCTATTCATGCTGATCATTCACAGGTGTATGTCTACTGACTCCAAGCCCTGGCTAGGCACCAATCATGCTGTGTTCTTGTGTTATACACCATGTCCAGCTTTGCATCCAAATTCATATCAAACCATTTCATGCTGCCACCTGTTAGTTGTAGGAGTAGGATTAGGAACCCCCTGCATGCTCTCATACCCAACCAGACATCATGTCCAAGAATGTTGCCAGCCTTGTGATCTATCATGCAGATCTTGGTCCATACATGAGAGTATTCTGCCTGTTGTTGTCAAGTTAGATCCTTCTATCTTTGAGCTAGTCAAGGTTACATCTTGAGTTATAGGGATACCCCCCTTGGTGCGGCAGAACCAGAAGTGAAGGGGAGGAGCTCACGCAACCTCCTGTATTCAGTTGGCTGAATCTGCCTGTGCATTAGAAGTGGCAAATCCTAATGCGGATTCAGAAGAAATGACCAACAGAAATGGTGACTCCGCTGGGGATGGACTAACAAATGATATACTTGTGGCCCATCCGAGTCACTAACAAAATGATGCTCTGCTGGTGGAATGAACCTGGAAAAGTAGCTTTCAGCTATTGAAAATTTTGTCCTCTTTGGAAAGGTGGCGACTCTGCAAAAAAGATCCCAATGCACATGAAAGATGGATGTATGTGATGTGACAAAAATGTGTTGTTCATTTTTCTACATCTGTATGAGAAAAGGTACCTTGTTCCTTCCCCTTTATTTGCTGTTTTACTGCATAGGTTAGATGCCAGGGGAAGCCTTAGGTCTTAGACAGACAAAGGATGTCTAAGAGTAAGATTTTTATGAATCCAAGTATGAATTATCCCATACTCAGTGGTGAAATGTTGGATAAAGGAATAGAAGAGATAAGAAATAGGTTGATATTCTTAGAGGCTGAGCAGGCCCAGTTAAAAGGCAGTAACCCTGTTGTGTCTGCCAGTCAGAAAGCTAAACCTCCTGTCAGCCCTTTTGATCCTTTGTATGACCAACTGGATTTGTCATGGGTGGATTATAAAGTAGAAACTATGCCTGCTAGGATATACTGTCAGATGCCTAGATTTGGTGGTCACAATGTATGTGATGGGAATGCACATATCCAAAATTTTCACAGTTTTATGGGAAAATATTCATTCAGAGATGAGGATATGTGGATGAGGTTTTTTGTTCGGTCCTTTGATGCAAAAGCAAAAGACTGGTATTTGAGCTTTCCAAAGAAATTTTTTGCCTGTTGGGATGAGCTTGCTGACTGTTTCAAGGAAGAATTTGCAAAAGAACCGGCTGATCTTGTTGCAGAATTGATGAGAATCAGAAAACAAGATGAAGAGCCATGTGTTGATTTCAGTCATAGGTTTGCAGTAGCCCTTTCACATGTCCCTGAAAGTTTCAGACCTGATATTTCAGCCTGTGTTGGCATATTCTTTGAAGCTTTTGAGGAGGGCTCTAGTGCATTACTGAGGGATTTCAAGGTGACAAGTATGCAGATGGCATACAAATTTTTAGAAAATGTAGAGGAAATGAGAAATGTGCACCTGTTGAAACCCCTCTCCCCAGGCCTTGGTGTGAGGAATGGTTATGAAGCTGCAAATGACCAAATGATTATGGCATCATGTGCAGATAAAATGAAAATAAAAGCATAGAGGTTGAGACTGCTGTATTTGAACATAATGCTAACAATACTGCTCAACTAGATTGTTCACCAGTTGAGGATGCCAGTGAAAGGACTAATGAGGATTCCCATTGCAATGATGAGGCAGCTGACCATGAAAACAATAACAAGGTTGTGGACAGCAATGAGCAATTTTTAGGATGGACCTGTGGAGAAAATTGTGAGTATTGTACTCAAGACAGAGAAGATATAAGCAAACAGAGAAGCAGTCCTATGTGTGACCCATTACCTACCTTTCAAACACATGGAGATCATGAAGAGCAGTCAGAAATTGAAATAAGTGCTAGTTCAGAGCATGATTGTTTTTCATTTGATGGCTGTTTTGCTTATGACACACAGGCTGATACTCCTCCACAGATTGAATCCATTGGTGATGAAGAGGTATGCTCTGCTGCCCATGAACAAATGGCATACTATGATGAAACTGATGCACCTGGGTCACCCATTTATGACACATATGGTGATGAGGATCTGTCTGAGTATGGTGAAGATCTAGACATTATTTTTGGCTTGGATTCTGTTTCTCATCCTGATGAAAGAGGAAACAACATACATCAGGTAAGTGACTGTGAAGATGTGCCTGATTTGAAAGAGATGCCAGAGCCTAATCTTTTCCAGCCTGGTGTACCAGATGGTTGTGTACATGATGTACACAATTGTGATTTTGAAAGCTTTTCTTTTGATGAGCCAGCATATAATACAATGAGCCTTGATCTTCCTAGTTTTGTGGTGGACTCCAAGTGTTTCCTATTTACAGTCCAGCTAGGAGATCATGTTGCAATGCATGATGATGATATAGGTGATAAGTGCTATATGCCATATGAACATGCATTGTTTGATACATTCTGCACCCACATGTCACATGATGCTGAGGGTTATCTGCACAAGGGTGATAATGACAAGCCAAATCAAAGGGTTGAATATGCAGATGACAAGATTTGTTTGTGGGTGGATCTTTGTAGTATCTCCAAGCTTGACCCAGTGCATGCAGATGAAAACAAGATATTTGACAAAGGGAGATACATGTTTTTCTTTTCTTGGTGGCCTTAGGCCATCAAGTGTGTTTGGTGATGCAGATCATGGTAACTTCATGACTCTATGCCCAATGGATAAGGGACTGGTCTACATCCCAGAGATCTGGGGTTCTCGCTGCAGGTTTTCACCTGCACATCCCCAGACAGAGCCACTGTTAGCGCCTGAATTGACTGGTAGTTTTTTGAGCAATTTTCATTCAGGCACTCTCCCTAAGTATCCAAAAAATGTTCTAAGTATTGGACCTCCTCAGCATTTTTCAGCTGCATCATCATATTTTCTTGAGTAGGAGGTCATCATCATCATGTTTGCTTCGATGATGGTCAGCATCATCATGTTCTCCGTCGACCGGTTTCTCATCGTCATCATCATATTGAAGTATCGGGTGATGTTTGGTTTTTATCCTGATGATGCTGATGAGCTATAGTGCGCCCTGATCTGCTTGCGAGGGTGATTTTTCAAAGTCTCCGGTGATCTTCCATTTATCACCTTGCCCAGACATGATGATGATGTTGCCCCGATATTCTGAAGGGGTTATTCTCTAAGTTGTTTGACCTGACTTGCTTTTTCTTAAGGGTTGTCGTCATCATCATCATATTTCTAGTTATCACCGTGTTGCTTGCGAGGGTCATCATATTATCTGCATCATGATATCTCGCCAGGGTGATATTTCTATCATCGGGTGATCTTGGTTATGATCATCCTGATGATGGTGTTGAAGAGTTCTAAGTGTGACCCAATATTCACTAGGGTCATCATATTTTGAACGTCAGGATGATCTTAGTCAATATCATCCTGATGATGTTGTATCACTTCTTGTTCGTTGTTTTGTCATCCTGATGATGTTGACGTCATCCTTATATCAGGGTGATATCTTTCTTTCTGCCTATCTGCATCATGATATTTCTGAAGGAGGGGGTGATATTTTCATATCACTCGAGTGTGTGTTTGTTCCAGCATCATGATGATGCTGATATCAAGGAGATATCCGCCTGCCAGCTTCGTGCGCTATCTAGTGGGGATGATCTTTTCGAGCATCATCATATTCATATATCGTCCTGATCTTATAGCGGAGCTACAGTGCAGCATGATGTTAGTGCATCAGGATGATATTTCCAAATATCCGGTTGTCTTCTAAATATCATCCTGATGTTGATATGATGATGACGTCATCAAGGTCCGGGGGGGTCATATTTCTAACACTGATCATCTTGACGAGATCTCCCGATATTTGCAAACATGATGATGACATCATTCGGATATGAGGAGGTGCGCAGTAGGCAGATATGATGATGATGTCAGCAGGATATGATGATGACGTCATCAGGATGTTCATCGGCCAGACTTTTGTTATAAGCTCAGCAGGAGGATGTTCCTCCGATGGATCAGGTTGTGCCGATGAAGGCGATTATCATGCGGTTGTATTGCGATATGATGATGACGTCAGGGTGATATTTCGGGCAACAGGATATCATGCTGCTGGAGGATGATGATGATGAAGTCTTATACTAGTGTCGTCAGGAGCAAAAGCACCGACATGATATATGCTCATGACTTAGTATATAAAGTGTTAAAGAGGTCATCGCGGGGTGCATGTGGGATAATGTTATCCTGCATATTCAAATATCATGATGATGAATCTCGGCGGGAAGTGGTTGCGATCGACTGTTAGATGTTCTTCCCGAGGCCGCAGGTTGGTGCGCCATCAATGGCGATTGTTGCAGAGGTATGGGCGATGGCGTGGACGGATGTAGTACCTGATTGAAGATCTGAATCCCTAGGCGGCGGCGCAAGGCTCGAGAAATCTTCCTGTCTCCTCCCCTACCTGCTGCATTAATGTTTGAGCGCCATTTTTATCATACTGTATATCTGGCGGGATTTTTGGTCAACCTGGTAGTTAATGCTGAATACACCCTCCTGCTATATAATGCAGACGGTGTTATTCATTCAAGGTTGTTTAAAGTTGAGGATTTTTGGCTCTGTAATCCATAACCAGCTGATCTGGTTGCTCTGTACAGTTTAACTTGTGAGTTTATGTATCTCCTGTTGTACGACTTGGCATGAATCCATTGATTTCATGGTTGATCTTATATGAGTAATGCTATCTTAGCATGTGTCGTGTTAATTCTATCTCCAGTATTGCATGTATTCTTCTTCTGGATCTGGATATGTGCTTAATGTTTAGATTCTAGAGCATAGAATTCCTATGTTGAATGTCTGATCTTTTAACCTCTGCTCAAGGGGCAGATTAAACTATTTTCAGGTTGAACATTGGGAAGGGTATACTGCAGTAGGGATGCCATAAGTAGAGATAACTTGACACTCTTCATTGGGAGATATCTGTAAGGCAGATATCATGTGTATCCCCCTGAAGTCCAGTTTTAGCTATTCATGCTGATCATTCACAGGTGTATGTCTACCGACTCCAAGCCCTGGATAGGCACCAATCATTCTGTGTTCTTGTGTTATACACCATGTCCAGCTTTGCATCCAAATTCATATCAAACCATTTCATGCTTCCACCTGTTAGTTGTAGGAGTAGGATTAGGAACCCCCTGCATGCTCTCATACCCATCCAGACATCATGTCCAAGAATGTTGCCAGCCTTGTGATCTATCATGCAAATCTTGGTCCATACATGAGAGTATTCTGCCTATTGTTGTCAAGTTAGATCCTTCTATCTTTGAGCTAGTCAAGGTTACATCTTGAGTTATAGGGATACCCCCCTTGGTGCGGCAGAACCAGAAGTGAAGGGGAGGAGCTCACGCAACCTCCTGTATTCAGTTGGCTGAATCTGCCTGTGCATTAGAAGTGGCAAATCCTAATGCGGATTCAGAAGAAATGACCAACACATTGTATGGCCAACTTGGTTGCAGCCATAACATCTTCCAGTGAAGACTCCTGGTCCTCTACCACCTCCACCATTTCTGCCTCTGCCATTATGATTTCTACCACCTCTGAAACCTCCTCTATGCTTTGTTGTTGATTGTGTTTCTTGTTGACTGTTATTTTCAGTTTTGTTGAACTGTCCATGGCCAAAATTGCCTCTACCTCTTTGGTTTCTACCACCTCTACCTCTGGCACTTTGGTCACCCTTCTTCTCATCTTTTCCTTAGCTCTGGAGGCCAACAGGAAACATTCATCCACTATCTTTAGCAACACCAAACTTATCTCATCTTGCAGATTGTATTTCAGTCCATTCAGGTACCTAGCCACCATCCCTTTTTCATCTTCATTATGATTGGTCCTCATACCGAGTCTATGAAATTCTTCTATGTAGGCAACCACATCCGTGTCTTTTTGTCTCAAATTCTGAAATCTCCTTATGATTTGTATCTCATAGTTAGGTGGCATGAACTTGCTTCTGAGCATAGCCACAATTCTGCTCCATTTAGTGACGGGACTCTTCCCAATCTTCTCCCTCTCACTCTGCATATAGTTCCACCATACAAGTGCAGAACCCCTTAGCCTTGTTTTGGCAAACTTAACTTTTTTGCTGTCATTAAACTCCTTGTAATCAAAGAAGTTACACATAGCTTCTATCTAGTCAGTGAGAACATCTCCATCCAACTTGCCATGGAAGGTAGGCACCTCCATCTTGGGATCACCACTATCTCCATGAGCACCCTTAAGTGCATTCAAGAAGGCTTTTTGATCTGCAGACATATCCTGCTCCTAAGGATCCTCTTCTGCCTCTGTTTCTTCATTTGTGTCTAAAGAACTTCCTTCTCTTCCTGCAATTTTGCTTCTTTAAGTCTTGCTTCAACCATCTCTTCCACCAACTTCTTGACTCATTATCTTGGGAGGCATTGTACTAGCCTCTGTTTCAATTTCCTCTTCTGACATACACTTTCTTCAATCAAAACATTGGCTCTGATACCAATATGATGCAGAGGTAAAGGTAAGGTTGTAGTAGAAGTTCACTTAATGAACTTAGATCACTTCCCTTGAGAGGTTTACAATAGTGTTTGTGAAGACAAAGCCTACACAAGGCTATTATAGAGATTGACCTAGTCTAGGACCACTATCTAGTGTCCTCCTCTTAGGCTACCCACTTCTCAATTTGGAGAGTCATTGCTCCATCCAACCTACTTGCACAATACACCCTTTTAAGGACTCACAACCTATTACCACACCTCTACCAATAGTGTCCTCATATAACTGTTAACAAATACTTATTAAGGAATCATAACTATCATGAGGTCTTTGACCAAAAGACTAATTTCTGCTATTTCTAGGAAAATGGACAGTAACAGCAGAAGGACTGCTCTAGGGCAGCATTTGGAGAAGGCTCAAGTCTTATAGAATTTGTTAAACAACCTCTCAAGGCTTCAAAAGAACATCAACACTCAATGCATACTGACCACTCAAAGTGAAAGAACAACCATTTTACACACATGTAGACCACACTGTGTTATAGAAGACAGGGGACAACAAATGGTATCTTGACTATCCTATGACAGTGCTGCAATGATAACTTATAACTTGTAGCTATTAGGAACAACAAACTGGCATTGTATACCTATATCTATAGGGACCTCCTCACCAATCTCCCCATGTACCTTCAGAGGACAGTAACAACAATAAACTATTAACAAAATGATCAAACTTCTGCCCTAAACAGGACTGTGAACAACAACTAGCCTTGACTGTCACAAAACAGTGTTAAAAAGAGATCTACTTCCTTAAGATTGGTTCACACAATCTCAACTCATCAGTCCTTCCACAACCATGCAAGGCTACTACACACTCCAACACCCAAGAAAACTTCACAACTTTCCACAAAAGTACTGGGCCATACTTTGTCAACATGGAATAGTAAATTGACTATCCTTCATAACATCAAACTATTTTTTTCTTCTAGAAATCATTCTAGTTGAGGGCAAGAGAAAGATATGTTTAAAAAAAAAACACCTTGTCTGGATTAGTAGGGCTCCCTTGTAGGTTTTCCTTCCTCCTAAAACACAAAGATCAACATCATTAAATCAGGCCTATGACTGTTGTCTTCTCCTCTTGCTATCTTAAGCAATTTCTTGACTAACTAGTCACTATTTTGACTAGATAGCAACACACCAATCACAAAGGAGGAAGGAGAATGACCATACAAACCTCAAAAACATGAAACCTACTCTAATTTCCTCCATCTCATCAAAAGATGACTGTTCACCTTTAGAAGATAGAGGAAAAGAACTCCATTTTACCTCAAAACCCTAGGCAAAGAGGGTTTAACCCAGTATTTACAAAAAGAGATGAAACCAACACCACCAAATGTTTCAAAGGCCAAAATCACTTGCAAATGAGAGCCACATCGAAGATCTAAAGCATTTTAAAAAATTCACTTCCATAGCAATCCGTATCTGGCCGTACAAAGACTGTTTTCACAGAAAAAATAGAAAAAACACAGTTTTCTCTTCATAAAACTCCTTCCTGCTATATATTTTGGCATGTTTATACAGATTCCAATTTATAGGAAACTTTCCAAATGTTTGCACTTCTTCACAGTCCATACAACTACCCAAGAAAGGCAGTGAACCAATCAAAAAGGTAGTTTTTCATAAAAAAACAAGTTTCTAAATGAAAACCTCCTAGAAAATAGGCCTAAGTTAACTCCAAATTAGACTAGTCAAAAAAATGACTAAGTCTTTATTACAAAACAAGAAATGGCTTTCAAAGCCTTAGGAAAAACCACAATTAATAAGGTCACAAAATATTATATTTGAAAAAGAAATGTAAACTGAAGCTCCTGCACCATCCCTCAACCCTTAACTCTGATCCCTCGACCCTCAACCTTATCCCTAAATCCTAAACCCTAAAGCCTCAACCCTCAACCCTCAACATCAAATCCTAATCCCTCAACCCTTCACTCTAATCCCTCAACCCTAAACCCTATCCCTAAACCTTCAACCCTCAACCTTATCCCTAAACCCTCAACCCTAAACCCTAAACCTTATCCCTAAACCCTAATCCCTCAACCCTAATCCGTCATCCCTCAACTCTAATCCCTCATCCCTAAACCCTAAACACTATCCCTATTCCTAAACCCTCAATGGGTTCGATACTATACCTTAAACCCTAATCCCTTATCCCTAAACCGTCCAACCCTATCCCTAATCCTTATACCCTCCACACTCTACTTTAAACATAATCCCTCAACCCTCAACCCTCAACGTCAAATCCTAATCCCTCAATCCTTCACTCTAATCCCTCAACCCTTAACTCTGATCCCTCGACCCTCAACCCTATCCCTAAACCCTAAACCCTAAAGCCTCAACCCTCAACGTCAAATCCTAATCCCTCGACCCTTCACTCTAATCCCTCAACCCTAAACCCTATCCCTAAACCCTCTAACCCTATCCCTAATCCTTATACCCTTGACACTCTACTTTAACCCTAATCCCTCGACCCTCAAACCTCAATGTCAAACCCTAATCCCTCAACCCTTAACTCTGATCTCTCCACCCTCAACCCTATCCCTAAACCCTAAACCCTAAAGCCTCAACCCTCAACGTAAAATCCTAATCCCAAGACCCTTCACTCTAAACCCTCAACCCTAAACCCTATCCCTAAACCCTCCAACCCTATCCCTAATCCTTATACCCTCAACACTCTACTTTAACCCTAATCCCTTGACCCAAAACCCTATCCCAAAACCCTTAACCCTCGAACCTCAATGTACTCAACCCTCAATGTCAAACCCTAATCCCTCAACCCTTAACTGTAATCCCTCGACCCTCAACCCTATCCCTAAACCTTAAACCCTAAAGCCTCAACCCACAACACCAAATCCTAATCCCTTGACCCTTCACTCTAATCCCTCAACCCTAAACCCTATCCCTAAACCCTCCAACCCTATCCCTAATCCTTATACCCTCGACACTCTACTTTAACCCTAATCCCTCGACCCTAAACCCAATTCCAAAACCCTTAACCCTTGAACCTCAATGTACTCAACCCTCAACGTCAAACCCTAATCCCTCAACCCTTAACTATGATCCCTTGACCCTCAACCCTATCCCTAAACCCTAAAGCCTCAACCCTCAACATCAAATCCTAATCCCTCATCAGGCTCAATACTATACCCTAAACCCTAATCCCTTATCCCTAAACCCTCCAACCCTATCCCTAATCCTTACACCCTTGACACTCTACTTTAACCCTAATCCCTTGACCCTCAACCCTATCCCTAAACCCTCAAAACTCAAACCTCAACCCTCAACCCTCAACGTCAAACCCTAATCCCTCAACCCTTAACTCTGATCCCTCGACCCTCAACCCTATCCCTACACCCTAAACCCTCAACGTCAAATCCTAATCCCTCGACACTTCACTCTAATCCCTCAACCCTAAACCCTATCCCTAAACCATCAACACTATACCTTAACTCTAATCCCTCAACCCTCAACCTTAAACCTTATCCCTAAAGCCCTAATCTGATGAAGGGGGTAAATCATAAAACACAAAATAACAGAAATTGAATACAGAGAATAGAACTTTCTTTTATTGATCTGGGCAACTTATTACATTATAGAAGCTTAATTACAATCAGAGGAATCAGTCCTCCACAGGCTGCAACGCACTGCAGCTACCATCACCAGGCTCTGGAATCTTTCACCTTCTGTAACCTCCAAATCAGCTAGGGTTTTTGTTTTCCTACCTATTCTTGACTCTACACTTGCCCCCTTAACTCTACTATTGCCCAGGGTCCCCAAAATAGCCATAAATAATACTTTTTGGTGGCATCCAGCTAAATTTTGAAATTTACAACTCCCTATAAAAGTAGGTAAACTTCCAGGAAGCATAACTTTTGATCCAGGTGTTCGATTGACGAACCATTTTAAGCATCAAAAAGCTCATGATGTGAACTATCACGCCAAAAATCTATAAATGGATTTCTGTCAACTTTTTGGGACATTTGGGGAAGTTTGAGTGCCTCATATCTCGTTTTGGAAATTTTTAGGGGCTTTTCAGAAAACAAAAACTTTAATATCTTTCAGCTCACAAATGATCTTTGCCTGATTCCTTCGCCAAAGGTCTTATATTTCCATTTAGTAACTTTTTGCAAGTTTTCGCTTCAATCCCTGCCCAACTGCAAACTTTCTAAAAATAGCAGGTACACTTACCAAAATAGGCAAGTCGCTATGTTTAGCAGTTTTGGAAAAACTGAAAGTCCTACATTATTATTCTAGATATTATGGAACTAGAAACACTAATTATGGAAAGAAATGAAAACAACTACAATGATTTTGAATTAACTTCTTTTTGGGTGATGCAAGATTGCCCTTACACCACTGGATGCTCCTACATCAGACACCCAGGGTAATTTGAGAAGTGACCCTGTCACGTCTCAGATGTTTGTGTGAGGAAAACCCAAATGGTCAACCTCTTCCTTAGACAACCAAGAAGAATCTTCAATAGGCCTTCCTTTCCATTTCACTAGATATTCTTCGTATTGCCGATTCCGAGTGCTCCTTCCCACACGACTATCCAAGATCTCTTCTATCTCCTCTGTTGAAGTAGATGCCGGAATACTCCACTGTTCCTCTGTTGGTCCATCTTCTGTCCCACCTTCATGATATTTTGATAAATCAACAATGTTGAAAACAAGGGAAATATTGATCCCACTCGGTAGCTCTACCTCATATGCATTTCCTGAATCATGCTTCTTCAAGATTCTACATGGTCCAAATTTTTTCATTTTCAACTTATTGTATGATCCAATTGGGAACCTTTCTTTTCTCAGGTGAACCATGACTTCATCTCCTACCTGGAACTCCTTATATCTCCTCTTCTGATCTGCCTTAGCCTTGTAATGAATATTCATCTTATTAATGTGCTTTCTCACCTCTTCATGCAAATTCTTCATGTGTTCTGCAAAGTCCTCAGCTTCAACACTTATCTTTTCTCCGTTGTCCAGCTTCCTTAACTTAGAAGCATTTCTTGGGCTATTGCCATATATAATCTGGAATGGTGATTTACTAGTACTCCTATTGACAGAATTGTTGTAAGCAAATTTTGCCTATGGTAAAATCAAATCCCATCCCTTGGGCTTATCTCCTACTAAGCATCGTAGTAGGTTACCCAAACTCCTATTCACCACTTCAGTTTGTCCATCAGTCTGTGGATGGTGTGTAGAACTAAACTTCAAATCTGTCTTCAACTTCTTCCACAATGTCCTCCAGAAATGACCAACAAACTTGGTATCTCGATCTGAAACTATGCTCGTTGGTAGACCATGTAGTCTCACCACTTCTCTGAAAAATAACTCTACAATATGAACAACATCATTAGTCTTCTTACAAGGAATAAAATGTGCCATCTTTGAGAATCTATCCACTACCACAAAAATAGAATCATGCCCTCTCTGTGTCCTTGGTAAACCAAGAACAAAATCCATACTAATATCATCCCATGGCTTCTTTGGTACAGGTAATGGTTGATACAACCTTGTAATTTGACTTGTTCCTTTTGCCATCTGACATACTCTACAACTCTGCACAAACTTCCTCACATCCTGCTACAACTGTGGCCAATAATAATTTTCACCAACAATAGATATGTTCTTATCTCGACCAAAGTGTCCAGCCAGCCCTCCACTATGTTTCTCCTTAATCAGGTTCTCTCTCATGGAACTCCTCGGAATGCACAACTGGCTTCCTCTAAACAGCATGCCGTCTTGGATTATGAAATCCAACCATTTTGTCCTATCCAAAGTAACATGCTCTAGACAAGCTTTCCAAGCCTCTGCAAAATCTGGATCTTCAGGGTACAAACTTTTGAGCTCATCGAACCTGGGCAACAACATCTATCTTCATTTCTGTCAACAAATTTTGCCTTCTGTTCAAGGCATCTGCAACTCTATTGGACTTCCCACTTTTGTGCTTCAAAACAAAGGTATAACTCTAGAAAAACTTAACCCATTTTAAGTGCCTTTGGTTCAACTTCCCTTGACTATTAATATACTACAAAGCCTGATGATCAGTATATAAAACAAATTCTTTTAGCAACAAATAATGTCTCCATTTCTTCAAAGCCTGAACTATTGCATAAAATTCCTGATCATAAACAGAATACTTTTTCTTGGCGTCATTAAGCTTCTCACTAAAATAGGCAATGGGCTTACCTTCTTGGCTCAAAACAGCTCCTATACCACTACCACTAGCATCACAATCTACCTGAAATACCTTATTGAAATCTGGAAGTGCCAAAACAGGTTGTTCTACAACTTTCTGCTTCAATGTATCAAAGCTCTTGTTTGCTCCTTTAGTCCATCTAAACTCTTTTCTATCCCCTCTCATTGTCTTAGTTAGGGGTACATAAATGCTACTAAAATTCCTGATAAACTTTCTAAAAAAACTTGCCAAACCATGAAAAGATCTTACCTCCATTGCACTTCTTGGCGTAGGCCACTCAATGATAGCCCTTACTTTTTCTGGGTCCATCTTAAGACCTTCCTCCGAGACAACAAATCCCAGGTATACCAACTCCTTCTTTGCAAAACTACATTTCTTTAGATTAATCAACAACTTCTCCTCCCTCAGCTTCTCTAGAACTCTTCTGATATGCGTCAAATGCTCATCCCAAGTCTTACTAAAAATCAAAATATCATCCAAATAATTAATAACAAAACTTCCCAAAAATTCTTTTAGTACCTCGTTCATGAGCTGCATGAATGTGCTCGGTGCATTGGTTAGCCCAAATGGCATGACTAACCACTCATACAAACCTTCCTTTGTCTTGAAGGTTGTCTTCCATTCATCCCCTTCTCTGATACGGATTTGGTGATACCCACTCTTCAGGTCAATTTTCGTGAAGTACTTGGCTCCACTCAAATAATCCATGATGTCATCCATTCTTCGCAATGGAAATCTATACTTGATCGTTATCTTATTGATGTCTCGAGAGTCTATATACATCCTCCATTCTCCATCTTTCTTTGGTGCTAGTACTGCAGGTACCGCACATGGACTTAGGCTCTCCCTTATCAGTCCCTTCCTTAACAACTCCTAAACTTGTCTGTTCAACTCTTCATTCTCTGCAGGGGTCATTCTGTGGGCTGCCTTGTTTGGCAAACTGGCTCCTAGTATCAAATCCATTTGATGACTTATCTTCCTTACTGGTGGTAAACCTTCTGGTACATTATCAAAGATAATGTCCTGGAACTCTTCCAACATATCTGAAACTTTTGCTCGTACATCTTCACATTTCTCTTGACTAATCTTAGGAATCAATGCAAAGCAATGACGCTCATGCTTCATACCCTCCAAAAATTTCTTACCATCTACCAAACAAATTCTGGAAGTACTACATACCTTTTCTTCCACCTCCTTCAAGGGCTTCAACTTATGACGAACTCCATCCTTTGTTAGGGAATATGTGTTTGCACGGCCATCATGGACAGCACTCCTATCATACTGCCATGGCCTCCCCAATAGCATATGACATGCATCCATCAGTATGATATCACATAGCACCTCATCATGGTAGTCACCAATCTTGAACTTCACTAAACACTGTTCATTGACCAAAGCTCTATGGTCCTTCTACAACCATGCAATCCGATATGGATGCGGATGCTTTCTTCTTGTCAACTTCAACTTGTAAACCATCTCCTCTGAAACAAGATTATCAGTGCTTCCACTGTCAATAATAATATCACAACACTTACCCTCACATTTGCACCTTGTGCGGAATAAACTCTTCCTCTGATTGGGTTCTTTCTTCTCATTCAACAAGGTTCTTCTGACAACTAGGGTTTCTCCCCTTTTAGCATCTTCAGAATGCTCAGAATGTGCATCTTCATCTACATGTGCAACTCGTGCATTACCTTCAGGTCTTCTATTTGTCCTTCCTTGATGTTGTGGACACTCATATGCTCGATGCCCTTCTTCTCCACATTGGAAATAGGTTCCTCTGAAACCTCCTCTTCCAAGTCCTTGCCCAGGTCTGCCTCTTCCTCTTCCTCTTTGCTCACCATTGTTCTAGTCACGAGGGCGGTAGGTATTATCCCCTCTTTGATTTTGACTGGTGCCTACTTCTTCACTTTTCTTTTGATCTTCATTACAACCTCCATAGGGTCTTCCACCAGTCCTTCCACCTTGACCTATTCCCCTTTGCTTGCTATCAAATCTTTTGTTCAGCTTCTCTTCCACCTTCAGGGAAAACTGGTACGCATCTTCTATGGTGGTTATTCTGACCAGGCTCAACTCCTCTTGAATACTCAGCCTCAACCCATTAATGTAACAGGCTACCTTCTCCTTGTTGGGCTCTGCATGGCCTATCTTGATAGTAATTTTATAAAACTCTTATGTATACTCCTTAACAGACTTGTTACCTTGCTTTAGTCCTTGCAGCTTCTTCAGCAACTCCATCTCATAGTCCACAGGAATGAATTGCTTCTTCAATTTCTCCACCATCTGATCCCATCTGGTAATCTTTGCTTTTCCTATTCTGTTCCTCTCTAATTGGACCTCCTTCCACCAAATATTGGCGCAGCCCTTCAACTTTGTTTTTGCAAACTTAACCTGATCTGGGTCCTCCACATCTTCATACTCAAAATACTCCTCCATGTCGTTGATCCAATCAATAAGCTGTTCTGGATTCAAATCTCTAGAATATGTAGAAAATTCTATCCTGGGCCTCTTTCTGATCTTCGGAATGACCCTCAACAACCTTACTTCTGCAGCATCTTCAATAGCTTCTTGTTCTTCCTTAGATAGCTCTTCTTCAACTTCATCTTCACTTTCTTCTTTTGTCCTCGGCTCAAACCCTCTTCATAGCTTCTCTTGCAATGCATCGATTTGCCTTTGTAGGGCTCTAAAACCCTCTTCCGTCAAAGCATTCCTCCCAACACGATTTCTTCATGGAGGCATCTTAGTCTCCGCAGGAAACCCACAACCTCAGGTCCTGGTGCAAACTACCTCATGGTCGGCGATCTGTCTACACACTCAAGAACCCTCGCTCTGATACCACTTGATGAAGGGGGTAAATCATAAAACATAAAATAATAGAAATTGAATACAAAGAATAGAACTTTCTTTTATTGATCTAGGCAACTTATTACATTACAGAAGCTTAATTACAATCAGAGGAATCAGTCCTCCACAGGCTACAACGCACTGCAGCTACCATCACCAGGCTCTGGAATCTTTCACCATTTGTAACCCCCAAATCAGCTAGGGTTTCTATTTTCCCACCTATCCTTAACTCTACACTTGTCCCCTTAACTCTACTACTGCCCAGGGTCCCCAAAATAGCCATAAATAATACTTTTTGGTGGCATCCAGCTAAATTTCAAAATTTACAACTCCCTATAAAAGTAGGTAAACTTCCAGGAAGCATAACTTTTGATCCGAGTATCCGATTGACGAATCGTTTTAAGCATCAGAAAGCTCATGATGTGAACTATCATGCCGAAAATCTGTAAATAGATTTTTGTCAACTTTTTGGGATGTTTAGGGAAGTTTTAGTGCCTCATATCTCATTTTGGAAATTTTTAGGGGCTTTTCAGAAAATAAAAACTTTAATATCTTTTAGCTCACAAATGATCTTTGCCTGATTCCTTCGCCAAAGGTCTTATATTTCCATTTAGTAACTTTCTGCAAGTTTTCACTTCAATCTGTACCCAACTACAAACTTTCTAAAAATAGCAGGTACACTTACCAAAATATGCAGGTCGCTATTTTTAGCAGTTTTGGAAAAACTGAAAGTCCTACATTATTATTCTAGATAGTATGGAACCATAAACACTAATTATGGAAAGAAATGAAAACAACTACAATGATTTTGAATTAACTTCTTTTTGGGTGATGCAAGATTGCCCTTACACCACTGGATGCTCTTGCATCATAATCCCTCAACCCTCAACCCTAATCCGTCATCCCTCAACTCTAATCCCTCATCCCTAAACCTTAAATGCTATCCCTATTCCTAAACCCTCAACAGGTTCGATACTATACCTTAAACCCTAATCCCTTATCCCTAAACCCTCCAACCCTATCCCTAATCCTTATACCCTCAACACTCTACTTTAACCCTAATCCCTCAACCCTCAACCCTATCCCTAAACCCTCAACCCTCGAACCTCAACCCTCAACCTTCAATGTCAAACCCTAATCCCTCAACCCTTAACTCTGATCCCTCGACCCTCAACCCTATCCCTATACCCTAAACCCTAAAGCCTCAACCCTCAACCCTCAACATCAAATCCTAATCCCTCGACCCTTCACTCTAATCCCTCAACACTATACCTTAACTCTAATCCCTCAACCCTCAACCCTAAACCTTATCCCTAAACCCTAATCCCTCAACCCTCAACCCTAATCCATCATCCCTCAACTCTAATCCCTCATCCCTAAACCCTAAATGCTATCCCTATTCCTAAACCCTCAATGGGATTGATACTATACCTTAAACCCTAATCCCTTATCCCTAAATGCTCCAACCCTATCCCTAATCCTTATACCCTTGATACTCTACTTTAACCCTAATTCCTCAACCCTCAACCCTATCCTGAAACCCTTAACCCTTGAACTTCAATCTACTCAACCCTCAACATCAAACCGTAATCCCTCAACCCTTAACTCTGATCCCTCGACCCTCAACCCTATCCCTAAACCCTAAACCCTAAAGCCTCAACCCTTAACCCTCAACATCAAATCCTAATCCCTTGACCCTTCACTCTAATCCCTCAACCCTAAACCCTATCCCTAAACCCTCAACACTATACCTTAACAATAATCCCTCAACCCTCAACCCTAAACCCTAATCCCTCAACCCTCAACCCTAATCCATCATCCCTCAACTCTAATCCCTCATCCCTAAACCCTAAATGCTATCCCTATTCCTAAACCCTTAGCAGGCTCCATACTATACCTTAAACCCTAATCCCTTATCCCTAAACCCTCCAACCATATCCCTAATCCTTATACCCTTGACACTCTACTTTAACCCTAATCCCTCGACCCTCAACCCTATCCTGAAACCCTTAACCCTCGAACTTCAATCTACTCAACCCTCAACGTCAAACCCTAATCCCTCAACCCTTAACTCTGATCCTTGGACCCTCAACCCTATCCCTAAACCCTAAACCCTAAAGCCTCAACCCTCAACCCTCAATGTCAAATCCTAATCCCTCAACCCTAAACCCTATCCCTAAACCCTCAACACTATACCTTAAACCCTAATTCCTCAACCCTCAACCCTAAACCTTATCCCTAAACCCTAATCCCTCAACCCTCAGCCCTAATCCGTCATCCCTCAACTCTAATCCCTCATCCCTAAACCCTAAACACTATCCCTATTCCTAGACCCTCAACGGCCTCAATACTATACCTTTAACCCTAATCCCTTATCCCTAAACCCTCCAACCCTATCCCTAATCCTTATACCCTCGACACTCTACTTTAACCCTAATCCCTCAACCCTCAACCCTATCCCGAAACCCTTAACCCTTGAACCTCAATGTACTCAACCCTCAACGTCAAACCCTAATCCCTCAACCTGTAATTCTGATCCCTTGACCCTTAACCCTTAAAACTTGAACCCTAAAACCTATCCCTACACGCTCGACACTCAACACTATATATTAAACCCTAATCCCTTAACCCTCATCCGTAAATCCTCAACCCTGAATCCTTAAACCTTCAACCCTAAACCCTATCCGTAATCGCTCTACCCTTGACACTCTTGTTTAACCCTAATCCCTTGACCATTAATCCTATCCCTCAGCCCTCAACCCTCAACCCTCAACTCTCAACCTTCAACCCTCAACTCTCAACATTAAACCCTAATTCATCAACCCTAAACCCTAATCCCTAAAACCTAAACCCTATCCCTAAACCATCAACCCTCAACACTATACCTTAAACCCTAATCCCTATCCCTCAACCCTTAAAACTTAAACCCTATCCCTACACCCTCAACACTTGACACTATATCTTAAGCCTTAAACCCTCATCCCTAAAACCTCAACCCTCAATCCTTAAACCTTAAACCCTAAACCCTATTCCTAATCCCTGTACCCTCAACACTCTAACCCTAACCTTGACATTAAATGCTAATCTGTCAACCCTAAACCCTAATCCGTCAACCCTAAACCCTATCCCTAAACCCTCAACCCTCAACACTATACCTTAAACCCTAATCCATCAACCCTAAAACCTAATGCTTCAACCCTCAACCCTATACACTATCAATAAACCCTCAAACCTCGACACTATACCTTAAACCCTAATCCCTCAACCCTCAACTTTAATCCCTCAACCCTAATCCCTCATCCCTAAACCCTAAACGCTATCCCTATTCCTAAACCCTCAACCCTCAACACTATACCTTAAACCCTAATCCCTTATCCCTAAACCCTAAAACCTATCCCTCAACCCTTAACCCTTAAAAATTAAACCCTAAAACCTATCCATAAACCCTCGACGCTCAACACTATATTTTAAACTCCAATCCCTTAACCCTCAGCCCTAAAGCCTCAACCCTCAATCGTTAAACCTTCAACCCTAAACCCTATCCCTAATCCCTCTACCCTCAACACTCTACTTTAACCCTAATCCCTTGACCATCAACCCTATCCCTAAACCCTCAACCCTCAACCCTCAACTCTCAACATTAAACCCTAATCCGTCAACCCTAAACCCTAATCCATCAACCCTAAACCCTATCCCTAAACCCTCAACCCTCAACACTATACCTTAAACCATAATCCCTCAACCCTAAACCCTAATCCCTCAACCCTAAACCCTAAACCCTATCCCTAAACCCAACAAAACTACTTTTCCTTATGTTAGGTTGTTAAACCCATCATTTTTGACACTCTTCTCTTAAAGATATTTGAGTTGCAAGAATATGTCAGAAAAATGGCTATGAACTTTTTTAATGTTAGTAATGTTATATGGCATGTTTTTCTGGCCCATCTGGGGTTCATTATGCCAATAGGTGTACACACTATGAGAAAAGCTTTGCGTATGGTACATCCACAGTGAGTAATTAATAGTTGAAATTAGAAGGATGATCATTATGAGAAGAGCTTTGCATTGGGGTACATCTATGTTTCTTGCTGTCCACACCACACTTAAAGGAGGTATATTGTTATGAAATAGGCAAAAAATCTTCGATTGTTTACTGGCTCTATCCACAAGAACTACTAAACTATACCTTAAACCCTAATCCCTCAACCCTAAACTTTCAACCCTAAACCCTATCCCTAATCCCTCTACCCTCAACACTCTACCTTAACCCTAATCCCTCGACCCTTAACCCTAAACGCTATCCCTAAAGCCTCAACCCTAAACCCTAATCCATCAAGGTCATAAACTCTAATCCCTTATCCCTAAACTCTAAATCCTATCCCTAAACGCTCAACCCTCAACCTTAAACCTTAATCACTTAATCCTTATCCACCCCTCTCCTCCCCTATCTGGCTCACTCCCATCTCTACCCTCCTCTACCCTTGACACTATACATACATATAGGCATACATAGATACATACATACATATAGGCATACATACATACATACATACATATAGGCATACATACATACATACATGATTAATAGCCTTGAACATAAAAAAATTTAAGGGGAACATAACGCGAGTGTGTTATAATGCACTCGCATTATAACGTGCTCACATTATTTCAAACATGACAAATAACACAAACTTTTGCAGAAAAGGAAAAATGCAAATAAAAAAATAACCCAAGCACGTTATGTCTTACTTTGGGAATCCCAAGTCTTGGGCTTGGGATTTTCTTTGGATTTCGAACCCAAAGGCTTGGAGTGCCTTTTGAACATCCACATATGTGTTTTTCCATATTCTTCAAGATTTCACATAATTTGTTCATGCTAACCCTCAAATTTGTACGTGTTTCAAGGTCGAACAAATCGAACACTTGGGTAATGTTAGGCTTTCTCTTAGCTATTTGATGATGTGATTTTTTCACATTTTAAGAATGTTAAGCCTTTCATCTTTAATTTCTTTTATTTGTGTGTCCATTTTTGGGTAAAAACCACTGTTTGGTCTTTTTTTCATTATAAATTAACTATTCATTAAAATTTCAAAAAAATTACATATTTAGAAACTAGACTCCATTCTACAAATATTAAAAAAAGAAAAAAATCATTTTCAATTATTTTTCAAAATTTATAGGGGTAGCACGGCCAAAATTCTATTTTTTTAGGATGTGTCCACTTTGAAAATTAGTAAAAAATCAAATATTCATCAAAAAATTATTAGAAAAATTGGGCAGAAACTACATGCTATTAGCTAATTTCTCACTGAAGAGATTTTAAAAATACCAAAGAAAAGTTGACCTTTTGAGGGAGCCACAAAACATGCTATGTTATGTTTTTTTGACAGAAACAACACCAATTTCTGTGGCTCCCTCTTTTGAACCCCTTAATCTATGCCATTTTTTTTTTTAAAATAGTAGTTTAGAAAGTAGACCCGGAACACTACGAACATTGTTTTGGTTGCATCTCCAAATTTTGAGTGTAACTATGCTCAATTTCTCATCCAAGGCCAGTATTTCCTAATTTCAGAAAAAAAAAAGTGGCCACTTAAGACCCCTTTTTGGCCCCCCATCTTCTTGCACTTACCCTAAGCAGAATTCCTCTCCTGTTATAGATATAACCACGGTTGAGTTCGCTGAGGATGGATTTCTTGAGAATCAGGCTTTTATTCCTTCCCTATCCAATGGAATTGGACTAAGTGGTAGTGGTAATGACCAAGATTGGATTACCCCTAAGAAAAAGAATTGTAGGGCTAAAAAGTTTGCTGATGTTGGAACAGACTCTAGACAAGGAAGAACAACTCTCAGAGAAACAAGGTACAGAGAGATTACTAGGGAGATTGTCAGTGGTAAGCAAAAAACATTGGAGATTCAATCTCAAAAACCTTTTAAATGAGAATTCTTTCTTGGAACTTGAGGGGCTTCAATAGCCCCACCAAACAGTTTGAAGTGAAAAATGGTATTCTAGATAATAAGTTAGATATTCTTTTACTTCAGGAAGTTAAGATGAATGAGGAGAGCTTTAAGAGGATAGATGATAAAATATGGCCCAAGGCTGCTTTCTGTATTAACCTGGCTACGGGAGCCTCTGGAGGGATTGTTACTATGTGGAATGATGCTAAAATACATGGTTCTCTTGCTACTTCTAGCAAGCATTTTTTGGTTGTTAACTTCTCTCTTCCTTCTTTAAATTGGTCCTTGATCAATATTTATGCCCCGAACACTAGGGCCCTGAGGAAAACTTTGTGGACAGACTTGTGTAGTACTCTTTCCACTTCCCCTCATTCTCGTTGGATGTTGGCTGGAGATTTTAATACTCCCTTATATCCTTCTAAGAAATTTGGGGGTATTCTTGATTATACTGATAGTATGTTTGATTTTACAAAATTTATCAATTCCATTGGGTTACTAGATGTGGAGCTTCAGAATTAGAACTTTACCTAGTCTAACAGAAGAAGAGGAGATCAAATGATACAAGTTAAATTGGATAGATTTCTTATTTCTAACAATTGGGATAACCATCATAATATGAGTCTGAAGGCCTTATCTAGAACCATGTCTGATCATAGTCCTATTCTCTTTAATTGGAAGGAGCAGCGTAAGAGTTGTCCCATCCCTTTCAGATTTGAAGCTATGTGGATTAAATATAAAGATTTTAGAAATCTTGTGGCTCATTGGTGGCAACTTCCCATTCAGGGTACTCCTATGTTTCGGCTAGTCAAGAAGCTCCTTCACATTAAACAGGAAGTTCGTTGGTGGAACAAATATAGTTTTGGCAATGTGTTTATCTAGAAGAAAACTGTCTCTGGAAGATTAGCTAATCTTCAATAGCTAATGGCTCAAGGATGTGTTACAAATGATATTTCCCAGGAGGAAAGTGATCTAATTTCTGACTGGAAGAATCTTATGAGCAAAGAAGAAATTTTTTGGAAACAGAAGTCCAGGGTGCAGTGGCTCAAAGAAGGGGATAGGAATACTACTTTTTTTAATCTTTCAGCTATGGAGCATAGGAAAGCTAATTCTATTTCTAAATTATGTTTGGAGAATGGCAATGTTATCACTGAGGACAATGAGATTGGTGATCAAGCTGTGTTATTTTTCCAGAATTTACTGTTGGAGCAAGCGGATAATGCTGTCAATGGGCGGATTATGGACCAGTTCCTAGATAAAATCCCCTCGTTTATTACGGAAGAGGATAACATTGAAATGTTGAAACCAATTTCTGAGGAGGAGGTTCGTGTTGTCTTATTTTCTATGGGCCCCTTCAAAGCTCCTGGCCCTGATGGCTTTCCTCCAATATTCTTTGAGGAATATTGGGATATTGTGGGCTTTGATTTCACTGTTGCTGTTAGGGATTTCTTCAAAACTGGTAAACTTCTAAAGCAGATCAACAATACTTTTATTGTGCTTGTCCCTAAAAAGCCTAAGCCTATGCATCTCTCTGATTTTAAACCCATTAGCTTATGTAATACCATCTATAAGCTGTGTACTAAATTGATTGTCCTAAGGTTTTAGCCTTTTTTGGATAAAATTATTTCTCCTTCTCAGAAAGGCTTTGTCCCTAGTCAACAAATTCTCGATGCTATTATTTCCACTCATGAAACTATCCATTCTATGGATAAGAGTAGGATCCCTGGTATGGTCCTAAAGTTAGATATCTCCAAGGCCTATGATAGAGTTTCATGTAAGTTCCTGTTTAAAGTCATTAAAAAGTTTGGTTTTAATGATAAAATATTCCTTCTCATTCGAGAGGTTGTTTCTACTACGAAATTCTCTATTTTGGTCAATGGGGTCCCTAGGGGTTTTTTCTCTTCCTCGAGGGGGATTAGATAGGGGGATCCTCTTTCACCATCATTGTTTATCATGATGGCTGAGGCCCTTGGGAGATATGTTCACTCTAAGATTACCTCTACGGAAATTGTGGGTATTAAACCTACCTCTTCTTTCCCTCCTATGTCTGTGCAGTAGTTTGTGGATGATACCATCCTCTTTGGTATCTCTTCTGTGGTTGAAGCCCGTAGTTGGAAGAATATTTTAAATGACTATGCCAAAGCTTCTGGTCAATACATAAACTTCTAGAAGAGCAATGTGTATTTTTTTAATACTCCAGCTGATCTCTGATGAAAAATCATTAATATTATTGGATGTGCTGAGGCTGATCTTCCTGCTATTTATCTTGGCCTCCCTCTCAGAGTTAAAGAGGTTTCTTAGGGATTTTGGAATGGAATTCTGGAAAGAACTCAGAAGAAGTTGGTTGGTTGGAAGGGGAAATTACTCAGTAGTTCTGGTAAATTACAGTTTTTACGAGCTTATTTACAAGGTATTCCTACTTACTTCCTTTCTCTTTTTAAAATGCCTAGGTTTATTGCTGACAAGTTGGAGCAGATCCAAAGAAAATTCCTATGGACAGGTGTGGAAGACAAACAAAGAATGTCTTTGGTTAGTTGGGAGAAAGTTTGTCTTCCCAAATCTCATGGAGGTCTTAACATTAGATCTATCAGGAATATGAATAAAGCCCTCCTTTCCAAAATAAACTAGAATTTGGTCCATAATCATAAAGAGTGGGGGGACATTATGCAAGCCAAGTATCTTCATGGAACTGATAACCTTAATTTCCTTCATCAGGAGGGGCTTCCTAAGGGCTCTATTATTTGGAATAAAATGTTGAAGTCTAGAAGTTTACTCAAACAAGGGCTTAGATGGAAACTGGGGAATGGTAATTCTATCAACTTCTAGGAAGACATTTGTATTAATGATAAGGCCCTTGATGCTCAAGGTGATTATGGAGTTGTTGCTGGCATTGCTAAATAGTTTTTTGGGGCCAAAGTTTGTCATTATATTCACAATAATAATGGTATCAGAATTTGGAAAAATCTCTTGGATTGCTGTGCTCAACGCCCTGAGATCACTCCTAGGATGCAGTCTATTCAACATTTGATGCTGGGGGTTAGAATCCCTCTCTTTCCTAGGGAAGATGAGTTGTATTGGTGGCCAGATAAGAAAGGTCATTTTTCTGTTAAGTCTGCTTACCATCTGCTGATCCCTGATATGCATAAAAATGAGCTTTGGAGGAAAGTTTGGAATCATAAACTTATCCCTAAAATTAATATGTTTTGGTGGGCTGCTGTTCATAACAAAATCTTAACTCAAGATAATTTACAGAGGACGGGATTCACTCTGGTTAATAGGTGTTTTTTGTACTTTTAGAAGGAGGAAACAGACTCTCATTTATTCCTCCACTGTGATTTTTTCAGGGAAATTTGGAATACTATTTTAAGGAATTTTGGTGTTCAATGGGTTTGTAATCCTGATGTTAGAGAAGTCATTGCCAAATGGTGCCCTAGTTTCTCTCATCCATGGCTTGTTGAGCTTTGGAACCAAACTCTGCCTTGTCTTGGTTGGACTTTATGGAAGGAACATAATAACAGAATATTTAGGGATGCTGCTAGGGATACCTCTCAAGTCCTTCATTCTTTTTCTAAGATCCTCATGGAAAGTGTGATCAATTCCCACATCAAAACTACGAAAAAACCTCTTTCTCAAGAAGAAGAGCAAATTGCGACTAATTGGAGAATTCTAAACCAAATTTTGGCTCATGATAATTCCAAACAGCTGCAAAGATTAAATACCAGATGGACTCCCCTGAAGCCCCATTGGATCAAATTGAACTTTGATGGGGCTTCTAAGGCTGATGGTAAGGCTAGTGGTGGTGGGATTATCAGGGATGACAAAGGATGGCTGGTTGTTGCCTATGCTGGTGGGATAGGTTTTCAAAGCAATATTTATGTTGAAGCCTATGCTCTTTTATGAGGGGTGAAATTGGCTATTTCACTTGATATTTAGCAATTGTATATTCAAGGGGATTCTAAACTGATTATCGATGTTGTTACTAATGTGTCGACTTGTGGCTGGAAACTAAAAGATATTATAGTAGATATCCAAATCCTTCTACAACGGATTTCTAGAGTTGATATCTCTCATATATATAGAGAGGGAAATAGGGTTGCTGATGCCCTTGCTACCTATGGCCAGCAATTTTCAAATTGGTGGTGTTGGTGCCAAGTTAAAAACATTCCTTTAAACATAAGGGATTTAATCCAAAAGGAGCTGTCTTGTCAAGGATGACTCATCATACTAAGAAAGATAGTTTGTTCTATCGGTTTTGTTGGAAGATGCTGATGTGTATCTCAAAGTATGGGCTTTTTTGTACTTCATTGCTCAATGCCATTTCCGCATTATTACTCCCTTGTGTTAAGGCGAGTTGCTTATTTGCTAATTATAGAAAATTCTTGATCATTATGTTCGAGCATGGGAAGGGCAGGCTTCAATTGGTTTTTCGAAAGGCGGGTCTAATTAATGATAATTCGTGCAGCCTTATTATCATAATTCCTAATCAAACTGTTACTTTTACCTTTCACAATTACTCTACGAATTTCTGGTTTTGGGGGTTCTGTGTTATTGTTTGGAAGGCTAAAATGGGACGAGATAGGATTCGTACGGAGCCTATTTCCTGTTGCGAATTCAAGGACAATGCTGTGGTCTGGCACTACTGCAAGGAAGGTGGTATCATCCCTTTTCTAGACCACCTTAATGGATATGATGAAAATCTGTCTGAGCAATTTACTCGGTCCTGGCAAAACTATAGAGTCATTGTTGGGAGAATTGGGTTTGAGATTTCTAAGAAAGTAATTTCTATGGCGATTGGTCTGTCTACTAAGGGGACCAAGCTGCAAAGGAAAGTGAAAGTGGTGGACCATTCTAACCAGAAGTTGTTCCTTGGGGAAGGAGAAGAACTTGTTCCCTACCAGGGAGGGTTTGAACGGGCCAAGCTGCCAAAGCCGTGGGATGCAATGTGTTTCCTCATCATGAAATACTTCACTTTGGAGGGTTGATTTACCAGGTTTTACAATTACCACCTTCCTTTGCTTAATCATTTTAGGCGTAATGCACATATTATTTTCTCGTTCTATTTACTATCTTCTCTTGAGCATTCAATCTTTAGGGCTAAAGCTATTCAACTAAGAAACCTTCCAAGAAACATGTTCCCTTGCACCAAGGGCTTATCCTCTATTTATACAATTTTCATCTTGCTTTGGATCTGCTTAAGCCTATCTAGACCCATAGCGGTGAAATTTCTGCCAACCCTGATGATACTGCTGCCTTTGAAGAGCCTTGCCCTTCCCTTGCTTCTCATAAATTGAAAGGGGTTTCTTTTTCTCTATCCAATGAGGAGACTACCATGGTGACCATTACTCACACTTTGGCCTCTAAAGGGAGTGTGAAAAGTAAGAAGAGGAAAATAAGAGAGATGGAAGAGGATACTGTGGGGGATGCTGTAGGGACCCCTAAAAATCTTAGCAGTACCCCTATGGGACCTGGCAGTAAATCTAATCTATCTGCTAAAGAAAACAAGGAAGGTTTCTCTTTTGGTGTTAGGAGGTCAGGTAGGATTGCTGGTAAAGCTATGCCAAAAGCTAAACTGATTGATTATTCAGAGAGTGCTTATGATGCATCCACTCAAGGGGATGATGCTAAGGTCCTTGAAGTTCAAGAAATCTCTGAAGCTGCTGAGGGCAAGAATGTGAATAAAATGACTGATGTTTCGAGAGGTGCTGTCAGTGACTCTGAGGACAATGCTAACAAAGGGGGGAGGATGTTTATGGAGGAAGCTGGTGATGAGACTGAGGAAGGTGATGGCCATAGGCATGACATTGCTATCTTGAGGGGTTGTGTGGAGAAGCTGGAACAGTTAATAAGCAATGTGCTCAAGCGTACTATGTTGCTTAATCTTTCTGTGTTGCAGGACCTTAGGACTATTGCTGCTAATGACAAAGATGAGAATTTCAAAAAGTTGGATGAATTTATTGAATCTCTCGCTAAAATATGGGAGAATGTTTCTCCTTAGTTCTGTTTACTATTATTTTGTCTATTCTCTGCTACTTTATATCTACTATCTTTAGACTAGTTATGCTATCTATGTTGTTTATGCTGGTTAAGCAGGTTATGTTGTAACTGTTTCGAGGCTCTTTTGTTCTTTTGCCTCTGGGGTTTCTTTTTACTATAATGTAAGGGTTCGGCCCCTTGTTTTATCCACCTTATATAATCAAAAACATTTGAAAAGGAAAGAAGGTAGTGGGTTCTAGTAGGGGTAGCAGTAGCGCTAGTGGTGCTAAAGGTGGTGATGTTGGTAACATTCCCTCCAAAGAGCTTGATGTCTCCAATTTGGGTACCTTTTATGATTGTCCTATCTCATCCTTTCTAGAGTGGTGGCATAGGAAGTGTATGAAGTATACCATTCAGGCTCTCAAAAAGAAGATTGAGGTTACTATTGATGAAGAACAGAAGTTTGTCAATGAAAAGAATAGTAATGATTAATTCTATATTCTAGCAAATCTATTGTCTTAGTGATGGTTTTGGTCTTTTATGATGTTTTGCATTTGGGATCTTCTTTTTATCATATATAGATATTATGTAAATTAATTGCCTTTTTATTTTTGGCAATCCTATTTGATGTATTGGCTACTAGAATTTTTAGATTGCTCAATTTTTCTAGGTTGTAGATGACTAGGCTCTTTTGTTTATAGTTGTGAGTCAGGTGTTGGTTTACTATCAATCCATTTTTGTTAGAATTTGTACAAATTGATGCTCTTGAGCTATATTTGTACTCTTACTCAATATAACAAAGAGCCTTGAACTATGTGTAGGCAAGAAAATATGACTAGGGCTCCATGAGTAGTGCTCAAATTTAGGATAATGAATAATCATCCTCAAGGTTTTGAGCCCTTCCAAACACAATTGTAAGCATGAAATCTCTTCAAACTACACCAAAATTTGTGCCACCTATAAACAAAGACTGCTTAATATACACACATAAACCTAAGTTTATCAGCTTCTTGGTGTCCAATTCAAATAAATGAAAGTATAACCTTTTAGACATAATAGTGACATAAAAACACTCCAATATTCACTAAAAATTGGCTATACTAAAAATAAAACCTAGTCTTAATGCTCTTGAAATAAATTATGGACTGAAATAAGATATCATGGCTCTAATATTGGGTGTTAAGTTTTGCAATAAGGGTAAAAGCACAAAGCCGTGTCACACTTTTATAAAGGAAACGGCCAATGCTAATCCAACTTTTAAACTTGAATCACTAAAAAGTGACATATATGTTTTGAATTTTGAAATGATGTAAACTAATAAAATATTTATTTTTTAGTATATTTTATGTTTGTATTTTTTGAAAAAATTTAAAAAACTATTTGAATATAGTTTTTAATAAATTGACACTATAATTTAGTTGCTAATAAAATACTGAAAAATGAAGTTACATGAGACGTCAATCTTTATATAGTAAATTTCATTTTTTTTCTTTAATTTTTTTGTGTATATTTATAACTTGAAACTTTAGTGCATGGATATATATTTTTTTCCAATTTTGATAAATATAGATTTTTAAATAAATAATAAAATGTGCGTGTATTAAAATGTAGTTGTTTCCATTCGACGTCAACTTTCATATTAACTATTTATCTAAAATAAAAAAAAAGTTATACCATCTTGATATAGATTCTTTTATCTAGTGCATCATATTTTTTTCAATTTTTTTAAATAAGTTTTACTATTTTTCCTTGACATGGTAATCAACCTAATGTTTTGTGCTGATAACCTACTTTTAGTAAAAATAGAAAGGAAAGTATAAATAATAATTAAACTATTAAAATATATATATTTTTGAAAACTAAACTTATAGATCTACAAAAGGGTATTTTTTATATTTTTAAAAAAATGTTATTTACATGAGTAGAAGTTGTTGAAATATCAAGTTTTTTAAATAATTTTATTATTTTGGTGAATTGGCCTCATAGTGGTGCTACATATGCATTTAGACAATAATTTTAGTTTAAAAAGTTGTGGACATATCTAAGTTAGCTAGAATAAATCTTACAAGATCATATGTTTGACCAAAATTGATTTTTAGTTAGAAATACTTAAATTCACTTGTGCTGATAAGTCGGCTGAAAGTGTGACACAACTTTGTGCTTTTACCCATAAGCAAAGAACAACCAAGACCTAATGCTTAATATTTTTTCACAAATAATATTACAAGGCCAACATTGCAAGAATTAAATAAGAAAAATAATGTTATTCCATTAACCAAGTTACAAAATATAAACAAATGAGTGCATTTATAAGAAATACAAGGGGAAAAGATCTAGACAACTCATCTAATAGGAAGTGTAACTCTCAAATATTTGAAAGAGGATTAATTAATTCCTATGGAAGAATGTGACACCTCTCACATGCTAGATGACTCATACTTTGACTAGCCTAAGCAAGCTAAACTTGGTGTAGAAAAATACATAATAACCAAATAAAATGAAATAAAACCTACACTAAAAAGGTTCTCTTGTTTGATGCTTACACTCATTTGGATGTCAACAATTCTCTTAGTTATTCTCTCTCTCTTCAACACTCTATCTATAAATGGCACTTGCTTTACCCTTTCTCTATGTTCCTTTTGTTGATACACCTAGAAATCTTCTCCTCTAGGCCAAGCATGTTAACCTCATCAAAACATTCATCCTCCCTTAGAACTCCTTTGTGTTGAAATTCCAATTTTTTGACAGCAGTTTCCTATTGCTAAACAAATTTGTTAAGGAAATTATGAAAATTATTTAAGTGTTGGACCTCTACAATGTCACCTCTAGATTTAAAATCTCAATGCACAAAATAGAAATTTTCATGACTTGGGAATTAGACTTCCCCCCTTATATTTTCACTAATATAAACACATCGAGCATGACATCATTACCAAATATTTTGGTCTCCCATTTGGCCTGTGGGTTTCCCTCTTAGACATATGGAAATGATTCCTCAATAAATTGTAAACTGAACTTTAACATTGGGGACACAAGCTCTTATCCTTTATGGGTCCAACTTTATGATATCTTTTCAAGCATACTCATGTCTACTTCTCCTTTTGATGGTTTCCCTCCAATAGCAGCTATCAAGAACTTACTAAGTTTATTTACAAGTTCTTATAGGCTAAGTGGGATGGTAACCAAGGCTTCAATGCTATCTCATGGATTCATTGCTACCTCATGACTTCATTACACTCAACCTAATAATAGGGGAGGTCTTTCCATCATTGATCACAATACCTAATGGATTACAATAAGCATTTAATGAGAAAAGCCTTGGAAAATCCTTGTGAGTAATAAATTGGTTGCTACTACTAGCAAGGCAAAATGGGGAACTCTTAATATATAGCACATATGTCTAATGGTGAAGCACTTCAAATTAAATCTTCTTAAAATCAAATGAATATGTGGAAATCTTGGAATGTTTTGGCTACACTCCTACATTGGAGTGACCATTCCATTAAACATGGTCTTAATTTCTCTAACTCCTCTATTTGGTGGAGTAGACTCATTCAAGTATAAAATCAATTTCTTGCTCTATAAAAGGCTTCAAAACAACTATTAAAATGCTTTTGATTAGATCCAATTATTTTTTATTTTTTTATAGAAAGATATTCAACTGAAGGGGATGTAATATCTTTATTGATCTATTTGAAATGATACAATGCATATTTATATAGGGATGATGCAGTTATATAGGGACAATGCAGTTTATACTGATGCAGTTCACATAACTGTCAATGCAGTTTGTATAACAACTTTATAATTGCAACATGGACGATGTAATTAACAATGTAATACCAACATTCCCCCCCTTATTACATTGTTCCTGGAATAGTACCAAGGGACCCCCCTGAATGCTAACATACTCAACAAAGCTGATTACATAATATGAATACATATTTTATAGAAGATCTTCTCCTAAAAGAACAAATCTTGAACCAAGCGGGGCTCCATCAAGTTGTCTCTTGACCCTCAAAAAGGTGTAGCTTCAAGCTGTGTTCTTGAGCTCTTAGTCCCAAACTCTCAAATCATAGAGTCTTGAATTATTCGACAACAATCCCTAATAGATACGACAGATCTCTATCATTATCTAATGACCGTGAAAGGGTACAATTCTTGATCATATACTTTTAAGCTCACTTGACAACAATCCATATTGAGCTCAACACCAAATCCCAAACCTGTCTCTAGAACATTTAACCTTCACAAAACATGTATTCTTCAAATCTATCAGCAACAACAAGGAAAAACCAAAAAAAAAAACTAAAGCCAAAAATGCTTCTCATGCAAAGCATCATCTCAAAGCGAGAAGCTAACTTGAGATGATGAAAATTCCTCCATCCTCCGATGTTGCCTGCCTCTAATAAAGTGAAGGCTTATAGTACTAATGCATTGTTAACACCACTGAAAGAGTCATTCATAAAAGATTCATCATCTGATGAATCCTCATCTTCTTGGCCTCTTGATAACTTTCCTTGTTCCATACCCTCATCAACATACCAGTTTATAAAAGCATGCTGGACATACATGAGATTAAAGTTGTGATCAATGTGAAAGAAGACCTCAATAACACTTGTGGAGTTAGATATTATACTAACTACCCAATGAACCTTAGCAAGATTCCCTCTAGGAACCACAATTGGGGGTTGATAATTGATACCATACTTAAACCAAGTAGGACACCAATGCACAAAATAAATGACCCTCTTAATCTTAATAGAGGCAACAATTTAATTCACATCCTTGGGTATAACATCTCCTTTGTACATCAGACAACAGACCTTTAAATTTTTATGACAAAGACCACAGTTTTCCATCATTGAAGGAAAACTCAAAGGCAATAGAAAGATGTTCATGATAGGCCTTCTCTATGGAGATTACAAGAGCATAGAATGAAAGAAACTTGCACCTTAAACTTACTCCAGCAGACTCAACAACGAACAACTTCTAAATCATCAAACTTCTCTTCCTACACAGCTCTACTCTTCTACGTGGTGGCCATGGGGTTTTCAAACTTTGGCACCTTCAGCAAACCCCTTCTCTCACATGAGACACCTTCCACAGAACCTTCAACTAGGCTCAAGCTTTGTAGGTTGAATGCCTTCTTCGATAATTTATCATAGGAGCCTCTTGTGAATCCTTCAATTCTCTCACATGATCAACAAATAATACTTCTACACAACCTTCAGAGGATAATAATATTGACACTGTCTTATTCCTTCATAATAGGGCTAGATATGTTACTCTACACACTATTCTTCTCTGTGCTAGTATTATGCCAGCACTATTCTTCTCTACTCTTCCTCTATGTAATCTCCTTCAAATTGATCATAACCGCTCATAACTACTTGTGTGATATGATCGTACAATATATAGTGGAATGAGACTGTTACTTACATGTCTTCACTAAATCCAATATAAATTCAATGACCTGCAATAAGTTCAATGGCCTTCAACTAGCTTCAAACTATCTTCTATTCTCCTCAGCACCTTGTCCATGTCTCCAAGGATTCAACTGTTGTCTTCCAGTGCCTTTCGGGCCTAAGATAGATTAGTCTTCTTGCACAAGGTATATGCAAGGCACAAGGAGAGACTAGCTTAGCACACTACCCATGGCTATCTTTAGGCTCATGCCTTATGCTTCAACAAACTTCTAGATGCCTTACATCGCACTTCGTATAAATTTTACATGCTCAACAAAGATCACATCACTCTGATACCATACGAAGGGGAAGTAATATCTTTATTGATCTATTTGAAATGATACAATGTAGATTTATACAGGGACGATACAGTTATACATGGATGATGCAGTTTATACTGATGTAGTTCACATAACTATCAATGCAGTTTGTATAACAACTTTATAACTGCAACATGGACGATGTAATTAACAATGTAATACCAACATCAATGACATTATTGATCTAATCACCATTTATATTATTCTAGAGTTTCAACAAGTTGTCTAACCCTAACCCCTATTATATGAAAGGAAGTTGATAGTAAAAACACTTCCTACACTCATCAATCAAAGAAATGCATGAAAAATATGATCTAACAGTTTTTTCTATCAACTTATTTTCATTTGGTACCAAACCTTGATCAACTCTATTTATTAAGTGATAAAAAGGATCTTTTGGATTAATCTTGATTCGAGTGGAAGCTACACATAGAAGATTATTATTTTTCAAAAAATATGGAAATTACATCATGGTTGAATATGGAAAGATTTAATGGCACAAAATTTGAGCTATGAAATCTCAAGATGGAGGATTTGTTGATAAATCAAAATTTAAGGTTAGCAACTTCTCTAGAAGTAAACCTACAAGAATAAAGGATGAAGATTGGGATGTGTTAGATTGGAAATCCAAAAGCCTCATTTAGCTTTGTTTGGCAAATTTGATGCTCCTAAATATTATGGGAGAACCCACCTTGACATCTCTCTAGAAGAATATGGGAAATCTATACAAGGCTAAATCCCTTGTGAACAAGCTTTTTCTATGAAAGAAGATATATACTTTGAGGATGAGAGATGGGGATCTAGTTGTTGAGTAGTTGAATACATTTAACACCACTGTGAGATAGTTATAGTGTATCAATATCAAGATGTAAGTAGAAGATTTATGCATAACCTTATTATGTTTTTTTTGTAAACTTGTGGGATAATCTAGTGATAACCATTGCCCGAGTAATACTTCAATGCTTGTACTTGATGAGTTAGTGGAGTCTCTTCTTTTAGAGGAGATGAGGCAAATGAATTTCATTTCTACCAAGGAAGCAATGGTTCTTCATGGATGGTCAAATGAAAAGGAAAGAAAACTAACAAGAAGGACAAGGGAAGATCTAAGTCTCATGAGAGATCTAAGTCTATTTGTAAATCCAAGGTGAAACGTTGGAACTTTGGTAGGAAAGGCCACATCAAGGACTACAAGGATAAGGAGAAAGAAAACAATGAGTTAGATGATGATTTAGATTCTAGAGCTTCTTAAGATAAATCAAATGCATTTGTTGCAGCCCTTACTATGCATGCATGTGAGGATGCATGGATGATCAAATTTGGTGTCTCTTTCTACATGAATCCCAAAAGGGAGTAGATTTATGACTAAAACATTTCATGGCGGAAAGGTCTATCTTGGTGAAAATAATTCTTAGTATTGTTGGGCATGGCTAAGTTGATATTAGATTCTCTAATGGGAGGATCCACGATATTTCAAGGGTTTTGCACATCTAAAGTTTGGTACAAAACATGTTATATGTTAGCAAGAAGAATAATGTGGGTGTATAGGTAGTATTCAATAGTGGTTTGTGTAAGATGGTGAACATGGAGATATAGTGCTGGAAAAGGGAGTTTGGGTTCAAACTCTTTTTTACCTTGATGGTAGAACATACATTTAGTGTAATAGTTTGGTAATATCTATAGTAAAGCCTAACTTAAATATCTGAGCCTGCAACTTTGGTACCTATAGCATCTACACCTACATGATTAGTACTTATAGAAAAGGGAATTGAAACAAAAGCACTTATATAACAAAAGAACTTACAACAAGAGGACTTGTAGCAAAGGGATTTATAACAATTAAGAATACAATTTGGGTTCCTAAACACGTTCTCACCTCAAAAAGCAAGCTACTGACTAAGAAGACTACACTGTGGCATGAACACATGGGTTACATAGATGAGAAGGATCTTGGGACCTTAAAATAGAAATATTATAGAGGGTTTGGTTGATTGAACTCTCTTATCTAACTTTTGTGAATATTATATTTATGGTAAATAGAATCATATTTAGTTTAAATTGAGATCACATAAGTCTCACAAGATTTTGGATCTTATTCATAGTGATGTGTTTGGTCTTGTAGATGTTACTTCATTGGGAAAACCCCTATATTATGTTTCTTTTATTAATGATTTACTCAAGATGAATTGGGTCTACATTCTTAGATATAAATTATCGGAAGTCCTTCGTTGGTTCAAGGAGTTGAAAGCTCTTGTAGAGAACTGGAGACAAGTAGAAAGATAAATCTTTTGAGAATAAATAATGGTGGATATTATTGATCAATTGAGTTTGACATATTTTGCAAAGAGAACAATATTGTGTGGCATAGGATAACTCCATACACTCCTCAACAAAATGGAGCTGTAAAAAGAATGAAGATGCCATTGATGTAGAGGGATAAGAGTATGCTCAATGGGGTTAACTTGGAATAGAAATTCTAGACAGAGGCAGTTAGGACTACAAGTTACCTAATTAACAAGTATTCTACATTAGTACTTGTGGATAAAACCACTATGGAGGTTTAGATAGGAAAAAAGCCCTCACTTAATCAACATAAATTCTAGTTTTTGGTTTTGAGGCATACATGATCATGTGCTTAAGCAAAAGCAATCAAAGTTGGATTATAAGGTAGTGAAATGTACCTTTATTGGCTATGGTAATGGTGTACAAGGGTACAAGCTTTGGGATCTTATGACTATAAAGGTACTGTATAGTTATGTGATCTTAGTGGAGATCAAACCTTCTCCTTTAGTTGAGCAACTAGATATAAGTGTCAATTCTATGGTGCATTTATAATGAAAGACTAAGACAGTTCTGCACTTGAGACTAAACTGGAGGTTTAGGTTGGACCTAATGAGAAGGATAGTAAGGAGAGCTCAGAGAGTTCAAAGGAGGAAGGACCTCCACCTTAATTTTTTAAGACATCCAATCAATAGAGGAGGAAAATAGAGAGGTAAAGCCTACCTAGTTTTAGATGTATTTTTGGATTGATTACTAACACTAATGAGCCTTGAATTGTGACTGAGGCAATGGAGATTGATGATAGTGAGTCTTGGATGTTAACCATGGATGATGAGATGGCTAATTTAAAGAATAATTACACTTGGGATGTGGTTCAATTTCCAAAGGAGAAGAAGACAATTGGTTGCAAATGGGTCTTCAAAAATAAATTTTGTTCAAATGGTAGTGTTGAAAATTACAAGGCGAGACTAGTTGCGAAAGGATATTTTCAAGTTGAGGGAATTGATTTTGATAAGATTTTTCTCTAGTTGTTAAACTAACATCCATTATATTTCTATTATCTATTGGAATAAATTTTAATTTTGAGATTGAGTAGATGGATGTGAAGACAACTTTCCTCCATGATGACCTAGAGGAAGTAATTACAAGACATAGCATGAGCACTATGTGGTAAAAGGTAAGGGATCATTGGTTTGTAGATTGAAGAAATCTTTGTATGGTCTCAAAAAATCACCCAAAACATGGTGCTTGAAGTGTGATTCATATATTTTAGTTTGGGCTTCTAAGGTCCTTGAAATTAGATTATTGTTTTAGTAGGATGGTGATCATTTATTTGTTATCACTTTGAATGTGGATGATGTAATTTTGCAAAGGGTTATGCTGCCAAAGTTTCTCCAAACTTGTTTTGGTTGTTCTTTTGTGAAGGCTTGAGCTTGTTGATGTATTTCAACTAGATTGGTAGTATGAATATATTGGTTCAAGATTTGGAGGTTGGGTTTTTTCCTTAAAGGGTTTTCCTAGAGTAAACAAGTTGTGTCATTGTAGTATTATTTTTGTTTGTATATTTCTATTGAAATTGTTAGATCATATTTTGTATGCATTTCTCTCTTCATTGATTAGTGTACGAAGTGTTTCTTCTATCAACCTCCTTTGATAATATTCTCAAGGAAATCATCCAACTATATTCCCCCACAAATCCATTCACTTGTAACTCTTTCGAAAGATCCTCCTTGTACCCTAGCTAAATACCAAATGGAACTATAAGTTTACTAATACCAATCATTCCAAGTTCAATGCTTCTCTTTGGCACCCTAAAGTGGATGCCATTAACCAAGATTTAGCTTGGGAATTGTAGCACTTCAAGATCTTGGTTGGTGACAAGTTCTATTTCCTTTAGCTCAACCCATCCTATGCCATTATTGTTTTAGACTTGAACATGTTGAACAAATCCTCTAGTATTTTTTTGACTACTAAGCATACTTTTATTTCTATTCACATTTTGGGCTTCAACTCTACAATAAAATGCTCTAAAAGGGATTTTTATTAATGATGACACAATCTCTAGATTTTTTAGACAATTAACTATTACTTACTCAAAGAATGATGTATTGCTAGCTTTAGTAGCTTGTGTTCTCCATTGAAACTTTCCATTCAAAAACTTTACAAAAACATCAATTTTTTGATGGCAAACTTGTCCAATAGACTATAGGATACTCTCTAGTCCAAGTTACAATTCACCCAACAAATGCAATTGGTGCAAAGTCAAGTCAACAAGCTTGAGATCATGTAAGGAGGTCATTCTAAACACATCAAGGCTATCACATCCAGCTCCGACCTTATGACTACTACTTGTATCTCTCTCCAAGGTGAAAAAATATCTGACAACCTAGCATTCACTACATCTACAATATTTACTAGACAATAAAAAACACAGCATCATTCGAACTGGGTGCAGATAATTACAGAGACCTTAATGTAAACTCTATTAACTTTCCTCCATAACCTCTAGCAAAATTTATTATTTCTAACTTCAATAGTGAGGTATCACTATATTACTGAAGTTACCTATGTAAACAACACACATTTGCAATCCAAACATAAGATTACCCTAGTTTTCATGATGAATGGTGAGAGAGAGCTTAAACAGTCCGGTCGTTATCTTTTATTTGGAACTTTAGATACAAATGGGATGAAGCAATGCCAATTTTAAAAAATACAAAAGTTGGACAAAATATAAATGTCTATATCATAGGTTTTGAAGAACTAGTCCAGCCATGTACCGGGAAAATTGACTGGACTGTGCGCAATTGCCGTGCAAAGTATCTCTTTCTACAGTTATAGAATAAAATTTGAACTCTACAAATTTTTTTTGAATGAATCCAGTCTTGATAGCAACCAAAGTCACGTGTTCCCTCGTTTTCAAAAGAATTCAAATCAACGGTAACAAGCACCAGCCCATACCATAAATACTTTCTTCGCACGTTTTCTCCTACGCATTTGGATCTCTTGACAGGGACGATTATTCTGGTCTACGTTTCTTTTTCACAAATTTGTTTGATGCCCGGCCAAAATTTGACGGTCGACCTTCGGTTATATGGTGTCTTTATAATACTATGGCATACCTTAGTATAAGTAAAATTATATATAAACTAAATATATATATCATAATAATCTTATATAAATTTTCTCCTTTCATATGATACGGTCTTTTTAAAATTTTGATTGTATTTTACGACAAAAATGTTTAAATACTTATACTACGACCATCAAATTTAGGCCTCGGTTTGATGGAGCCGCTCTTCATACCATTTGATTGCATATTAGTATAGATATTTTAAATACATCTATCTAGAAAATCTTTCACTATTTTATTTAGTAAGAAGGGTTAGTTTAGTTTAGTTTAGAATTATTTTATTTATTATATGGATATATAAAATTTAATTTTTATTTAAGATTTTTTATTTTATTAATTTGTTTACATTATTTTTATTTTAAGTTATTTTATTTTATTTATTTTGCTAATTGTTTTGATAAATTTATTTAAAAGATGCAAAGAGATATCCTTTGTGTGGTGCCTATTCTACTTGCAAATGACAAAAGGTTTATCTAAGATAAATATTCTAGTAGTATTTGTAGTTGCAACATTTGAATGGCATTATTTTAATGAAGCAATTGCCACAATAACTTTACTAAACATAATTGAGCAATAACTTTTTAATTTTTTTTTAAATAAAGATTAGTTTTATATTCATGAAAATGTGTCATAGACATAAGAATAACTGAGAAATATGCATAATTTGATATTGATTGAAACAAATATGGAAGAAGTACATGACATCATTTATCTTCTAATAATTTTGGTCTCTCTTCCTTAGCCTTTCTAGTTAGCAAGTTGTTTTCCCTTTTTCATCTTTTCATAGTGGTCATATATAAATGGTGTCATTATTCTTAGCCCTTACAATCACTTTACACAAGATATAGCCACAAATGTAACCTTGTTCTTTTTTTGTCCCATGTCGATAGTAGCTCTTGAAAGAGTCAAATCATGTGATTTGTGTATTGTAAATGCCTAAGCTAATTGTAAGGGTATTTGGATTGTGTGGCCCCTTTGTATTGGAGTAATTAGAATTGTGTGTGGAGTTTGATCTTCAATTGGTAGTGGTCCTGGTGGTATACTTCTAGTTTTTTATATTATATTTTGAATATATCTTGGAGCTTTTATCCAAATATTGGGAGTTTACACGATCCTTGCATCATTAGCAATTAATAACTTTGCATCAAATTCATCACTTTGACCTCCATCCAGTGTATTAAAATCTATTGTAAGTATTATTATGCCAAGAGACATTGAGCAAGACAATCATGACTGTAAGTAAAACACAACAAACATATATTTAAAAGAAAACTAAAACTATAAAATAAAGTAAACAATGTAAAGTAAATAAAATAATTGTAAAAAATAAAATAACTATTCAAACAAAAATAAAAATAAAGATAATATATAAATAAAATAAAATAATTCTTAAATATTTCTAAAGTAAAATAAAATAACTCTTAAGTAAATAAACAAAATCAAGAATGATATGTCTCCACATTTTTTTTAGATAGAAGTATTTAAGATACTTATATATCATTTTTAAACTTTAATTTTATAATTTTTTTAAAAAAAAAAATATATGTTGGTTGTATTTTAGTTTTTATAAGCTTAATTTTTTTAGAATACTCAAGTAAGTTTTTTAAATTGCAAATTTTGGAAACTTAATTTTCTTTTTACTTTTGACAAAAGAAGATCACCTAACCTTTGTTTTTGAAAAAGGTTGTGTTGCACTTTCATTTTTTAGATATAATTTTTTTTTAAATGAATAAATATCTTATATTTAATTTGTTTAAAATAATTTTATTACATTATTTTAAGAAAAATGGAATGACACCACATTCCACATAATTAAGTAAAGGTAAAGTTTGGAAAACAAAAAATTAATACATAAACAATAAAAATAAGTGACTAATCTATTAAGCAATTAGAGTTATGAATTTAATAAGAAGTGGAGGCATTTAATGGTCATCAAACTAATCCCAACCATCAAAAAATATTAAAACTTAGTAGATAAGAAACATCATGTCTACTAAGTATTAACTAGTAATAACACCTAAAGGTGCTATCAAATGACCAATAGACACAGATATTTATAGCCCTCCCAACCATACTTTATTTTTTAAAGTATCATTCTATACAATGTTTCCCCAATAAGGATATAAATATTTATGTCTATTGGTCATTGGATAATATCTTTAGTTTTGTTCTTAGTTTTAGTTTAATTGCTTTTTAATAATTTTATAAGAAATAAGTAACTTCAAAGATATATTAATTTACTAACATTGATGATGATTTTTAAAAATACTCAAATATGGATAATAAGTAGTAATAATAAGAACTAATTTATAATTTTCTTTTTAAGGAATGTACCTTTTTAATGACACCATAGATATTATCTAATAAGTTACTTAAAAATGTATTATTTTTGAATTGGTGCAACACCATTTTAAGACATTAAAATTGGTAATTTGGCATCAAGACATCATGAACACCATAGGGACAACAATGAAATTACACCAAGATTATATTAACATCTCAAATAAAAATACTTGATGTGTGCCTTTTTTTTACCGAACCCTCTTAATCACATAATATTACACTACCATAGTAGGTCCTATTTTCTATTAAAATAGGCAAAGGCATATCAATGTGCTTCTATTAAAGAAATATTTACCATAATTTAAATGATAGCTTATGATTATAATTGATATTAAATGAATAGTGAGTATTATTAAATTTTGTTCTTTGTACTTTTTATGTTGTAAATGTGAATAATCTTCCTCATAGACCTTTTACGTACTCTTCAATTATATTTATTATTTCTTGATGTATAGCAAATCTTGTCAATATATCAACACTTTCATTTATATATACTAATAGACTAATCAAATTATATATGTATTCAAGACTAATATTTAGAATTTTATTAAAATGATTAGGAATTAAAACATATTAATAATATTTTAAATTTAATGCTTTATATTGAACATGTTAAAAATTCCTTAATGTGTGGTGTAGGTCTTTGCTTCGATAAAAGAGACATCCAAGAAGTTCACATTATTTTATCTTATGAGGATGTATTGATCATTCAAATAAATGGTCTTAAAATAACATCTAAGAGGTTTAATATTTCTAATGAAAAGAGCAATTGATGGATGTCATGCTCATCAACATCAATTCTACAAGGATATCTTTCTATATCTCTTTTCCTTTTATTCCCCATCAAACAAGTTGTATATCTTTATTATTCCAAATAAAATTAGATTGTAGCAAAATAAATATTAAAAGGAGATTAAAGGATTGAGGATGAGTGGGAGAGCTCTTAGGTCTAATTTATTAAAAGAGGATGTGTAGGAAGATGAGGAGGATGAAGCATGGGAAGATTTTTTGGGTGTGGAGGAGGATTAAAAGCTCATTGGACTTTGGTTGGAGGCTTCTTACGGGAAAAATGAACACAAATTTTTAGGGAAATAAAAGAAGATAGCTATATTGCATCAATGACTCTAGCTAAAGCTATGGTAGTGAAGGTTAACATTAAGAGCTTACAAAATGTTAGGATTTTTCTTGGAAATAAATGGAAAAATAAATAAAATATCAAACCACTTTGAGGGGCTAACCTCCAATAATTAGAAAATAATATTATGAATTCAATATTTAAACTTATGATGGTTTTGGAGATCCTTAATCTTCTTTATTTATAATAATAACTATGTAGGGACACACCCCTTCATCTTAATTAAGTTAGCCTAATGAAATAACTAAAACTATAAATAAAAATATTAAGGTTTAACATATCACAGTGCTAATCCTTATTACCATTAGGAATATAGAATATTAGGGTCATAACATTTCCATCCCCTTTAAAAGATGTTTCCCTCAACGTTCAAAAACTATAGATTCTTTTGTTCATGAATGGTTCATCTTTCCATGTTTTACTATATATGAGGATGTCATCAAAGAATACTCACACAAATTCTTGAAGAAATGGATGGAACACTAAATTCATGAGGCTTTGAAAAGTTGATGAGGCAATTAGTGAGACCAAATTAAATAAATAATAATTAATAACGACTCTCATGTGTTCTAAAGGTAGTCATATGTACATCATATTCCTTTAGTTGGATTTGATGATAACTAGAACATAAATGTAACTTAGTAAAGAAAACTCCATCATTCAATTCATCAACAACAAGAATAATAAATTATCTTTAAGAGTTATCTTGTTTATCTCCTTGTAATTCGGACACATTCTCCATGACTCATCATTATTCTTAATTGTAACAACTGGAGATGAATAGGCACTTTTGTTGGGATGAACAATGCTTGAATCCAACATTTTATTGATGGATTTTTTTATAACTTCTATTAATGGTGTTGAATGATATATTGAGGCTCTAGTGGATCTTTAATTTTCACATCTTGTGCTTCTACAAAATATAGTTGTGCCATTATGTCTTAAGAATCTTTCTTAAGTATTTTTTCCAAACTATAGGAGTTGATAATATGACTTGGTGGTGATTGTATCCCTATAAGTTTATACTTTTGTCCATTTGTACTGAAAGCCATGAATAAGTTTTAAAAATTGAAAGACATTGTTCCCAACTATTTAAGCCATTACACACCTAGAACTACATCTTCTCCCCCAATTGGGGTAGCAAACATTTTTAATCTAGTTGATAATCTCCCATTGAGAGTTTTATATGGAGCTATTTACCAACACAAGGGAGTTATTTTTCATTGGCTATCATCACCTAATAGTTAGAGACTAGATACACAAAATAATTGATCTTATTAGATAATCTTCTATAAATAAAGTTGTGTGCACTACTTGCATCAACCAACATTGTCACCTTTCATTTTTTAATATAACAAATCATTTTTACTATTTGTGGTGTGCATGTTCCATTCAATGCATGCATCGAGATAGTAGCACTTTCCTCCTCCTTTGAATTCTCATGCTCAAGTTCTGCATTAGGTTCTTTTGTAGTTACTTCTCCCTCTTCTTCAACCTCATTTGTAATAATAATTAGTATTTTTCACTATTAGCATGCACCTATAACCTCTAGACCATTTGCTATCATTATGCAAACATAGGCCTTTTTCTCTTTTCTCTACCTCTTGTTGATAAATATATCTTAGTAATGTGTCTTAGGTTGAAGAAGTTGTCCCCATTTTTGTCAATGGGATTAGTAACATTTATCTATTTTCATCCTATGGTTTGACCTTGTGTAGAAATTCTAGTGGCAAAGTTTCATTGCTCAATATGTAATGCTTGTTGCATAGCTTTCCTAACTATAGAAGGTTCCAAAAAGCAAACATCATTCCTAATTTGGTCATTATCTCCATTGATGTAGAGTTGTAGCCTCTAATAAGGTGTCACATCTTGAGTCCTAATCACCAATCTTATATGCTTAGCATTATATTTGGCTACAAACCTTGTCTATTTTAAATTTGTCAATTTGGTGAAATAGCTTCCCTTCATGGTTTCTCATAGTGGGTTGCTAAGTCATTAGTAAATTCTTTACAAGCAAGAACTTTCCTTTTCTTATCATTCATAATCTATTAGCACCATTAATAAGGTTTAAATTTTAGATATAGTGAGACTATGTCAACAAATGCATTGTCTAGTATATTATGAAGCTTCAACTATTATTCCATGAGACTTATCCAAGAACTTACATCTGTACCATCAAGATTACAAATGTTTATTTTGGGTAGATTTAATTTTGAACCTTGAAAAGGTTGCCCCATCCCTTGATTTTTTTATTAGAGTTGTGTCTACCCTAGTGCTTTTGTTGGGGCTCTAATTCAAATAATAGTTCTTGTTTGAACCTATCTAAAGCATCATTTAAAGATGTTTCAAATGGGGAAAACTAATTATCCCTAATAAAATGTACCATTGTTTCACATCCTAGTGAAATGTTTTCCTCTATATGGACAATAAAGAGAGGCACTAGACTTGATATTTTTAGAAAAGTTCCCTAATCCAAAAGATGACATGGCTTTTGATTTTTATTAAAAACTAGCTATATTTTTTACTAAGTAAGAGAGGGAAGTATCTAGTATGAGTTGTAACCATACAAATGTAAAACAAGAGCTATAATTAAATTCGATGTCCCTATTTTGACCAACTTTGACCACTAATTTATGGAGTTTATTTTTCCTACAATTAGAAACTATAAATAACTAACCCTACCTAATTTTCATGATATTTTCAAAAATGAAAAAAGTTCTAAAAATTCTAAAAATTGTAGCCTATAGAGAAAATTAATGAAAAATAAATAAAATTGTACTAAATCTCACAAAGATGATCATAGAAACCTAATTTACCTGAAGCTTCCTTGATTATATACCTTAAAACCTGTAAAGGGTAAAATTTGGATAGTAGGTTTTTAATAGTTTTGTGTATGTATCCTCCTTTCACCCTTTCATTCAAGGACCTAGGGTCAAGTTGCAATGTACTATCATACCCTAGGTCACTATGAGATGTAGGGAAACTTGGATTTTTATGATTTGATTTCCAATTATCTTCTCTTATGCTTAATTATACCCTAAAACCCTAATTATGCAAATACGACAACAAATAGATGAATAACAGAAAATGTTGCTACAGAAAGATGTAAAATGACAAATAACTGTGTACCTATTTTCAGGGTTCAGAAGCAAAATAGTCAGGGACTAAAGAGAGGGTGCCCAAGTCCAATGCCATGCTTTTGATCAGGATCTACAAACAAGATCTACAACCTGTTCCTATTGTACTGAAGGTTTTCCCATCACGAAACTTTGAGGACTAATGAGCTAGTGCCCTATTCTAGGGAGCTATTTTCTTCTCTAATCTACAATTCTGACACTCTATTGTACCCTCCTACAACTTCACTTTGTCTGTAGCTTCAACCTGTAACCTATAATCATGAAAACTTTGGGAGGGGGTTGTGGTGTTTAGAGGCTTCCCTCAGTCAAACCCTGGAGAGACATTCAAGTCTTTCAAACACCGTTGTCAGATAGAGAGTGTGTGCCCTTGGGAGGCAGAGGCAAAAACTAAATGATAAATGCTTGAAAACACAAATGATGTCACCTTGTAGTGAAGATCTCATGGGAGGAAGAAGCTCTTCATGCCATGAGTAGATGATTGCTCAAATTTGCAAATACAAACACATAGACAACATAAATCTACTCTTGCAACATAATGAATGCCTTGAATCACCTTCACATAAACTTGAGAATCCAAATTTCTTGCTAGTAATCATCTAGTCTCCATCTAGTAATGCTCTAGTTTACAAATGAATGCCTAAAAATGCTTTTATATGCAACTACAAACACACATGCCAAGAATTTCATATTTCAAACTTACCGTGTTGGCACAGGACCCAAATAATGGTCACAAGCCGACACCCAAAGTTTGGGACTGACCCAAAATAAGACAAAACTAGGACCCGGGCACCCAAGTCCTCCCCTTATTTTGGGCAGGGTTAGGTTTAAGGGGTCCCCCTAGGTCCCATTTGACATGATACCCAGGGTTTATTCCATCAGGATGTTGAAATATGATGTAATATGTCCTAAATGTAGCTAAATACCCAGGAGCTAAACCTTATGAGGGAAAAGCCCCGAAGGGGACATTTTCCAACGTTACATTTAGCCCCCACTTTAATGTATGTATAAATGTGAGTCCAATACATCCATTAAAGTATGGTCAACAAACACAGTAAACACGCCAAGCACAGATAAGACACACCAAACATATTGAAGACAATGGCAGGCATGCAAAACATGGAGAAGATAGTTATAGTCACACAAAACATGGTGAATACATTCAATACATAGAAGATAGTTAATGCATAGAAGATAGGAATGATTTCTTTTCTTTTCTTTTTCTCATATATATGAAATGCAGATGCAAGTACAAGAAAGTAAACACACCTCCCATAATATAGGATGCACTCATCACATAGGTCTTTAAACTATATATGGCGCAACACACACGTAAGACACGCCAAACCTCCCATAATGCAAGATACACTAATCGTGTAGGTCTTTAGATTGCATATGGGGCAACAGACACACCAAACAAAGCAAGCACGCCAAAACACACACACTTTGAAGACACGAAGAAATCATGGCAGACAAGAGATGGAGTGTTCCTATTTCTAGTATTAACACCATCTAAGGTACATTACAGGCACACACCGATGATTGGAATTTGTACAACAATCATCGAAGACATGCTTAAGGGTTGAGTTAGTCACAGAACCACTCCTCACCTCCTGATGAGGACTTTTTGAAAATGACAGGATGGTGCAATCAGACAGCTTAAATGATTGATTGATTTCAAACAAATTCAAAGTGCAGGAAGTACTCATCGCACTAGTCTTTAAACTACACCTGAGGACAAGCACATTGCTAACATCTACAACAAACATCTTACCTTATATATGTCCCCACCTTAAGGTGGTTGATATCATGCATGGATATCAAGCACGTTAAGGTAGGAAGAAAACACACAAGGGAACACAGAATTTCACAAAGCCCATGCCCCCTAGAGGTGACATGTACTTTACGATCGCCAAATGTTCCCACAAACACATCCCTGCAAGAAACATGTTAGTGTCTACATAATCATGATAAACAACAACAAGATCAATGCATATGATTAACCACACAAAGAGCCAAGGTTATACTATGAATTTAAAGTTCAAGGATAACCGTGGGGCTATATCACGAAGATCTCTAAATCAAGTACCACCAAGGGTAGATTCAAAGACAAACAAAGTGCGCAGAGCATCAGTATTGTTAAGGTTTGTAAATGAGATAGAACACCATCAAAATCGCTACACAGAAAGCATGAGTGCTTCTACTAGCCAAGCATCGCATAAGATATACAATCCCATCATCATACTAGGAACTAAGTCCAATTTTTGATTTCTTGCTAAAGGGATGCTAGGTCCGCATCAGTATAAATTTTTTTTTGTCATTCGTCCACTAGATAGAAACACTAGAGGAAGGGAAACAATAAATAAGAGAGGAGAAACAAGTGTCTTAGGGACACTCATGTAGGAGGGTGCCCCCAAGTCACCAACCACAATCCTATGTCCGTAAGACACAACACACAACAATGAAATCAGAGAGAGGCAATATAGAAGAATGATGATACACATAGAAGAAGATCACAATAGAAGCAGTCTCCTGGTATCTTGGACCTTACAAGAGAATCAAGGGTCATCCCAGGAGGCCTAAACAATACACAACACATCACGGGGGAAGCACATCATGAGAGATAAAGGTTTAGGGATGTTGGGAATTAAGGTGTTTCAACCTTGGTAATTCCTTGTATTATTTCATTGTATTTATTTATATATTGCCTATTGTATAATTAGGATGCAAATCCTATGTTGTCATCTTGTGGGTGTTGGCATAGTGATGTGTCATCCTACATGGCATATGACCACATGTAAATTTGTCCTCACATGAGGGGATAGGTGTCCCACATAGTGGTAGGAATATTTTACCATGTGTCAGCATCTTGGATAGTGTGTAAAGGAATATTAACTGAAACGGTCATGACAGATTCCTATGACAGTTCTATGACGTGCAAGAGTTAGAAATAGAAGATTCTACAATAGGTGAGGACATGTGTCAAGAAGCATCTTGAAGGAATGAATATTTTGGTGCCCCAAGGTGGGTTATGACATGTTGTAAGAGAATATACTATTTATAGCATGTGTATGATAGATTCTCTTACAACTATAAGTTATGACAGCTATGATAGATTCTATGATGGTTGTAAGAGTCATAGGAGCATCTATCATTACCCATTTTGGGAATAGGCGACCTCTTTGGGATGAGGTGACTTGACAAGTGTCAGGAACATCCTACAGTGTTGGACAAGTGTCCATAGGCATGGGTTTTGGGCCATGAGGCCATGTTGGACGCCCATCTCAATGTGGAGACATTTTTGCCTTGTATATTCTATATAAACAGGTGCTTTGGATAGGTGATGCATTATGTGATTGACAGGTACTGTTATGCTGTCGGATTATCTCTAGATACGAGTGTTGAAGACTCCTGCAAAAGTATTGGCTCTGTGACTGTATTGTAACCTTCATTATTTACGTAATACATTTGAGCTGTGTTTTAGAGTGGGGTTTTTCACCCATAAGGGTTTTCCCCACGTATATCTTGTGTCTCTCTTCTTCTATCTTACATTCTTGTGTATGTGTTTGATATAATATCTCTGTTAGTGGGTTAACATAGTTGTAACTGTAAAGATTAAAATGAATTTGCACTCATCTCTCCTCTCATCTCTCCTCATTAGATTAATGTAGGAAGCAATTTCCGCACACCTAGCTTCCTTTCAGTTGGTATCAGAGCCTGGCTAATTTTGGTTCTAGCTGTTGGGTAGGGGTTTTTTGAGCTAATCTTAGGTTGAGTGGGAGTTTGTGCAGAGTATTCTGTATTTTGTTGCAAGAAGGAGATGGCAACTACATCCGAAAGATTAGAGGTGGAGAAATTTAATGGCACTAATTTCAAGTTGTGGAAACTCAAGATGGAAGATCTACTTGTTGATCGTGACCTATGGGAAGCCGTATCCAGTGTAAAACCTATGACAATGTCACAAGTTGATTGGGACCTCAAAGATAGGAAGGCTAAGGGTTTCATAAGACTCTGTCTAGCTGACTCTTTCCTGTTGAATGTCCATGAGGAGAAGAGCAGAAAGACCTTTGGAAGAAGATGGGTGATGTTTATCAGGCCAAGTCCTTGGTGAACAATCTTTTTCTGAAAAACAAGTTGTTTTCTCTGAAGATGGAAGATGAAGGATTTGTTTCGGACCATATGAATGCTTTCAACATGATTGTTGCATAGTTGACATCTGTGGGTGTGAAAATGGAGGAGGAGGATCGGTGTATGACCCTACTTTGTTCTTTGCTAGACTCATAGGATCATCTTGTCATGGCCATCAGAAGCACCACTACCACCTTCAAGATGGAAGATGTGGTGTCTTTGCTATTATCTGAAGAAATGTGGAGAAAGACATCCAAGTCGGCCAAAGAGGCTCTTGCGGTTTGTGGAAGACCCAAAGAGAAAGGGAAGAAGAAGGACAAGAAAGGTGAAAAGGGTAGATCCAAATTTATTGGAAAGTCCAAGGCTCTCTGTTGGAACTATGGGAAAATGGGGCATTTACAAAAGGAATGCAAAGAGGAAAAGAAAAAGAAGCAGAAGAACGCCCCTGAATCAGATTCTGACAAGTCACAAGATGATGGTGATGCCTTCATCGCAGCCCTGGCCACCCATGCATCTGATGATGTGTGGTTGATAGATTCTGGTGCATCATTCCACATGACCTCACATCGAAGCTGGTTTACAAAGTATGAAGAGTTCGATGGTGGAATAGTGTACCTGGGTGACGACTCTCATCTAAAGATTGTTGATCATGGAAGAGTCTCAATCTGATTCCTTGATGGATGAGTGAAGGGGATCACTAGGGTTATGCACATCCCAAGCCTAGCATAGAACCTATTTTCTGTAAGTATGTTGAATGATGCAGGTGTGTAGGTTGTCTTTTCGAAGGATGGATGCAAGATGACTAGAGGATCTATGGTGCTTGTGAAGGGTACTTGGAGGGGTACATTGTTTTAGATGGAGGCATGCACTTCATAGTGCAATAGTTCTTTTGACTTGAAGAAAAGAGTTGCAGTCACTTCATCCCCACCATCTGAATGAGCAGTGAAGAAATCTATTGTAACACATTCTGATGGTAGTGCACATGCTTTGGAAGTTAAGCTTCCTACTGAAAAGACTATGTTATGGCATTTTAGATATGGCCACATTGGTGAGAAGGGTCTTAGAACCCTGAAAAATAAAAACCTCATTGAGGGGTTAAATGATTGTAATCTTGAGTTCAAATTTTGCGAACATTGTGTAAATGGAAAGCAAAATTGTGTTAAATTTTACTCTAGTTCTCACAAGTCTTCTGGTGTATTGGATCTTATTCATTCTGATGTGTTTGGTCCTGTTAATGTTCCTTCAATTTGCAAATCTATATATTTCATATCTTTCATAGATGATTACAGTAGAAGGACCTGGGTTTATTTTAGCCTAAGCAAGACTGAAGTCTTTAGTCAATTTATAGAGTTTAAAACCTTTCTTGAAAATCAGACTAGTAAAAAGATTAAGCGTTTGAGAACTAATAATGGTGGTGAGTTTTGTTCAGTAGAGTTCGATAAGTTCTGTAAAGAGAAATGGATTGAAAGACATAAGAGAACTCCATACACCCCACAGCAAAATGGAGTTGCATAGAGGATGAACAAGACACTGATGGAGAAGGCTAGGAGTATTCTTAGTGGAGTAAGCCTTGAACAAAAGTTTTGGACTAAAGCTGTTACCACTACTTGCTACCTGGTAAACAGGCCTCCTACATTAGCTCTTGTTGGTAAGACACCTATGGGGGGTGTGGTCTAGTAAGAAGCCTTCAGTTAGACATCTTTGTGTTTTTGATTGTGAGGAATATGCACATGTGCCTAAGGAGAAACAGTCTAAATTAGAGAACAAGGCTATTAAATGTATTTTCATTGGCTATGGTGTCGGTGTGAAAGGAAACAAGCTTTGGGATCCCGTGGTTGAAAAAGTGTTGTCTAGGAGAAGTGTTATCTTCAGAGAGCTAACACCTTTTTCTATTGTTCTACAACTAGAACAGACAGAAAAGAAAGAAGATGTGGTTCAGTTTCCTTCTACCCCTGAGAAGATTGAACTGATAGACCTTGTGAGACCGGATGATGAGGAGATCTCTAGCAGCTCTAAAAGCTCAAAAGAAGAAGCAAAACCTCAACCTCAGCCATTGAGGAGGTATACATGAACAAGAAAGCAACCTGATAGATTTGGTTATTCATTACTTGATTCTAGTTGTGCTTTTTCTTTACTTACTAACACTGATGAGCCTAGAACTGTGAAAGAGGCTATGGGCATGAAAGATGTGGGTTCTTGGAAGGAGGCCATGGAAGATGAGATGGCTTCTTTGGAAAAGAATAAAACATGGGACTTGGTGCCTTTACCTGAAGGATGGAAACCCGTTTGATGCAAATGGGTGTTCAAGAAGAAATTCGGTGCAGATGGCAGTGTTGAAAAGTACAAGGTTAGATTGGTTGTGAAGGGGTATTCACAAGTGGAGGGAATTGATTATGGTAAAATTTTCTCTCCCATTACAAAGATGACATCCATTTCAATCTTTCTGTAATATTTGGCCCCTGCAAGGACATCCATCATGAATTGTATACGAGGTATAGTAAACTGATACTTGATGGTAATCTTATTAATTGCTCTGCTATCAGTGCACATCCTCCATGTTCAATCTTTTTTGGGGCTCAACAATGCTGGTATAGCACATGGGCTCATGCTCTCTCTCACCACACCTTTACTTATGAGTTTTGTTACTTACTTATTCAACTCTGTATGTTGTGTTGGATTCATCCTATAAGCTACTTGGTTGGGTAGAGTTGCTCCTGGAATCAAATCAATATGATGTTGAATATCTCTCTTTGGTGGTAGACCATTAGGTAATTCATCAGGCACAACATCAACAAATTCTTTCAATAGCTCTACTACTTCTGGGGGAACTGAAATGTCTTCCTCTTCACCTTTTTTTTACTAGTAATGCATAACAACACCCTGTCATCTTCATTTCTTTAACAAGATCTCTTTCAAACAACATTGTCTCACCTTTTCCTTCATCCTTGAGAGGCAACAAAATCACCTTAGAGCCATCTTTCCAAAAGGTGTATGTGTTTTTCTCTCCATCATGTATGACTTTTCTATCATACTGCCATGGCCTTCCCAATAACACATGACAAGCATCCATTGGGACAACATTAGACCATATCTCATCCTAGTAGATCTTCCCTATGCTAAACTTAATTAGGCTTCTTTTATCAACAGTGACTTCATTTCCCTTTTTAAACCATGCAATATGGTATGGATGAGGATGTTTTTCATAGTGTAAATTTTAAACCATATTTTCACAACTACCTCCATCAACAATAACTTGACATACCTTGCCACCCGAAGTGCATCTAGTTTTGAAGATATTGGTTCGAAGCCATGAACCATCAGAGCTTTTGGCTTGTGTTTTCTCCTTCTCTGGAATCACCATTTCTCTTCTCATTATGAGACTTTCTCTTACATTTGGTGGAACCTCTAGTTCAGTCCCTTCCACTTCATGTTGCGTTTGAATCAAGTTCACCCTAGGTTGTCCTCCTTGATTTATTTCTTGCATGTTATAATTTGAGCATTCAAATGCCCTATGACCTTCTTCTCCACATCTGAAACAAGTGAAAGGCCTTCTCTAGTTTTCCCATCCTCTACTACTACCATAACCTCTACCTATTTGAAATCCCCTTCCTCATTCTTGATTTAGAGGATCTTGTCAAGTATCTACTTGTTTTTCCAATCCATGGGATGACTCTCCCCTGCCATAATTTGAACCTCCTCGAAATGGGGTTGATGTACCCCTTCTTCCTCCTCTATTCCTTTGATGGTATTATCTATTTTGTTTTTCTTCAGCCTTTAGAGCTAATTGGTAAGCTTCTTCCATACTGTTGAGTCGATGCATGCTTAATTCATCTTGAATAGAGAATTTTAGGCCATTCACATATCTAGCATCCATTTGTTCATCAGTTTCTTGATGCTCTATACGTATAGACAATGTATAAAACTCATTTGTATAATCTTGCACAGAAGAGAGGTTCTGCTTTAAATTTTGAAACCTACGAAAAAGGGTTTGCGTATTACCTATGGGAAATTTTTTTTATCTCAACTTCTTCTCCATTTTATTCCATGTCCTGATCTTATCCTTGCCTTTCCTTGTTCATTCTTTTTGAAGATGATCCCACCAAATCATTTCATGACCCTTTAATTTGGTGCATGCGAATTTCACCTTCTTTTCCTCTATCATGGATTTCCATTCAAAAAAATTTCTCATATCATTCAACCAGTCTATCAACTCCTCTGGTTTAAGACTACTTGCATAATCTGAAACATCTACCTTGACCCCTTCATTTTTCCCTTCGAAGGCCCAAGCATCCTCTCTTCAAAACTCATGCCTTCTAATTCTTCTTCCTCATGTTCTATATCTTGATCTGTACCTCCTCGACCTATCTCTTCATTAGATTCATCTCCTCCTCTACCCAGTCTTTGGTTTTCCATCCGTGTTGTAAGTTTTTCTACTTGCCTTTGTAGATTTTGCATTTCTCTATGCATCTGGGCAAGACCGCCTCTTCCTCTTCCTCTCCCAACCATCTTCCTGCTCTGATACCAGATGATGTAGCCAACAACATACACTCAATAGAATTGTACCATTAATCATCTAAGAGCTAAAGATTTGAAGCTAGAACATAAAAAAAAATTCTATTCATCAACACTGCTACTACAATGAGAGAAAACTCTTTTATACCCAAGAAAACAAAAACAAAAAACAAAAAAACACCTTTTTTGGTAGCTTTCGACAATTGTCAGATTTTGCCATTTTAGGTAATTTTACAATCAAATCTTGAGAATCTAGTTTTTTCCCAAAAGCTTCCTAAAATTAAGGTAGGATGAAAAGCCAACTAACATTCTAAATTTGAAACATGAGTTTCGAGTTATTACAAAAGCAACTTTTTAAAAATCTAGAAAAAAACACTAAATTGCCATTTTGATGGCCAACATGAAAGTTTCAAGCCCCGAAAAAGTACCAAGACGAGGTCCAACCAACTAGGGTGGGTTGGGAAACCACTGGCCACCTCATAACGCATCCACCTATAAAATTTTGTAGAAAACCCACATCCGAGTCAAAAGTTATGACCTGCAGAAGTCCCTGCATCATTCTCCTCTGGTTGAAAAGAACGCAGCTCCTGCAAGTGAGTGTCTTCAAACTGCTGCCACTTGACTAGATCCAACCTCTGTACTTCCCACTTTGTAATCCACATGTAATCTGTTGGTGGCAATCCTTCCCACTGTACTGAATACTTGTTGTACTTCCCTTGCCGAGTGTAGATAGTGTTCTTATCAAGAACCTGTGCAATCTTTTCCTTCTTTTGGCGAATGTGGTGGTGCCATGCCACTTCTGGTTAACTATCTTCAGCATCATCCTCACCATGGAATGTATATAAATTAGAAACATTAAACATAGGAGAAATATCAAGATCATCTGGTAAACTGACCTCATATGCATTATCATTGATTTTCTTTGTAATTTTGTAAGGACCAATTTTCCTGTACTTCAACTTGTGGTATGTGCCAATAGGAAACTGCTCTTTTCTCAAATATACCATCACTAAGTCACCTTCATTGAATGTCTGATATTGCCTACTAGCATCCACTGTATTCTTGTACCTCTCATTATTGTTCTGCAACTTCTGTCTCACTTCTTTCTGCAACTGTTGAAGGTGTTCTGCAAATGCTTCCCCATCATCACTGACCCTATCTTTCATTGGTAGCTGTACCAAATCTAGAACACCTTTAGGATTCCTACCATACACAATCTAGAAAGGGGACTTTCCCGTTGATCTATTAACAGGACTATTATAGGCAAATTCGGCCTGGAGTAATGCCATGTCCCATTGTTTTAGCTTTTCTCCAACAATACACCTCAACAAATTTCCTAGACTCCGATTGACTACCTCTGTTTGCCCATCTATTTGAGAATGATAGGAACTACTAAACTGTAACTTGGTCCCCATCTTCTTCCATAAAGTCCTCCAGAAATGACTGAGAAATTTGGTATCCCTATCAGAGGTAATAGTCTTTGGAATGCCATGCAGTCGAACAACTTCTAAAAAAAATAACTCTGCTACCATCGTTGCATCATTAGTTTTCTTACAGGCAATAAAATGAACCATCTTGGAGAACCTATCAACAACTACAAAAATAGAGTCATTAACTCGTTGAGTACGTGGAAGTCCCAACACAAAGTCCATGCTCAAATCTGTCAATGGTATAGTTGGTACTGGTAATGGCATAAACAACCCTGTATTTTGTGAATGTCCCTTAGCCACTTGGCAGATCCTACACCTTGTTACATACCTAGTTATATCCTGTTTCATCTTTGGCCAGTAATATTTATCTTATATCAAGGCTATTGTCTTGTCCTTACCAAAATGTCCAGCCAACCCACTACTATGAAATTCTCTGAGAATATTTTCCCTCATAGAGCCAGCTGGTATGCATAGTTGTTTTTCTTTAAATAGATACCCATCTTGCATAAAATATTCACCCCTAAATTGATCCAATTTACCAGATACTGGTGTCTTCAATTGTTCCACAATCTCCTAAAAATCATCATCAGACTCATACAAATTTTTGATGGCATCAAAACCAATCACCTCAGTTTCCATTATGGTCAAAAGTGTAACATGCCTACTTAATGCATCTTCAACCTGGTTTTGTTTTCCAGACTTATGTTTCAACACAAAATTGTAACCCTGCAAGAAAGAGACCCACTTGGCATGCCTACTATTCAACTTTTTCTATGTTCAAGTATCTCAATGCAATATGATCTGTAAACAATACAAACTCCTGGGGAACTAGATAATGTCTCCAATGCCTCAATGCTTGAACAATTGCATAAAATTCCAAATCATAAGTAGAATAATTCTTTTACTCCATTCATCTTTTCACTAAAGAAAGCTACATGTTTTCCATCTTGGCTAAGCATAGCACCTATTCCCACATGGGAGGCATCACATTCTACTTCAAATACCTTATAAAAATTTGGCAATACAAGTATAGGTGCTTCTGTTACCTTTTGCTTCAAGTACTTGAAGCTCTCCTCAGCATCCGTGGTCCATACAAACTCCCTTCCTTTGGTGCAATCTGTTATAGGGGCTACAATACTACTGAAATTTTGAATGAACTTTCGATAGAAAGTGGCCAAGCCATGAAAACTTTTTACCTCTGTGATGTTGCTTGAACTAGGCCATTCTAGAATTGCCCTGACCTTCTCTGGATCCATTCTGACACCATCTTTAGAAATGACAAAGCCTAAAAAAACCAAACTGTCCTACACGAACCTACACTTCTTCAAATTGGCATAGAGCTTCTCCTTTCTTAACACACCAAAGATGATCCTCAAGTGTTTTAAGTGCTCTTCTTTGTTGTTAGTAAATACCAAAATATTATCAAAATAAACTACCACAAACTTACCAATGTAAGGCCATAGTATAGTGTTCATCAATCTCATAAATGTGCTAGGTGCATTTGATAACCTGAAAGTCATAACCATCCACTCATATAATCCATCTCTAGTCTTAAAGGTTGTCTTCCACTCATCCCCTTCTTAAATCTAGCTTTGGTGATAGCCGCTTCATAGGTTGATCTTGCTGAAATATTTGGCCCTTGTAAGGACATCCATCATGTCCTCCATACAAGGTATAGGAAACTGATACTTGATGGTAATCTTATTAATTGCTCTGCTATCAATGCACATCCTCCATGTTCCATCTTTTTTGGGGGTCAACAATGCTAGTACAGCACATGGGCTCATGCTCTCTCTCACCACACCTTTACTTATGAGTTATGTTACTTGCTTATTCAACTCTACATGTTGTGTTAGATTCATCCTATAAGCTACTTGGTTGGGTAGAGTGGCTCCTAGAATCAAATCAATATGATGCTGAATATCTCTCTTTGGTGGTAGACCATCAGGTAATTCATTAGGCACAACATCAGCAAATTCTTTCAATAGCTCTGCTACTTCTAGGGGAACTGAAATGTCTTCCTCTTCACCTTTTTTCACTACTAATGCATAACAACACCATGTCACCTTCATTTCTTTAACAAGATCTCTTTTAAACAACATGGTCTCGCCTTTTCCTTCATCCTTGAGAGGCAACAAAATCACCTTAGATCCATCTTTTCAAAAGGTGTATGTGTTTTTCTCTCCATCATGTATGACTTCTCTATCATACTACCATGGCCTTCCCAATAACACATGACATGCATCCATTGGGACAACATCACACCATAGCTCATCCTGATAGATCTTCCCTATGCTAAACTTAATTAGGCATCTTTTATCAATAGTGACTTCATTTCCCTTTTTAAACCATGTAATGCGGTATGGATGAGGATGTTTTTCACAGTGTAAATTCAATTTGTCTACCATTTCTTTAGAAACCATATTTTCACAACTACCTCCATCAACAATAACTTGACATACCTTGCCACCCGAAGTGCATCTGGTTCTTAAGATATTGGTTCGAAGCCATGAACCATCAGAGCTTTTGGCTTGTGTTTTCTCCTTCTCTGGAATCACCATTGCTCTTCTCATCATGAGACTTTCTCCCACATCTGGTGGAACCTCTAGTTCCGTCCCTTCCATGTCATGTTGTGTTTGAATTAGGTTCACCCTAGGTTGTCCTCCTTGCTTTCTTTCTTGTATGTTATAATTTGAGCATTCAAATGCCCTATGACCTTCTTCTCCACATCTAAAACAAGTGAAAGGCCTTCTCTGGTTTTCCCATCCTCTACCACTACCATAACCTCTACCTCTTTGAAATCCCCTTCATCATTCTTGATTCAGAGGATCTTGTCGAGTATCTACTTGTTTCTCCAATCCATGGGATGACTCTCTCCTGCCATAATTCGAACCTCCTCGAAATGAGTATCTAATTGCTTTACTATCAGTGCACATCCTCCATGTTCCATCTTTTTTGGGGATCAACAATGCTGGTACAGCACATGGGCTCATGCTCTCTCTCACCACACCTTTACTTATGAGTTCTATTACTTGCTTATTCAACTCTGCATGTTGTGTTGGATTCATCCTATAAGCTGCTTGGTTGGGTAGAGTTTCTCCTAGAATCAAATCAATATGATGTTGAATATCTCTCTTTGGTGGTAGACCATTAGGTAATTCATCAGGCACAACATCAACAAATTCTTTAGGAGTCAACAATTACAATTTTTGGGAGATTGTGGAACAATTGAAGGAACCAGTATCTAGTAACTTGGATCACTTTAGGAGTGAATATTTTCTGCAAGATGGGTATCTATTTAAAGGAAAACAACTATGCACACTAGTTGGCTCTATGAGGGAAAACATTCTTAGAGAATTTCATAGTAGTGGGTTGGCTAGACATTTTGGCAAGGACAAGACAATAGCCTTGATAGAAGATAACTATTACTGGCCAAAGATGAAAAGGGATATAACTAGGTATGTAACAAGGTGTAGGATCTACCAAGTGGCTAAGGGACATTCACAAAATACAGCGTTGTATATGCCTTTACCAGTAACAACTGCACCATGGATAGATTTGAGCATGGACTTTGTGTTGGGACTTCCACATACTCAATGAGGTAATGACTCTATTTTTGTAGTTGTTGATTGGTTCTTCAAGATGGTTCATTTTATTGCCTGTAAGAAAACTAATGATGCAACGAGGGTTGCAGAGTTATTTTTTTCAGAAGTTGTTCGACTACATGGTGTTCCAAAGACTATTACCTCTGATAGGGATACCAAATTCCTTAGTCATTTCTGGAGGACTTTATGGAAGAAGATGGGGACCAAGTTACAGTTTAGTAGTGCCTATCATCCTCAAACAGATGGGCAAACAGAGGTAGTCAATCAGAGTCTGAGAAATTTGTTGAGGTGTATTGTTGGAGAAAAGCTAAAACAATGGGACTTGGCATTACCCTAGGCCGAATTTACCTATAATAGTTCTGTTAACAGATCAATGGGAAAGTCCCCTTTCCAGATTGTGTATGGCAAGAATCCTCAAGATGTTCTAGATTTGGTACAGATACCAATGAAAGATAGGGTCAATGATGATGGGGAAGCATTTGCAAAACACCTTCAACAATTGCAGAAAGAAGTGAGATAGAAGTTGCAGAACAGTAATCAGAGGTACAAGAATATAGTGGATACTAGTAGGCGACATCAGACATTCAATGAAGATGACTTAGTGATGGTATATTTGAGAAAAGAGTGGTTTCCTATTGGAACATACCACAAGTTGAAGTACAGGAAAATTGGTCCTTGCAAAATTATAAAGAAGATCAATGATAATGCATATGAGGTCAGTTTACCAGATGATCTTGATATTTCTCCTGTGTTTTATGTTTCTAATTTATATGCATTCCATGGTGAGGATGATGCTGAAGATAGTCAACCAGAAGTGGCATGGCACCACCACATTCCCCATAAGAAGAAGGAAAAGATTGCACAGGTTCTTGATAAGAAAACTATCTACACCCAGCAAGGGTAGTACAACAAGTATTTAGTACAGTGGGAAGGATTGCCACCAACAGATAGCACATGGATTACAGAGTGGGATGTGCAGCGGTTGGATCCAGTCAAGTGGCAGTAGTTTGAAGATACTCACTTGCACGAGCTGCGTTCTTTTCAACCAGAGGAGAATGATGCAGGGACTTTCAGAGGTCATAACTTTTGACTCAGATGTGGGTTTTCTACGAAATTTTATAGGTGGATGCGTAATGAAGTGGCTAGTGGTTTCCCAATAGACCCTAGTCGGTTGGACCTCATCTTGGCACTTTTTTGGGGCTTGAAACTTTCATCTTGGCCCACAAAATGGCAAATTAGTGTTTTTTTCTAGATTTTTAAAAAGTTGCTTTTGTAATAAATCGAAACTCATGTTTCGAATTTAGAATATTAGTTGGCATTTCATCCTACATTAGTTTTAGGAAGCTTTTGGGAAAAAAATGGATTCTCAAGATATGATTGTAAAATTACCTAAAATGGCAAAATCTAACAATTGTGGAAATCTACCAAAAAAGGTAATTTTTTGCTTTTTTTTGTTTTCTTGGATATAAGAGAATTTTCTCTCATTGTAGCAGGAGAGTTGATGAATATAAGTTTTTTAATGTCCCAGCCTTCAAAATCTCTAGCTCTCACGTGATTAATGGCAAAATTGTATTGAGTATATGTTGTGTGCTGTATCAGATTCTTGTTATCTCTTGCAGTTGTTTATGACTTAGAGGTAGAATAGATGGATGTGAAAATAGCTTTCCTTCATGGTGATTTGGAGGAAGAGATTTACATGTCATAGCCACAGCATTACATAGAGAAAGGTAAAGAAAATTTGGTTTGCAAGTTAAAGAAGTTTTTGTATGGTATATGAAATTTGATGCCTTTGTGTTGTCCATTGGATTTATGGGATCGAAATCTGATCATTGTGTGTATTACAAGTTTGACAATGATGGCATTCTCATTATTGCATTGTATGTTGATGATATGCTGTTGATTGAAAATTGTAAGAATATGATTTCTGATTTGAAGTCTCAGTTGTCAGCACAGTTTGAGATGAAAAATCTTGGGGCAGCCAGGTACATTCTGGGAATGGAAATCAAAAGAGACAGAGCTAACAGAAAACTTTGGTTAATCAATAGTAAGTATGTGAAGACCATGTTGGATAGGTTTAGCATGGCAGATTGTAGACCATTGTGTGTTCCTATTTCATTGGGGACAAAGTTGTCTGTTAGTGATTGTCCAAAATCTCCTAGTGAACTGGAAAACATGAGAAGAGTACCTTATGCTAGTGCTATTGGTAGTTTGATTTATGCTATGGTCTGCATAAGACCAAACATTGCCCAAGCAATGGGAGTCCTTAGTCGATTTATGGCTAATCTTGGACGGGTACATTGGGATGCAGTTAAGAGCGTGTTCAGATATTTGAGGGGTACTTCTGAGTATTCCATATGTTATCATGGTAATGTTACAGGACCTCCGCATTCAGTTTGTATTTGTGGATTTGTGGATTCTAATTGGGAAGGTGACATTGACAGTAGGAGATCCACCAGTGCCTATGTGTTCACTATGTTTGGTGGTGCATTTAGTTGGATGAGTAAGCGACAACCTATGGTTTCTTTGTCCACGACAGAACCTGAGTACATGGTAGAAACTCATGCTTTCAAGGAAGCCATTTGTCTTCAGAGATTGTGTTCAGATATTGTTGTTGATGTAGGATAGATTATGATTTGTTGTGGTAGTCAGAGTGTGATTTGCCTTGCGAAGAATCTAACTTTCCATGCCAGAACAAAGCATATTGATGTACAGTTTCACTCTATGTGAGACATGGTAGAGGATGGGAAGGTAAATTTGGAGAAGGTAGAGACTTTGGAGAATGTTGCAGATGCATTGACGAAGCTAGTGGGCACAGAGAAGTTCAGATGGTGTTCGGAGTCTATGGGCCTCTCAGCCTATAGCAGTTAAATCATGTTATTTCTATTGGCTCTTACAAGGTGTTCGACAAGTGGGAGAATGTTTGGAATTAAGGTGTCTCAACCATGGTAATTCCTTTTATTATTTCATTGTATTTATTTATTTATTGCCAACTGTATAATTAGGATGCAAATCCTATGTTGTCATCTTGTGGGTGTTGGCACAGTGATGTGTCATCCTACATGGCATATGACCACATGTAAATTTGTCCTCACATGAGAAGATAGGCATCCCACTTAATGGTAGGAATATTTTTCCATGTGTCAGCATCTTGGATAGTGTGTAAGGGAATATTGACTGAAACAGTCATGACAGATTCCTATGACAGTTCTATGACATGTAAGAGTTGAAAATAGAAGATTCTATGACAGGTGAGGACATGTGTCAAGAAGCATCTTGAAGGAAGGCATCTTTGGACGCCCCAAGGTGGGTTATGACATGTTGTAAGATAATATGCTATTTATAGCATGTGTATGACAGATTCTCTTACAGTTGTAAGTTATGATAGCTATGACTTATTCTATAATGGTTGTAAGAGTCGTAGGAGCATTTATCATTACCCATTTTCAGAATACGTGACCTCTTTGGGGTGGGGTGACTTGACAAGTGTTAGGAACATCCTACAATGTTGGACAAGTGTCCATAGGCATGGTTTTTGGGCCATGAGGCAATGTTGGACGCCCATCTCAATGTGGAGCCATTTTTGCCTTGTATATTCTATATAAATAGGTGCTTTGGAAAGGTGATGCATTGTGTGATTGATAGGTACTGTTATGATGTTATATCATCTCCAGATACGAGTGTCAAAGACTCTTGCAAGAGTATTGGCTCTATGACTATATTGTAACTTTCATTGTTTATGAAATACGTATATCTTGTGTCTCTCTTCTTCTGTCTTACATTCTTGTGTATGTGTTTGTTGCAATATCTCTATTAGTGGGTTAACATAGTTGTAAGTATAAAGATTAAAATGAATTTGCACTCATCTCTCCTCATTAGATTAATGTAGGAAGCAATTTCCACACACCTAGCTTCCTTTCAAGGGATACTTACCCAGTAGGATCTCCCGGGCTAGCGGTCATCAAGTAAATCATCGTCATCCTCCCACTCCCAACTTTTAGAGGAAAGTGGGACATAAGGTACCATAGCCCAATTCTTGTCTTTGTTAGGATCATCTTTGTTTTATTCAATGTTTAGATCAATGTTTTCTTGTTGAATGCAAGGTTTATGGCATAAACTTGTCTTCTTCTTCTTCTTTCTCTCGCTTTTCTATTTCTTTTCATCTTACTACTTATCTCTTGTAAGAGAGGGCTTTTCTCTCTCATAGGTTTTTTAATTCTCGAAGAAGAAGCACCAGGGTCAAATCTCATTTGTCTAGGTGGAATGTTTTGTTGTCAACAATTACCTCCCAATCCTTGTAAGGTTGGCGGGGGGGGGGGGAACCTCAACATAGGGACCTTGTCCTTTCAGTCTATGGTTCTCTTCAAATGCAGGTTGCTTGTCTTTTGTTATTTCTTGTCTAGAAGGACTGATCATTGGATGTAATAGTTTTTCTTTGTAATTTCTATAGCTCAAGAAGTTAAAGTCTATTCTTGGTTCAGGTTTCTCTTCATATTTGTCCCAAAAGTAATATAGTGTGCAATGTTTTCTTTCAACCAAAGGTTTATATTTTATTTCAGAATAGATGACCTCTTTGTGATAGATATGAGTAAGTGGTTGGATTATTTCATTCAGGAGGATATGTTATTCAAAGGAAATCCGTTGTGTATACCTAGGAGTTCAATGAGAGACAATTTGATCAAAGAAAAGCATAGTGGTGGATTGGTAGGACATTTTTGAATTGATAAGATAGTGGCTTTGGTAAGTGAAAATTACTTTTGGCCTCTGATATATAAGGATGTCAAGAAGTTTGTGTAGAGCTGTAGAGTATGTCAAGTTGCAAAAGGAAATAGTCAGAATACTAGGTTGTACAAATCTTTGATAGTACCAGAGAGACCTTGGGAAGACATAAGTATGGATTTCATATTGGGATTTCTGAAGACACATAGAGGACATGATTCAATAGTTATAGTGGTGGATTGATTTTCAAAGATGGCACATTTCATACCTTGTAAGAAGACAACTGATGCAGTGCATGTGGCTGACCTATTTTTCAAGGATATTGTGAGATTGCATGGATTATCTAAGAGCATAGTTTAGGTAGAGATACAAGACTCATTGGATAATTTTGGAGGACACTTTGGAAGAAGATGAAGACAGACTTGAATTTCAGTTCAATATTTCATCCACGGACTAATGGATAGATAGAAGTGGTAAATAGGAGTTTGGGTAACTTGTTGAGATGTTTGGTTGGAGAGAAGGTAGGAAATTGGGATCTAATTCTATCACAAGCAGAGTTTGCATACAATAATTCAGTGAATATGCGCACGGGAAAGACACCATTTGAGATTGTGATAGGAACTAACCCTAGAGGAGTAGCAGAGTTGAGAGATATCAGTATGGAGAATAAGAGAAGTGCAAAGGCAGAAGAGTTTATAGATCACATGGAGATGGTGCATAATCAAGTGAAGAAGCATTTGGGGAGATGAATAGAAAATATAAGGAGTAAGCATATGAGAAGTGAAGACACAAAGAATTTTTAGTTAGTGATGAAGTAATGGTATATCTGAGAAAAGAGAGATTTCCAGTAGGGACACAACAATTTGAAGATGAAGAAGTTTGGTCCAAGTAGGATACTGAAAAAAGAAATACATATGAAGTGGAGATAACAGAGACATTTGGTATATCACCTACTTTCAATATTGTAGACCTATATGAGTACCATGAAGGAGAAACTAGTAACAACATTGAAGATAATTTAAAGAAGTAGTTACCATAGCAAGCATCAAAGCAGATTGAAGACATCTTGGACAATAGAATTGTATGTAGTACTAGAGGAAAGCAATACAAGGAATATTTGGTAAAGTGGAAAGGCAGACCGGAAGAAGATTCATCTTGGACTTCTCAGGCTAAGGTGGACCATCTTGGTTTTCCTCTAGCCCCAGTAAAGTGAGGGACTCACTTTTTCAACAACCCTCGATGTTTGATGTAGGAGCATCCCTGGTTGTAGAGCAATCTTGCATCAACCAAAAATATTTGCATTCTTTCTTTCTTTCTTTCATTTTCTAGTTCATTTCAGTTTAGTTCAGTTAATAGCAGTTCCATCATTTTGTACTGTATTTTGCCACATTTGCATTTAAGACCTTACAGAGTAGGACTTAGTATCTAGGCATCATCACGCACCTCATATCCAAAATTTAGATCATTTGGATCAGTTTCTGGAAAGATATCGCTATCAAAAGATCAATTGTTTTCTCATAACAGAGAATTCAGATAGTCAGCTGTAGAAGAAGGATTTCGAAGCACTTCCATGACTTGTGGAGATAAATGAAACATCATTCAAGATAGTTTTGAACTTGGCCAACCTTCTTTGAGATCTGCACCATGTTTCAATCAATTACGGAGGAGTACAAGCTGGTTAAGGCCAACCTATCCATTTTCACACATTACACCTTTATTGGAGACCATAACTTCTTCCTTTGCCTATGTGGAGGATTTATTGGGCTTGAAGATGATATATAAACAAGTCGTAGATGTGTAGGAAAGTAGTTCACAATTAGAAGTTGTGATATAGACTGAATTCTTTTGGAAAGGGCACTTCAAAGCCATATCTTTCTATTCTATAATCAGGCCTGTGAGCCATAATTTGTAAGCCCACATGTTGCCGGCATAGAAGTCTTTTGAATCTATGATATATTGACCATCTGAATCACTCTTTGTATTCTATAATTGAGTTGCTTCTGTGTTTTTACTCTTGCTACACGGCTTGGATAGTTCACTCTATGGACTCTCCGATCGTGACTGCACCATTGAGGTACCCACAAAACAGGGATAGTAGGATCAATTAGAGAGTAGTTCAACATTTTTGTTTATCCTCTACATTAGAATATGATTATGATTTTGAGGGTGAACTTGTTTTTTCTCTTGAAGACTTGGATTGTGCAAGGAAAAAGAATCAAGAACAAAGTACTTTGATCAAAGCTAAGACAAAAGAATGTAAAAGTCTTGAGAAAGAAATTCAATCACTCAGAAGGGAGTTGGAGAAGGAAAATATTGGAAGACTAGATGATATTGAATGTATATATCTCATCATGCCTCAAGCAAGATCTCTTCATACAAGGCAATTCTCCATGAACAGGTTTAATCATGTTTTCTTTGGTTATTGTTTTATACTAGTAACAAATTTGTTCATAAGGCTATAGATTGTAAGTCTAAAATGAATAGAATAAATCTTCTAAGTAGGAATCCTCTTTCTTCTCTAGTGGATGTCAATGTGGTATGTCAAATTTGCAACAAGTTTGGACATATAGAAATATATTGCAGGAGTGATTTGGTAAAACTAGAATCTCAATTGATAGATGTTATTGAGAAAGCAAAGGAAAGTGATTCCTCTAAAAGGCAAGAGACAGATAATGGAGTTGAAGATTCAATGATTGTCTAAACAACATTTCATGATCAAGGGAAAAAAAATCTCTAGGTGATAGACAATGGATGCACAAATCATATGACAGGTGACAAGAGTAAATTCATCAATCTTGGTAAGTGGAATGGTGGACTGGTTAGGTTTAGAGATAACTCGTCTACAAAAATAATTGGAAAAGGTACCATAAGTATTTATGGAAAGTCTCAGACACGTGATGTTCTTTATGTAGAAGGTCTAAATAATCATCTTCCTAGTGTAAGTCAAATATGTAGCAAAGGATAAAGTCTCACATTTCATGATCAAGGGTGTGAAATCATAAGAGCAAAGTCTAGAAAATTGGTTGTAGAAGGATCTAAGATAGAAGGCAACTTGTATAATCTAAAGGTAATTAGTGAAAGGACCTATCTACTAGGACAAAAAAATGAATGTTGGTTGTGGAACAAAAGGATGGGGTACATCAACTTTGATAATCTTGTTAAGATCAACTCCATCCAAGAAGTAAGAAACATGCCAAAGATCATCAATCCTACAAGCACCTTATGGAAGGAATGTCAAATGGGGAAGCAGACAATCATAAGATTCAAGTCCAAGGAGTATTTATTTACAAGGACATTAGAACTGGTTCATATTGATCTATGCGGACCCACTAGAACCAAGAGTCTACAAGGTGAGAAGTATTTCATGTTGTTGATTGATGATTTCTCTAGAATGACATGGGTACCTTCTTGAAAGAAAAATCAGAAGCCTTTAGTAGGTTTAAAAGTTTCAAGTCCATGGCTGAAAATGATATGAATGATAAAATAAAGTGTCTAAGGTCTGATAGAGGTGGTGAGTTCACCTAAAGTGACTTTGAGGAATTTTGTGAAGAACACGGAATAAAAAAGACATTATTCTGCTGCAAGAAGTCCTCAACAAAATGGAATAGTGGAAAGAAAAAATAGAATAATTCAAGCGATGGCTAGAACAATGTTGAGTGAAGCCAAACTACCAGATACATATTGGAAAGAGGTAGTCCATATCACTGTCTACATTCTTAATAGAGGACAACTAAGAGTGCACAGCACCAAGACACCATATGAGTTATGGTATGGAACAACATCAGTCAAGTATTTTAGAGTTTTTGGAAGTAAATGCTACATCAAAAGGAATGAAGAAGGTCTAGGAAAGTTTGACTCAAGAGTTGATGAGGGAATATTTCTTGGATACTCAACTAGGAGCAAAGCCTATAAATGCTACAACAAAAGACTGAGGAAGATAGTTGAGAGTGCAAATGTTAAATTCGATGAAGAGTCACACCAAGTCACAAATGAGCAAGAAGATTGTTGGCTAGATGTACCTGCCTGTAAAAAAGAAGAAGAAGAAAAAGTTGAAGAACAGGAAGAAACTTAAGAGAAGATTGCCAAGACTCCTACCAAGTATGTTTAGAAGATCAGATCATTGGAGACAAGAATGAAGGAGTATTGAAAAGAAGAAGATTTGCAAGAATAAATGAACAATTTTTTTCTTTATTATCAAGAGTGGAGCCTAAAAATTTTGATGAAGCTAGCAAGGATGAAGTATGGATACAAGCTATAGAAGAAGAACTAAATCAGATAGAGAAGAATCAGACTTGGGAGTTGGTGCCAAGGCCTGTAGACAAGAATGTGATAGGTACAAAATGGGTATTTAGAAATAAACTGAATGAAGATGGAGAGGTGGTCTAGAACAAAGAAAGGTTGGTCTACAAAGTTTATTCACAAGTTGAAGGTGTTGACTATGAAGAGACATTTGCTCCAGTGGTAAGAATGGAACAAATCAGAATGGTTCTTGAATTTGCAGTTCATAATGGATTCAAGGTATATCAGATGGATGTCAAATCTTCCTTCCTAAATGATGACTTACAAGAAGAGGTCTACATAGAGAAACTTGATGGATTTTAGTTATCAGAAGACCCAAACATGGTATGGAGACTTAAGAAGGCTTTGTATGGTCTCAAACAAGCCCCCAGGGCTTGGAATGTAAGTTTGGATAAATACTTATTCCAGCAGGGTTTTAAGAAAGGTACCACAAATAGTAATCTTTACATCAAAATTGAAGGTGAGCAAATTTTGATTGTTGTTGTGTATGTTGATGATATAATCTTTTGTAGATACGATGATATGTGTAAGAAGTTTGTAGGAGAGATGTAGAAAGAATTTCAAATGTCTATGTTAGGTGAGCTATCATTCTTTCTTAGACTCTAAATTACTCAATCAAATGATGGCATCTTTATTTCTCAAGCAAAGTATGTCAAGGAGATGTTAAAAAGAAGTTTGGCATGAAAGAAAACAAACTAGTAAGTACTCCTATGGTAACTGGTTGCCTTTTGAGTAAAGATGATGAGTCACTTGAAGCTGATTAGACTCTGTATAGGTCTATGATTGGGGGCTTACTTTACCTAACACCATCTAGGCCTGACATCATGCAAGCTATGTGTTTGGTTGCAAGGTTTCAAGCAGATCTTTAGGAAACATGTGTGAAGGTAGGCAAGAGAATATTCAGATATTCAAAGAGCACTCTGGAACATGGGTTGTGGTATCAAAAGGGTGATGATTTTTCCCTAAGTGCTTATACTAATGTAGATTGGGCTGGCAGTGTTGATGATAGAAGTACCAGTGGAGGAGATTTTTTTTTGGGAGATAGGTTGGTCTCATGCATTAGTAAGAAGCAAGATTCAATGTCCTTATCAACAACAGAGGTAGAATATATAGCTACAGTAGTCTGCTGCACTCAAGTACTATGGATGAAGCAAACACTGAAGGATATCAAGGTAGAATATGATGATCCCATTCCTATTCTCTATGACAATACAAGTGCCATAAATATTTCAAATAGTCTAGTGATGCATTCTAGAACCAAGTACATATCTATTAGGTATCACTTTTTGAGAGAGAAGGTTGCAAATCAAGAAGTCAAATTGGAGTATGTGTCTACAAAGGATCAATTTGTAGACATCTTTAAAAAGGCACTTTCTAAGGACACATTTGAGTATCACAAGCAGAAGCTAGGGGTGATTGTCCCTCCTTCATCTAACTAGATGCATAGATGGCGAATCTATCTAGGGGGAGTAGTTCAAGGCATATATTTATCCTTGGATTGGTGGATTCTACCTCTCAAGGAGATCAAGTAGTTAAGAAGCTGAGAAATATGACAAAGATTGATCAGTTAGGGGGAGCTAAAGGAAGATCAGTTTAGAGGAAGACCACTAGCCCTTTGTCCTTGATGTCAAAGGGGGAGAAATTTGCATATCAGATTAAGCATTGCCATCAATGCCAAAGGGGGAGATTGTTGCATATGTGTTGTCATTGATGTCAATAGTGCTAAGGAAGGTTGGAAGTGATGATCAGTGATGTTTAGAGATGCCAAAGGATAGTAGTGTCTAAAGGGAGATTGTTGCAGATGGTTTTGAGATAGAAAAGCAAAGTGAAGAGTGTATAGTGTGGTGATCAGAGTTGTAAATGGTTGTGAGACAAAAAATCAAAGTGAAGAGTGTATGCTGTGGTGATCAAGGAAGAAGACAAAGGAGAGATTGATCTGAGAAATTGTGAAGTATAGGGTAAAGTGTTGGAAGTCACGTGTTATGTATACATCTCTACACATTTGCACCCTATCTTCTAAAGTTCATTGACAAAGGTTGTGCTAGCATGAAGATTCTTGTTTGATTGTTGCTATATGATGTTGTCAATGAAGTCTCTAGTATGGTAAATGTTGTATTCATTATTTCCTAATGAAAAGCATTACTTAAATATTGAGAGAAAGATTCAAGAAGTCTAAGGAACTAGAAGTTGCACTGAAGAAGTAGGGGAGAATGCTCTGCATTCCTTCACATTTAAGGCTATGGCCTTGCAGTTTCAAAGTTAGACAAAGACAAGTGTGAAGGTTGTATGTTCCTAATTTCAGAGCTTGAAAGTTACTGCAGAAGGTCCTAGAGCTAGCAGAGTAAAGATAGAGGTTCAAGATGGTTGCAGTTAGGATATGTCAAAGAATTGCTTTGCATTTCTCTGCTCTTGAAGATGAGGTATTGCAGTTTGAAGGATAGTTAGATATAATTGAGAATTTTGTTATATTAAAGTTCTAGTTGATAAGTTGTACCGTAGAGGTCCTCTGAAGTTAGCAAAACAAAGATATGTCATGTTGCTAATCAAGGTTTTCTTGAGGAGAAAGCTAAAGCCACCACATTTCACCACAGTTCATCTTTTGTCTTTGATGTTTGGAAGATGAGTTTAGATATTTAGTATGATTGTTCATTTTAGGTTTTAGGTGTTGAATTGCACCACAAGTTGATTTTTCAATGTTCTATCTCAAGACTGTGTTTAGAGTTTTTAAGTGATGCCAGGATTTGTATCTATATGTTTGTGCCAGAAAGAATACATATATTTCAAAGGAAGGAATGCTTGAGAAGGCTTGTGGAAGTCTCATGTTGCTTATGAAATGATTCACATGATGTTAATTGGTCCCTCTGGTACCACTTTAGGTATGGAGTTATTTTGAGGAAGGATAAGTATTTTCTAGACCGACTTCATGTGTTCTGATGATCTTGCCAGATGTTTTAAAGTGTATGTCAGCTTGGAATAATGCATTAAGGAAAGAATAGGTCCTAGTTATCTTTTGGCTTGAACCGCATTATATTTCTACATCGTCTGGATGACGACTTGGTGTGGCCGCAACATGTTTCATGTTTACACATTTCATCTTGGTCGACATAGGAGAAAGGTTTTATTTTCTGTTGAAGGTATAAATAGAAAAACATTTTTGTTGTGAGTTATGTGATGGAGTGACAGTGTGTGAGGTTATGTAACTAAGTGTGAAAATGAGTGTGTATGTGAAGATGTGGTGAAGACAACAATGATAGCTATGAAGAGTCCAATTGAAGGTTTGAGTCAGAGTTAAGTGTGTTGATGTTGTGGAGGAGGTTGATAAGTGAGATTTGTTGAGTGAGATGTTTAGAGGTTGTAGCCTCATTTTTAAAGTGTTGTTGCATTGTATTTCAAGAAGTGTGTCCTTCCTTGGTTTATAGTGCTAAAACTTGTTGTAATCTGTTTCATCATTATTTGTGAGACTAGATTTGGATAGTAGATCCAAGCAGCTTGTTCACTATGGTTTTTCCCTTCTAGGTTTTTCCATGTAAATTTGGTGTTATGGTTATGTGCTCATGTGTTGTGCTTTGATCTGTTTAATTTGCTTTATCATTTGTTTAAGGCAATGAAAGGTTTTTGTTCATAAAGTTGAATTGGACTAAGCTTTTGTATATACTAATTCATGCCCCTCTTAGTATATCAATGTATTCTAACAAAATTAGTCTCACCAATATGATTTATTAATATCCTCTTCTTAGGGTTTTGTTACTATTTTTCAGTCTACTAATGATGGGTTTCATCCTTGGTGTTGGTAGACTCATTTGTTAGTCCTTATTTGAAGTTCCTTATTGACTGGTGGGTTTCAATTCTAATTTTTTTTAATCATTGTCCAAGGCTTTGGGCCCTTCTAAAAACCCTCATTTACCATCTAATAATAAAATAGAGTAGAGTAGAGGAAAAGTTTCATGCTCTATTATTTCTGTTGCAATTTCAACCTCGAATTTCTCCTCCTCCCCGGTCTCCTATAGAGCCTATTGCAGATGGGGGTAACTTCTTGGTGCAAGACCTGAATGATGCAGTGGCCGGATAACTATGTGTTTTTTTGAACTATTATAAATAGTTTAATATATGATGTTCCTCCTTGTTTTCTTATTAATATAAGGGTCTTTTGTCTCCTAGTCTATTTTTTGTTAGTTGGCTTATGGCCTTTGAACTGTTAAGGGATCTGTGGTTTCTGGATTATAGGTTCTCTTTTGCCTGCCATTTTGTAATACTTTTTATTATTATATAATATATTTATGGTGCTAAGTCACCTTTTGCAAAAAAAAATAATTACAAGGAGTGACATAGGCAATCTAATTTATGGTTTTAAATATTGTTAGCAATATTGAATTATAACTTGTATAAACACAAGCAATTGATTGCAATTAATTAAAATAAACACATTCCATATGAAAATAGGCACTTCAAAAATTTGCATGGAAATTTTGATTAAACATTTTTTGTAAATAGATAATTATTATCTCTATTCAAACATTAAACCATTCAATAGTCAAACAATCGATGGTAATTTTACACCTCGTCCATGCATAAAAGTGGTAAATACTTGTCCTATTTTATGTGTAAAAATTTACTTTTAAAATTTGAGTAGTTTTATGTTTAATAATAGTTGATAATTACTTACCTAAACAATGAGTCTTTGCACAAAATCTAAATCTATGCAAAGTTGTTCAATATTATTGCATTACATAAAGTGCAATTAGAATCAAATAATATTAAGTAGACAATGATAAAATATTCCGAAAGTAAAAAGATAAAAAAGAAAATGTTCTCTTGTCCCATAATAGATTAATAGACCTACAAGAGAAAACAACAAAATAACACCACATATAAGAGTAAAAACAATTTGTATTATCATTGTTATATAATATCCAAAATAGTCTTCAAAATGATAGTTATCTTGGCACAAAATAGTGATGTCCAAATTGCAAGAAATTCCTCTTGTAATTTATATTCTAAACAAGAGTAATAATTACCTAAGCCAAGGCAAGATGTAGGGACAAACATGCTCAAACATATTAATGACTATATTTTATGAAGAACAATGAAAAAACACATTATAACACACTTTAATAAAGAAAGAAATAGAGAACATAAAAACTACTAACAAGAATTCCCACTTTTTTATTTATTCATGATGATTATTAAGTCTCTAATCATTCATATAAATACAAGAGATGAATAGGACTACAAATTTCTGTTTTAGAGACCTATTATTTCTCTACCAATAATGTGCATACCATAGGTTGATTGCAACCAATAATGACAATTTAGTTTCTTGGTCATCTATAAGATTTCTTGCTTTACAAGCACATCTCTAAATGTGTTGAAAGAGAATTTCAAAAATATTGTAGGTCAATTATAATAATGAATAATATAGGGTTAACTTGTATGCTGCCATAAATTTGAACCTTGAAAATGATCGCTTGAGTTCTATGGTTTGTGTGGAAACTATAAAATCATCAAACAAAGAATCTCTAAAAAATATTCCAATGGAAATAAGCCATTATACCCAATATAATTAAAAACATGTTGAAAACTCAAACCAAGATCATCCATTGGCTCTCATAGTCTTCATTCTTGGCACTAATGTTTTACACTATTTTCTCTTTTTATGTTTTTTATTTATTAGGTAAAGGTGGGTTTTTGAAAGGGCCAAAACCCTATTATAAAGGCTAGTTCAAGTAGTACATTGAAGCCCCAATAACAAACAAGATACAACAAAAAAGACTGGTGGTATGTATAGATAGGAAGTTGATAGGTAAAAAACAACAACTAATTTACACCACAATATTCAGGATCAAGACCAAGAGCAAAAATGGCTTGACCTATCATCTACAAAGAACAAAGCATAGGCTACACAAAAGTATGTAGCTAAGGTAGAATTCATGAATAAACAAATCATGGTGGCTTAAATCTAGAGGACTCTGAAGAGTGTTGATTTCCATCCATGGACCTATCTATAATATCATATTTGAAGTGCTTCCCAACCATTTTCATTGACAATATTCTCCAACCAAGAACATTAGAAATCATGGATTCTCTAAAGGAATTTCTACCAAATCTAGAGAATTTAATGGAAGGAGGAGGGTAGGCCAATCAAAAAACATTAAGGGTCATTAACCCCAAATTTCTTGATTCATTTTTAGGTGAAGGACCAATGGGAGGGGGTAGTTCCTTAACCGCAGCATTACAATTTTCCAGATCAACAATTTCTCTAATATGGTTGGCCTCAACTAATATCATCTAAACCACATAAACAATTTGTTGGATTATATAAGAAGTTTTGTTTCTCCAAACATTCTTTGACCCATTTTTAGACTTGCAAGCCACTAATGAATGGTTGATTCAAGAGTATCCCAGGTTGTAAGAGAAATCTTGCATCAATGAAAAACATTTTCACTTTGTTTGTTTGTTTGTTTGTTTGTAGTCACCAGTTAGTCATAGAACAATTTACTACACTCCACTGCAAATGCACAATTGATCTCGTAGTTTGAATAATATACTCAACAATATTACATCAATTTATATCCATGTTTTAGAATATTTAGATCACCACATATGTGTAACTTAGTTTTTGAACCTTTATCAGGCTATCAAGCTTGCCCAATTTTATTGTTCTTCACATCTTCTATTATTTTGGAAGTTTATACCAACAAAGGAATACATACAAAGATATATTAGACCTAGAGGAGTTTATGATGAACACTAGATGATTGTATTTCATGGTCACTGCACTTGATTGGAAGACTTATCCACATGCTTGGATGACTACATGTTTCTTTTTGCATAGATCCTTGCATGAACTTGTAGCTAATGCAAATCATTTATAAGGTTGGAGAGTGATATATACATTCCATCACAATCATTCAAAGGATGATTTAGTTTAGTTTGAGTGGAGGAGTTAAAGGATTGAGATGTTATGGAGAGGATAATTATTTTGAAGCTAAGTAGATTGGGATGTATTTTAGTATCATTGGAATGTTTTAATTTCATGTTTTATAATAGAATGGATATATCTTAGAATGTAGCAATCACATTGTGGAAGGTTGTAATCATTCATGACAATGAGATCAATAAATTTTATGTTGTTGTTCCATTGAGTTTCTGCTATGGATGTGAATTATTTGTTCTCACTACATGGCTGGACAATCCTTCAGTGGATCCTTAATCCATGATTGCATCAAGAAGTATTAGAGCATAAGTTGGAATCTTGAGGAGAGTGGGTTGGTATTTGATAGTTCTAATTATGAATAAATCACCAAATTAAGGCAACCTATAAGAAACTTGTCAATAGATCAAGCTAATTTAGAGGCAGTTGCAAGGAGTGATTATAGACAAATCACTAACTTGAGGTAGTTTGCATTAGATCCAAGGGAAATATGCCACCATGAATAACCCAAGGTTTTGCTAACATTGATGGAAAAATGGATGAAATATTGAAAGAGGTGAAAGGGATGAATGTCTATTTGGAAGTTGTACAAGAAGATAAGACAAGAGGTTTAGACCCTAGAGACAGTGATGAAATAGATGAGGGTGAAAATGTGAGTGAATTTGCACAAGATTTGGAAGACCTAGAAGAGGAAGAATCAAATCAAATAAAAAATTTGAGACCTATTTCCAAAATTGGAAAGAAACCTAGGATTGAGATTCCTAATTATTCCACCAATTTGAATCCTAAAGAATTGATTGATTGGATAATGATTTGGATGAATATTTTTAGTATGAGAAAGTTGTAGTGTAATGTCCCCTTTTAGTATATCCTTGATCTTTTAACCTACACACAAGAATAACTAAATTAGAAAGGGACATTAGTACTATTAAAGATCAATTTAGTAATGAAATCAATACATCATAATCATAATCAATTAACAAGAATATAATGTTACTTGTACGTACATATATTCTAATGTAATTCCACATACTTTAACATACTTTTACTTAACATGTCTTATGCCTCATGATATACTATGGTAATGACGACGTCGAGCCTGGTCATAAATCTAGCCCAATCATCTACCCTAGTGGAGGGGAAAACATTACGTTAAGGCGCTGGATAACTATTCTCCACTACCATGGACCCAAGGGTTTTGTGATTGCCTAGAAATACCACCCTTGGCCCAAAAGATTCATGAACGCCTGTCAATACCACCTTTGGGAGTCACCCACCATGCTAGAAATTAATAACAAACTAATCTCCACTGCCATAGGCCCAAGGGTTTCATGAATGCCTATCAATACCACCACTTTAGAGTCACCTACCATGTGAAACATTAATAACAAATACCTCACTTCACTAACAACCCAAATGTCCTCATAGGGGAAAAGGTGAAAGATTAAAGATGTGGCAAGTCATACTCATCCCTCATATATCATGAGTTAGGTAAGTATAACTATTAAAGTATAGATAGATATATATAAGTTAGAAATATCATACCGTTTTGTAGATTCACTCTCATTATAGATGCACAAGTGATCCTATGGATCACTAAGATGATGATTACCTTGATTTCTGACAAGGCTGCTAAAAAAATAGAATTCCTTTATGCAAGGATGTTCCTTGTAGGAACTATATTAGTGGATAATATTTCCACCACTATGGATGGATATCCATATTACAGATTGCTACCTCTATACATAATATTGATTGCTTGAAGAGATGTTGATTGAAATGATAGATTGTTGAATGATTTTTGTTTGTGATTGCTTGATTAGATCCTTGAATTATATATATTCACTTTCTATTACTTCTCTTAGATTATTCAATATATCTTCAAGTATATTCCTTGCTTGCTTGATCCCTCCTAAACCTCATCTATTCTTCCTAAATATCTTTATTCTCCTCTCTCAAGAGAGACATGACCAAATCTCAAAGGATGTGATCCTTTGTTAATTACATCTTACTTCATACTAATTGCAACATTTTCTAAGACCATGTTTTATCTTTAGCCAAGAATATTTTATCATCCATGAGGAGTACTACCTCTCGTCTCTTTATATTTTAGTCACTCCATCTTATTTTACTAATCTAATTTGTTTCTCTTGATGTTTCGTTGTTGTATGCTACTTCCTATGATTGCTTCCATATGTCTACATTTTAATATCAGCATCGCTTATATTTTTGATTAGTATATATTATGTTATTTACTACCTTAAACATTATTGTTGCATCTTTACATTCCTATAATATATGATAATGAATATTATAGGGATCACTTTTAGAATTAGTTGCTATTTGTATTAGTATATTCCCTAATAGAAATCTGGTGCAGTCACAGTAGGAGGGTTCACAGAGTGAACTATCCAGTCCATGCAGCAAGAGTAAATACAATGGAAACAACTCAAAGATATGAAACAAACATAGATTCAATCATTCAATATATCATAGAATTCAAATACAATCTAGCTGGCATCATGTCGGCTTACAAGTAGGGCTCAAAGGCCTAATTACAGAATATTAGAATATGCGCAAGATATAGCTATGAAGTCCCTTCGTAAAGGAGTCAAACTCTCTATCTTCTAAATCATGAGAATGATGCTAACTGCTTTCTTAGGGATCTATTACATCTTCATATATCATCTCTGGTACAAAAGATTCCTCCGTGTCAGCCAAGGAAGGTCACAAACTCCAATGAAGAGTTGTAATGTGTGTACATGGATAGGTCAGACCTAATCATGTAGAACACCTCCACAAATGAATAGAATGATGTACGGATCTCAGGGAAGGTCACCCATTAACCAAAGATCATTGAATGATGTGTCGTTAATCTCCACAAGTTAAGGAATTCTCTGCAAGTCTTATCCTTTAGCTAATTATCAGAGACTATCAGGATGCTCTATTATGAGAAAATAGTTGATCTTCTGATAGAAATATCTTTTCAGTACTTAATCCAAATTCTCTAAATTCTAGATATGATGTAGATGAATGAATCTATATGTTAAGTCTAGCTCCACAAGGTGTGAAATGCAACTATGGAAGAATACGGACAAAAATACAGAAACTACTACTGACTAAACTGCCTAAACTGAACTGGAAAATGAAAGGAAACAAACTAAACTGCAAACAACTAAAATGCAAATGTTTTTGGTTGATGCAAGATTGCTCTTGAACCAGGGATGCTCCTTCATCAAACATCTGAGGTTATTGAAAAAGTGAGTCCCTCACTTTGCTGGGGCTAGGGGAGAACCAAGACGATCAACCATAGCCTGGGAAATCCAAGATGAATCTTCTTCCGGTTTGCTTTTCCACTTCACAAGATATTATTTGTATTGTATTCCTCTAGTGTTGCGTCTAACTCTGCTATCCAAAATGTCTTTAATTTGCTCCAGTGCTTGTTGTAGTAACTGCTTCTTCAGGTCTTCTTCCATGCTGTCACTGAACTCTGCTTCATGATACTGATAAAGGTCTGCAATGTTGGAAATAGGTGATATACCCAATGTCTCTGGTAACTCCACTTCATATGCATTTCCTAAATCAAATTTTTTGAGTATCTTATAAGGTCTAAACTTCTTCATCTTCAACTTGTTATATGTCCCAATTGGAAATCTTTCTTTTCTCAAGTATACCATTACTTCATCTCCAACTGCAAATTCCTTGTCTTCTCTTCTCATCTTCTTTTTCCTTATACTCACTGTTCACATCCTCCAAATGCTTCTTCACCTGATTATGTACTGTCTTCATGTGATCTACAAATTCTTCTGCTTCTGCACTTCTCTTTTCTTCCATATCCATGTCCCTCAATTCTGCAACTCCTCTAGGGTTTACTCTGGTAACAATCTCAAATGGTGTTCTTCTAGTACTCCTATTTACTGAATTATTGTATGCAAACTCTTCTTGTGAAAGAATCAAATCCCAACTTCCTGTCTTCTCTCCAACCAAACATATCAACAAATTTCCCAAACTCCTATTCACTACTTCTGTCTGTCCATCAGTCTGTGGATGAAAAGTTGAACTAAACTTTAAATCTATCTTCATCTTCTTCTAAAGTGTCTTCCAAAAGTATCCAAGAAATCTGGTGTCTCTATCTAAAATTATACTCTTAGGTAATCCATGTAATCTCACAATCTCCTTGAAAAATTAGTCTGCTATATGCACTGCATTAGTTGTCTTCTTACAAGGTATGAAATGAGCCATCTTTGAAAATCTATCAACCACTACAAATATTAAATCATGTCCTCTCTGTGTCTTCGGCAATCCCATTACAAAATCTATGCTTATGTCTTCCCAAGGTCTCTTTGGTACTGTCAAAGGTTTATACAATCTAGTATTCTTACTACTCCCTTTTGCAACTTGACAAACTCTACAACTTGGCACAAATTTCCTAACATCCTTATGTATCTGAGGCCAAAAGTAGTTTTCACTTACTGAAGCCATTGTCTTGTCAATACCAAAGCCAATCTACCACTATGTTTAACCTTGATCAAATTATCTCTCATTGAACTCTTAGGTATGTACAACTGATTTCCTCTAAACAACATATCTTCCTGAATGAAATAATCCGGCCACTTACTCCTATCTATCACAATAGGTTCCTTACATGCTTTCCAAGGTTCTACAAAATTAGTGTCTCCCTCATACATGTTCTTCAATTCATCAAAACCCAACACTCCAACTCTCATCTCTATCAACAAGTTTCTTCTTCTACTCAACACATCAGCAACTTTGTTTGATTTTCCACTCCTATGCTTCAACACAAAAGTGTAACTCTGCATGAACTCTACCCATCTCATATGGCATTGATTCAACCTACCTTGACTGTTCAAATACTGCAATGCTTGATGATCTGTATATAGTATAAACTCCTTAGGCAACAAGTAATGTCTCCACTTCTTCAAGGCTTGAATTATGGCATAGAACTCTTGATCATAAAAATAGTATCTTCTCCTTGCATCATTCAACTTCTCACTGAAATATGCTACAGGTCTACCTTCTTGACTTAACACTTCTCCAATCACATTCCCACTTGCATCACAATCAACTTGAAATACCTTATTGAAATCTGGTAATGCCAACACAGGTTGCTCTGTAACTTTCTACTTCAACAATTCAAAACTTTTATCCACTCCTAATGTCCACTTAAAGTCTTTCCTATCACCTCTCATTATCTCTATCATAGGGTTACATATTGAACTAAATTTTTTGATGAACTTCTGATAAAAACTAGCCAATCCATGAAATGATCTAACCTCTCCAATTCTCTCTGATGTAGGCCATTTAATAATTACTTTCACTTTCTCAAGGTCCATCTTCAATCCTTCCACAAAAATTAGAAATCCCAAATATACCAACTCTTCCTTCATGAAACTACATTTCTTGATGTTTATCAGCAATTTTTCTTCTCTAAATCTCTGCAAAACTTGTCTAATATGACACAAATATTCCTCTTTTGTCTTACTAAAAATTAGAATATCATCCAAGTATACAATCACAAACTTACCCAAGAATTTCTTCAAGACTTCATTCATCAATCTCATGAAAGTACTCGATGTATTTGTCAATCCAAAGCGCATCACTAACCACTCATACAATCCTTCATTTGTCTTAAAAGCAGTCTTCCATTCATCTCCTCTGATTTTTGTATGATGGTATCCATTCTTCAAGTCTATCTTTGTAAAATATCTTGCTCCACTCAAACAATCCATGATATCATCCATCCTAGGTAAAGGAAATCTATACTTAACTGTGATCTTGTTTATTGCTCTCGAGTCAGTACACATTCTCCATTCTCCATCTTTCCTAGGTGCTAATACTACAGGTACTACACAAGGACTCAAACTTTCACTGATGAAACCTTTCCTCAGCAACTCCTATAGTTGTCTATTCAATTCTTCATTCTCTGTCGGTGTCATTCAGTGTGCTACTTTGTTAGGGAAACTTGCTCTCGGTATAAGATCCATGTGATGACTGATACTCCTTATAGGTGGCAATCCTTCAGGTACATTATCTGATATGATGTCTTCATACTCTGTCAACAACTATTTTATCTCCTCCAGTTGTTCTCCTCCAGTCTCTTTCTTCAATGTTTTAAGTTTCTTAGGAATCAAAGCATAACACATATTCTCATGTCTCAAACCATCAAGAAATTTTCTTCCATCTACCAGACAAATTATAGCATTTCCACATACTTCACTCTTAGGATCATCCTCTAAAGGAATCAAATTAATTCTCTTTCCATTATTTGTTATAGTGTATTTATTATTTCTTCCATCATGTATAGCTTTTCTATCATACTACCAAGGTCTACCCAACAAGATATGACAAACATCCATAGGCATAATATCACACAAGACTTCATCATGATAAGATCCAATATGAAATTTCACCAAACATTGTTCACTCACCAGTACCTTATGATCATCCTGAATCCATGCTATCTGATAGGGCTTAGGGTGTTTCAATCTTTCCAACTTCAACTTAGTCACCATCTCCTCTGAAACTAGGTTATCTAAACTACCCCTATCAATCACAACTTTAGAACACTTACCTCCTGATTTGCATCTTGTCTTGAACAAACTTTTCCTCTACGGTGGTTCCTCATTTATTTCTACTTGAAATAGTGCTCTCCTCATCACCAATGATTCTCCTTTCTCTAGCTTACCAACAGAACTCAATGATCTAACATGTTCTTCTTCAACATAGGCTGCTCTTCCACTCTTCTCCATCTTCTTACTTGCACTACCCTGGTTACATTTGAATGCTCTATGTCCTTCACCTCCACACTCGAAACAAGTACCTCTAAATGTTCTCTTATTAAATCCTCTTCCCTCCCTTCTGTATCCTTCATTCTGGTATGCACTAGGGTTTCTTCTCCAGTAAAATGTTTTGTCATCTCTCTAGTAAGAATTATTATCTTTGTCCTCCTTTCTGAATGTGCTATCAAACTTATTCTCCTCTGAATGTGATCTATCTCCTCCAGAAAATATTCTACCTCTCTAAAATTTACCTCCTCTGCCTCTCTATCTTAGATCATGTCTTTTATTCAACGTCTCTTCAACTTTTAGGCCAAACTGATATGCTTCCTCCAAAGATGACATCCTCACCAAACTTAGTTCTTCTTGAATGTTCAATCTCAGTCAATTGATGTATCTAGCCACTTTCTCCTTGCTTGCTTCAATATGTTTTGTCCTTATGATCATCTTATGAAATTCTTCAGTGTACTCTTTCACAAATTTCTCCTTTTGTCTCAGGTTTTGCAATCTTTTCAACAGCTCCAACTCATAGTCAGCAGGTATGAATTGGTTCTTCAATTTTGTCACCATCCTATCCCATTTCATAATCTTTTCTTTCCCTCTTATATTTCTTTCCACCATATAGCAGCATGTCCTTTCAATTTTGTCTTAGCAAATTTCACCTTCTTCGAATCTTCAATTTCTTCATACTCAAAGTATTCTTCCATGTCATTTATCCAATCAATCAATTCTTCAGGGTTCAAATTACTAGCATAATTCGGTACATCAACTCTAGGTATTTTCCCAATCTTCAAAATAGCTCGCAACATCTTTACTTGATATGATTCTTCTTCTTCATCACCTCCTTGGGTTTTGCCAATTTGCTCGATAGATTGAAATTCTTCTTCATCATCACTTTCAACATTAGGTCTCGGTGGCAATCCTCTTTGCCTATCTTCTTCAATAGTATCCAAATGAATTCGCATTATTTTCATCATTTCCATCATCTCATCCATCCTACCAGCCATTGTTCCAACAATAACAACTCTCCTCGGTGGCATTCTTCCTAGGATCAAGTATAAACTACCTCAAGTTTGGCGATCGAGCTACAAGGTGACAACTGCCTCACAATCAGTGATCGGTTGTGACACAAGTAACCTACCTCATTTCGGTGATCTGTCCATAGAAAGATCTTATAGAATTCCCTCACTAACTTCGCTCAACTCGCTCCCAAAGATTCAAACTTTCTCTTTGATACCACTTGGTGCAGTCACGGTAGGAGGGTTCACAGAGTGAGCTGTCCAGGTTGTGCAGCAAGAGTAAACACAATGGACACAACTCAAAGATATGAAACAAACATAGATTCAGTCATTTAGTATATCATAGAATTCAAATACAATCTGGCTGGCATCATGCAGGTTTACAAGTAGGGCTCAAAGGCCTGATTACAAAATATCAGAATATGTTCAAGATACAGCTTTGAAGTCCCTTTGCAAAGGAGCCAAACTCTCTATCTTCTAAATCATGAGAATTATGCTAATTGCTTTCCTAGGGATATATTACATCTTCATATATCATCTTTGGTACAAAAGATTCCTCTACGTCGGCCAAGGAAGGTCACAAACTCCAATGAAGAGCTGTAACATGTGTACACGAATAGGTCAGACCTAATCATGTAGAACACCTCCGCAAATGAATGGAATGATGTGCGGATCTCGAGGAAGGTTGGCCATGAACTAAAGATCACTGAATGATGTGTCGTTAAGCTCCACAAGTTGAGGAATGCTTCGCAAGTCTTTTCCTTTAGTTGATTATTAGAGACTGTTAGGATGCTCTGTTCTGATAAAATAGTCGATCTTCTGATAGCAATATATTTCTGGTACTTAATCCAAATGCTCTAAATTTTGGATATGAAGTAGATGAATGAATCTAGATGTTAAGTCTAGCTCCGCAAGGTGTGAAATGTAACTACAGCAGAATGCGGACCAAAATATAGAAACTGCTACTAACTGAACTGCCTGAACTGAACTGCAAAAAACTGAAATGCAAATGTTTTTGGTTGATGCAAGATTGCTCTTGAACTAGGGATGCTCCTACATCAAAATCATTGCATTATTATCTAATCTTTGACTAAATCACTTAAATTGATCGCTAGCTTTATATTAGTCTTGTTTATTTATATATTAGTGTTTATAATAATATTAGTTTATAATAAGATTTAATTTATATTACTATTAATAATAATATTTATATTTATATTAACAATTACATTTGTTATTTATATTTAATAATATATATTATATATTATAACTATATTAATTTATAATACTTAATTTATTATTTAAGTATATTAAATCTATATTATTTAATCCATTACAATATTTTAATGTCATTCATATCTTTAATTTGAATGAATAGTACATAATTGATTCAATTTGTAGAGGGACATGACATGTAGATCCTAAAAGGGTTAGATTTGTAAGAACTAAGTTGAAAGGACATGCTACTTTTTGGTGGAAAGAACAACAATTCAAGAGAAATAGGGAGTCCAAAGAAAGGGTAAAAAAATGAGATATGATGGTTGTGAAAGTGATAAGACAATCTATACCCATTGATTATGGATTGGAACTATTAAAGAGGTTGCAAAATTTGAGATAGAGGCATAGGTGATATGATGTGGAGTCTGATCAGTCTCCAAGAGGGAGATTGTTATTATATGGAGCCTATCAGACTCGGAGATTAAATTTTCCCCACTTTTGTCAACGCAGTTTCCCCCCAAAGTATTTATTAGGGGAGTGTAGTTCCCTTGAAGCAGAAATTACCTACTATTTCATAAAGGCATCAACATTAATTTTTTCTATTGGATGACATATAAAAAACCCTATTTTTTGTAACCGACATAAGTATTGATAAAATGGATGGAGAAGGCAAAAAGGTTTAAGGGTTAGGGTTACATATGATATTACACTGTAGCATATTGCAACGATATTGAGTTGGATGAGATTGCTAGTTGTAATCAGTTCTATTTTTTGCTGGATAATAATATTGGACTCTCTATTTGTGGATGTAGCCTGAGTTTGGATGAACCACATTAAAATTATTTCTCACTATTTTATTTCTGTGTATTTTCATTCCTCTATTTAATCTCTGATTATCTACATTTAATTGATATCTTATGCCTGCTATTCCTAACAATAGGACTATTAAATAATATATGGAATGATTTTACAAAATTATTATTAGGACAAGACATGGTGAAGAAAGAAAAGAGAAGGTTGCAAGATATATCAATGGATTGAGGGAAAGCATTCAAGAAGAGATGAGTCTGGTCAAGTTGACAACCATAGATGAAGCATATCAATTTGCAATCAAGGTGGAAGAAAAGCTAAATAGGAGATTTGAACACAATAAAAATTGGCAGAGGAAGAGAAGAAAGATAACAAAGAGAAATATCACAATGTGAAAACAAAATACCATATAGGGAGGAAAGAAAGATTGATAGCACATATTATAGGGACAATGGTAAATACCACAATGAAGGAGGATGTAGTAATACTTACCACAAAGATGGGGATGATGGTGATTCATATCCTAGAGGTAGGGAAGATAGCAATACATATATAAATGATAGATATTAAAGAGGTAGATGAAGATATGAGAGAAATGAGGGAAGATATTATAGAGGAACATGTTTTAAGTGTGGAGAAGAAAGGCATTGAGCATTTGAATGTTCTCAAGGTCAAGGGAAGAAAGAAGAAGGTAGTGCACAAGTTGTGTTTGCGAATGAGGAACCTGATGGTACCATGTTAAAATTTTCCATGGCTTTGGTCATTTGCAAATATGTATTAGGTCTGTGATTTAGGATTTTTGCAAAACAATGTAAATCCAAGCTAAAATCCTTGAGGGAAGCCCTAGAACCCTTTTATTTCACTTCCTATCTTACAGTCACCACTTTTCCCCATAATTGAAAAAACTATATTTGGTAACCAAGTGTTTCTGTGTTCATATCTAATCCTAGTAAGACATGAGCCATTTTTTAGAACTAATTTTGTGCCAGGTGTCGAGTACCACTAACCCTTTTTGGCAGGTTACATCAATATGTGCTTTTCCACCGATTCAATGACATTCAATATTGATCGACCAAGATGATTATGGAATTGTGAAATAAGTGCTAGCTCCTTAAGAAGTGTCGCGTACTATGAATGGTGGGCCCCTCCCCCAAATAAAGGTTACTTCTAAGTGTTTCCTCTATTCCACCAAACCTCACTCAAGGGCCCCAGCCAGCATCCGCGGAAAGGTAGAAGTATGACATTTACTTGCCACATATGAAAGAAGATATCTAACTGGAGGGTACATGTTCTGACACCATGGATTTTTGGTCCTCCATCATTCTATTGGGTTGTTGATCAGTGTGCCTCGATGAATGGCAGAATCACGGAATGCCACCATGTGGCGGAGATGGCATAATATTTGTGGACTGCCCATTCCAGAATATAATAAAAAATATGAAAATGGGTAGTTCTATTAAAGGTTTTAATAAATGCCTCTAGACGTGTCCTTACCATCAAATCTTTGAGATTGATCATGGCTATTGGGTATCTATAAAAATCATAAAATTTGACGGTCAGTATTCAAATATCCCACAGCGCATAATCTTGCATGGTCTAGTTCATCTAAAATGAAGTGAAGACAGATGTGACTACTTCCAGTTCGGGACTAGTGTTATTAATATAAGGCATATCTCAATTCCTTCAAACACTCACTATGTCAGAAATCATCAAAGTGCTAAAGAATTAAAGCTAAAGGTTGCTGCAGTACCTCCGCTAGCTGGTTCGAAAAAAGCTCCATAAAATAAGCCCAGTGAGTCATTTGTTCCTCCCATCTGCATTTTCCTTTTCCATTAGGGTTTTCCATTTCCCTCTGATTGAAGGAATTACATTCTGTGATAAGAATTGAGTCAACCCCTGAAAACTAGAAGAGATAATCCTTATCCTGAGTCCTCCATCTTAATAATGGCCCCACCTAAAACCCAGGTTCCCTCTAGTACCCAAAAATGAGCGTTACATGAAGACCTAGTGAAGCAAATCCTAGGCTCAAGTTCACAAAGGGTAAGGGTGACTGGTCTGGAAGGTATTAAGGGGTTAGTTGATAAATATATTGATTATAGGGATGCTAAAATCCCTATCCATGGTTGGTCCCTTTTCTGTCACTGGTGGAGCAAGGGGAATGCTCAAGCGCCACTGTCATATGTGTGGGAGAGTGGCCTGGGAAAATTGGTGGTTACCAATGTATTTGAAGATATTGAGTTTCTCCAGGCCATGGCGGCTAACTATGATGAAACGTTCAAAGCAATTAGAAGCATGAAGGGATGAATTCCAGTGGAAATTAACAGAGAAACCATTGCCAAAGTTTTTAGATTAAACTTGGTTACTTCAACAAAAATTGATGGAGATAGATTTAAATCCCTGTATGCAAAGGACAGGAGTAGCTACAGAACCATGTATTTGCCTAAGTCTAGGGAAAAGGGGCTAAATAGTAAATCAGTAAAAATCCCCTACAGTGAGTAGGAACCCTTCAAGCTGATTACTTTTGAAAATTATTTTGCTAAAACTTACTATGCTCTTTGTCAAGTACTGGGAGAAGATAAGAGGGAGTGCATCCCTATTGATCTTACTTATATGGCTGCAGACATCCAACACCCATCTCACAATGCCCAATTTGATTTTGCTTCTTATTTAGCACAACATATCCATTAGGGATTGGTAGACATTAGAAACTACAAGGAGTCAGTCAAATTCAGATGGTTCTCATTGCTCTACCATATGTTCTTATATCATGGAAGAACTCAAGGTGTATGGCACCCTAAGCTAATGGTCAACCTTGTTGACAACAGAGGGAATGAATTGCCTGTCCAATGTTGGACACACATTTGGGATAGAAATGACACCCATTCCAATTATAGGTTCTTGAGGGATTACTTTGTGATTACAATATTAAAACACTTCCATCCAGACATACCCAAGATTCCAGAACCATTAATGAATTTCCTCAGACCTGCAGTAAGGGTCCCCCCTCTATATATCAAGCATAATTGGGGTGATTTCATCCCCCATGAAGAGGGTACAATTTTTAGAATCTATGGCACCCCTGTTGGTCCGCACTATTCACCCAAGCATGTGCCATTGAGGCTAGGTTTCTTGGAGATCATTTGGCAACTGACTGAGACAAAGAATGCTCACCTGAAAGGGAAAAAGAAAGGATCTTTCTTTCCCTTCTTAACAGTGTTTTCTGACTTCAAACTAAATAAGGAAGGATTCCCTAAGTTGAATGTAAAATTACTGCCTTTCAAAATGGCACAGGAAAAGCCCAGATTCTCTGATCCTAAGGGATTTATCAATAACATTAGAAAGAGTATTAGTAGGTCTTATCTTCCTCATCAAGTTTTCTTTCCTAAAGATGTTATTAGGAATTCTCTTTCTGATGATGAAGTAAAATTAAAAAGAGCAAAGTGGACATTCTATACAAGGTATGAAGAAAGAGTAAAGAGGAAGAATCCATCTTCCAATGGACTTTTCTTAGAGGTTGATGACGCCATCAACATAATTAAAAGGATTTTGTCTCATATTGATGAATTGGTTGACATATAGGATCAAGAACCTACTCAGGTCCCTATGGAAGAAAGACCATCATACTAGTCCCCTGCTAGAAATCTAATAAAGTACACTTTCGAAAGGAGAAACAAATATGAAGAGGTCAAAGCACAAGCCCCTCAGGCCCCTCCACCAACTCAATTAACACTATCTTTGCCACCACCTCCTCAATCCTCTTCCCCTTCTGCACCAACAACTGAAGATGAGTCTCTCCCTAAAGAGCCTCCTCCAAAAAGAGCAAAGATTGAAGTAAGCCCTCTGGTGGACTACCCTGATGACAAAGAAGATATGAAAATAATAGAGGAGGAAATATAGACTGAGATGCCATCCCCTAGCCAAGATATGCCAGAAGGATTGCCTTTGGATAGAATTTATGATATTACCATAAGAGGCAATGACATCTCAGATGACATCAAGATTGTTGCATGTAGAAATTTTATTATTGATATTTATTTTCTAAATACTAAGGAATTTCAAGATTTCTTATGGAAAAGTAGAAGAGGTGAATATGAGAAAAGACTGGAGGAAGAAGTATCCTGGTCTCCTCAAGAAACCCATGATCAAATAGCTATCAGGGTACTCACATAGATGAAGGATGAAGTTAAAAACATCTCTGTAGATCAGGGAAGGCAAATAGTTAGAGAGAGTGGGATCTTATTACTCCTTGAGTGGGACATAGCCTCTGCTATTGTTCTGGACACTACAAGAAGGTAAGATAATGTCTTTTCCACAGAAGAGGAAGCTGAGGCTGCACTAATAGGTGCTAAGTTTAACCCAAAGTGGGATACCTTAGCCATATGGGCTTTAGCACCCAACACTAACAAACCTCTAGTTGCAGAACTTGATAGGAATTTTAAGGGTGGCTTAATAGTAAAGAGGGCCTCAAAGACTCCCACTACAGAAGCATCAGAACTAGTGGTAGAGGTTACAAAATTCAACAAGGCAACCACAAATGTTCTTCAAGAAAAATATGATGCCTTGTTAAAAGACTATATTGCCATAATACCAGAATATAATAGGTTGAAACAAAAGGAGATACAATGGAAGCATCAGGCTTCAACATCTGCCTCATCACAAATAGCACTAGTGGCTAGGGATTCTAATCTCCTTCTTCCTGGTTCATCTTCTCCATCAAGGTCTTCTCTTGAAAGGGAAATCAAAAACTTACAGCAACAGGTTGAGTCATTTGAAGATATTTTTACATATGCTTTTGATAGACAACAGGAAGATAATTGATCTATTATCTTAGGAATTCTAAAATTATTAATAAACAAAGTGTTTATCCAGGCTATCAGCATTCACAAGTGCTACTATGATTTGTCATTAATCATCAAGAAAATTGCATATGACAAGGAAAGAACAATGCCTCTATTCGATAAATGGATTCCTAGGATCATTTCTTTATTAGGTATTTGTAAGGGAGCTAACCATGATCCTAACACTCCCAATCAGATTAAACAGGTCTATGTAGCAGTGAAGGAAGCAAGAGATCTCCAGGCATTCATAAATTGCCTTGAAGAGAAGGCATTGAATTTGATTCAAGGGTTTGATAATGACATAGTGGCGATAATTCCTCCAATAAAGAATGAAGGCGGTGATACTAAGCCTGGACAACTATGGATCCTCTAGTTTGATAATATTGTCCTTATTATCTTTTTCTTTCTCTACTAGATTAATAAGATAGATATTTCCATGTTTAGCACTAGTATCAACAAATTATGGGACTCTTGTCAACTAGCTACTGATTTCACAAGAGGACATTTAGTTCTGGCTAAATACAACAATAGATATTTATCCTCTGTGGATAAATTAATTAATTTCCAATGGCCCACAGAAGACCAATATCGAGCATGGGATAAAAGATACAATGAGCTGCCTGATGTTTGAGGTATTGGTTGTGAGATCTTTTTGTTCGAAGAATATGGACACATGTCTGCCCTATAAAAAAATTGTTTTCTTCTCTTATGTAACTATCGTTTGTTTCATAAGGCAATTGTGAAATGTAAGAAGTAAAAGTTGGCCGAAGTTTGTTATATTTTCTTCAAAAGTACAAATCCCAAAGGCTACGAGTCTTATGAACAAACTTGTAACATTTTTTGTTCCTATGACAAATATCTGGGAGGAATCAGTTATCTTTGAGAAATTTGTCAAGGTTAGAAGGTGACATCTGTTTCTAGGTCTGAAGCTTGTTTTTGCTCCCTTGTTCTTATAAAAGGGAATTCAGGACCTAGTTACAAGGATCTTGGAGAAATTTTCTATAGTATAATGCTGTATCATACTAATTAGTTTTTTACTTCTAGGAGTGTTTTCAAGAAGATAAGATCATTTGTATTTGCAATGTTAGCATAAAGTTACAGTAACTCAGTATTTTGAATATATTGTTGAGGTTCATAACATATTGTCTCCTACAGTTGTGTCTTTTATTATGTTTTTGAATGAATTGATAAAATTATCAATATTGTTCATCTTCATAGTCTTTCCTGTGTAAGGATATTGAATATAATAGATGTATGCAAGGATAAGAATGAATTCTATGATCTGATTTCAAGGTGTGGTGATGTAATGTATCATGTAATGTATCATTATAGTATTATCAATAGAGTTGCAAGTGTGCTTTTATGCCAACTTCATTTATATTCATTTTTTTTTACTCTGTAACCCCAGGATTAGGCACTGATCTTGTTGGTATCTGGATCGGTAGAGGGTTTGCCAGTTCCAATGCACAGGAAGATTCGGCCAACAAATATAGGAGGTTGTGTGAGCTACCTCCCCTTAACTTTTGGTTCTGCCGCACCAAGGGGGGAATCCCTATAGCTAAATGGTTTAACTTCGACTCACCCAATAGAAAGATTTAGCTTTACAATAATAGGCAGAATACTCTCATGTTTGGACCAAGATTTGTGTGATAAATCACAAGGTTGGCAACTTTCTTAGACATATCTAACTAGTTTACGATGAGAGTATGCAGGGGTTCTAATCCTACTCCTACAAACTAACAGGTTGGAAATATGAAAGGATTTGTGTTTATGTTTTGGATGCAAGACAGGGGGTTTTGGATCACAACTACTACACAAGGGCAGACCGGTGCCTATCTCAGGGCAAGGAGTCAACTAGACATATACAAGAGAATGATTTGCACTAGCATTCAAGTTTCAAGGGGTTAGGACTAGTATTTGCCTTACAAACACCACCCAAGGATAAGTATTTAACTGCCTCTACTTAAAAATATCCTTGCTGACATACAACCTTCTTCATACTTAACCTAAAATAGTTTAATCCAGTCCTTGAATGGAAGTTAGAGATCAAGCATGCAATACAACAAATCTATATCCTAGAATCTGAGAAACCCTTAGCAACTAGATTCAAAAGAAGGGATGCATACAACAAATGGAGACAAACAACTAAACACATGCAATAAAGCATTTTTCATATAAAAGTGATATGAAACTAAACATATGTGCAAGGTGCATTCAATGCAACTCATAAACTCACAAAAGAGATAGAGTAGCCAAGAAATGCTCTGATCTTCGTTATTATCTCCAAAAATTTTGCCCAAGTCTTCAACAACCAGAAATGAGTAACACAGTCTGCCTTTTATAGTAAGACTGTGTACTTAGTAATAATTACAAAGCATTTTCAAAATCCTGCCAAATACATTGCACCATCAGAATGGCGCCCAAAAATATTTAATGTAGCAGGGAGACAAAAGGAAAGGAGCAGGTGGAATCGGGGAATGTGCAGCCAACTGAAGATTTCCTTCATTAAAATGGTAGCTGGCTTGTCAATCATCGACCCATACCTCTACACCTCAGCCATAAATGCCAACCTACTCGCGGCCCCTTAGAATGCAGTGGTTACATGCTTTTACAACTCTTCCTGCCTGAAAATGTGGCCACAGATACAAAGAAAATCCTTCGCTTTCTGAGAATCTGCAAATGGCTGTCGATTTCCTCCCTATCGCTGAGATACATGGCCTCAAATCACTTGAAAAGTCAACAACCAATCAAAAAGTGCCACGTAGACAATTTTACCCCTTTGAATTTTCCTAGCGCAAACATACATTTTGCCTTTTCCGCCCACTTTGCCTTTTTCGCCTGAAATGCACATTCAAATTCTTGTATATGCAAAAGCACATACATACAACTACCCTTTTTCACCTTCAAACCCTTGCATGTGCAATTGCATGTATATACATTTGCCCTTGGACATGTGGCAGCCGCTGACTGGTTCTCCATTGCTAAGCATTGGCCTTTGTATCTCCATCGGCGATCCAATGTATTTCTATTTGCATCTGTGGTTGTATGTATGAGATTGTATATACATAAAATCACCAATATACAAGGCAGACCCCAAAACTCTATGAAACAAAATGAAATCATTATCGGGTCCGGCTTGCATCTTACCTCCTTTGCATATTAGCATATACAAGCACCAAACCTACAAGCAACGGACCCCAAATATTTATAGAACAATTTGAAATCACACTCTGGTCTAGCTTGTATCTCCTCCATTTGCATATCGCTTTGTATATTGCACATACAAATGCAATATACATACCGCGGACTCCAAATTTTATAAAGCACATTGAAATCATATTTGGGTTCGGGCCTTGCATCTAACTCTTTGCATCTTCACATTGTATGTCAGCATATACAAGCACCTAACATACAAGCCGCAGACCCCACCGCTGAATTTGCCAAATTTGACTTTTAAGTCGGGTCTGGCTTGTATGTCGCGAATGTATATAACCAATGTATATCGCATATACAAATGCAAACATACAAGGAAAACATACATTGATCTTTGTATGTGAGGACCCCACCTATTGTACATCGGCCTTGTATGCATTGGGCCTTTGTACCTACAACTTGTATATTGCCCTTGCACATTTAGATGTACATTCTACTTTGTATGTCTGTTTTGTAGATTGAACACATACAATCCCCTTTGTATGCCTGTGGGCCCCACCCTTTGTATATCGGCCCTTTGTACATTTCCTTTTCATATGGCGAATGCATATCACATATATAATGTGACTTCTATACGAGATACAAAGCCTTTGTATGTGAGACGGACCCCACCAAATGTATCTCCCCTTTTGTATGTTGATCTTGCATGCACCATCCTTGTATCTTTGCAATGTACATTTCCTTTGTATGTGTGCTCGCCTTTGTATCTTTTCCATTGTATAATGACCTTGCATATCTGTCTTGAATATTCAAATTTCTAAACCTTTTTACATACAAGCAAGGAATATTCCCAGAATCTACGATATACATACTACCATTTTTGCACCCTTTGAAGCCGATTGAACATACAAACCATCTTGTATGCCCGAATGTACATTTGAACCTATATGTACATACAAACAACCATGCACATACAAAGACACATGCATACAACTATTTTTTGCATTTTACAACTAAGAAGGCCAAAAGACTTTAAAATTTTTGAGGGTTTAAATGAAAAGACCAATAGATTTTCAAGCTCAAAACCCTAAATGCAGGTGCATGCACCAACAGATCTTTTGATGGTTGTCATTCTCAAAATCTAAAATCTCCCTGATCATTCTAGATGAATCAAAGAATAGTTATAATTTTGATATTTATTTTGATTAAGTTATGTTTTGCATGTTCCTTTACAAATAATAAGATAAGAGCTTAAAGAATCTAGCCCATCCTTTTACTATATCATACATTCTTTCAAGCAATTTATGAGGAACATATCTATGATAGGAACAGTATTGACAAGATAATATCTCTGGAAAACCCCATCCATTTGAGTAGAACACTGTTATCCCCAAGAAAAGAAGACATCAGTTAAAGAGAGATAGCCAGAGAATTAGGGATAAATCCATCTACATAGGAAGACCATCCTTGGTTTCACAGAGCCAGAAGTGTAGAGGAAGAAAAGGGTGATTGAGAAAGCCATATCACCCTAATCTCCTATTCGTTGGCCAATTCCTCAAAGTAGATTAATCATTAATAAGTGGCTATTTTATAGAGTTGTTATGAAAATCAGGTTGGGAATTTAAAACAACCAACAGAACCCTAGAGATCAAATGATTCAAACAATGACCCCAAATATAGAGAATCACTTATCATGAGGAGATCTTTGTTTAAATGTGATGACCAAGAAGAACCCATATGAAGAAAGAACTTGTTTAGAACTAGATGCAAGGTAGGATGTAATTTTTGTAAAGTTGTTATTGATAGTGGTAGTATAGATAACCTAGTATCTAAATAGATGGTCAATAAATTAAAGTTGAAGAGGTCGAAGCACTGAAGTCCATATAAGACTGCTTGGCTATAGAAGGATTATAAGTTAACGGTCAATGAATAATGTTTGGTGAGATTCAAAATATGGACATATCATGATGAAATCTTATGTGATGTAATTCTAATGGATGGATGCCACATGTTGTTGGTACAACCATGGAAATTTGATAGGAGTGTTGCAAATAATGGGAGAGAAAATATGTACATTATAATAAAGGATGGTAGGAGACCTAGATTAATGCCATTGAAAGATAGGGAAGATCAAGTTTGAAGTAATGAGAGAATATGTTTTTTGGATGGGAGAAGATTCTTGGATGGTTTGAGACATGAAAATGTAGGTTTTTCTTTGATTCCTAAGATATATGCAACACCGCAAGTTCGAAGAACACCATTGCAAGTGATGAGGAGAGATTGTAGGAGGAAATATTAAATTTTCTAATATAGTATGAAGACATCATATTAGAAAATATGTGAGATGGATTGCCACCAGTAAGAAGTATCAATCATCATATGGATCTAATACCAAGATCTAGTTTTCCAAAAAAAGAACTACATAGGATGACAATGGTAAAAAATAAAGAATTGAATAGGCAAGTGTAAGAGTTGTTAAGTAACTGGTTGATTAGAGAAAGTTTGAGCCCATGTGTGGAACCTATGGTATTATCACCCAGGGAGAATGGTAAATAGAGAATGTATACTAATACTAGAGTAATCAATAAGATCGCATTGAGGTATAGATTCCCATTTATGAGGATGGATGACATAATGGATTGTTTGAGTAGGGCAAGGTACTTTAAAAAGAATAATTTGAAGAGTGGTTATTGTTAGATAGGATAAGGGAAGGAGATGACTGGAAGACAATATTTAAGACTAATGAAGGATTGTATGAGTGGTTGGTTATGCCCTATGGATTGACTAATGTACCAAGTACATTTATTTATTAGAAATTTCAGTCATCTTCCTTATGATATTCTGAAATTTCTAATTTCTACAGTGTCAGGGGGCACCAATCACCTTTCTTATGATAAAATGTCAAATGGATTGTTGAAAGTAGATTCCATAAGGATTGAAATTTCTAATTATAAATTTCAGTCATCTTCCTTATGATATTCTAAAATTTCTAATTTCTACAGTGTCAGGGGGCCACCAGTCATCTTCCTTATCATAAATTGTCAAATGGATTGTCCAAAGTAGATTCCATAAGGACTGAAATTTCTAATTTGAAATTTTAGTCATCTTCCTTATGATAAATTGTCAAATGGATTGTCGAAAGTAGATTCCATGGGGTCATCTTGGAATACATTGTTGCTCTACATGGACGTGTAAGCATTTCCTAGCCATTCGATCTCGTCAATTTTCAACATTTCCTAGCCATCCGATCTCGTTGGCCTCTCCTATAAAATGGAGATCACGAAAATCACGAACACAAGGAAGGCTACACTTGAACATCTCTTTGCAAGGTATGGATTTTCCTTCTCTTGTCTCAAAGTTTAGATATTAGAATTTCCTCCATGTATGATAGTAATGATAGTAATCTGTCCTTAAAGCACCATTGCTCTTTATTTTTATCCAACACAGGGTTTCCTTTGGCCTATTATTTTAATTAATTCATCCGAGTGAGGTGAACAACGATATAAATAGAATGTCTTCTGAATTTGGCCATCAAGAAGCCCTGAATTTGCAGATAAAGGAGGTTGTAGAAGAAAAGAGGAAATATGCGACTTGTGTATTAACACTTAAGGGGATATCTCTCATATTCTTTAGGCTCTATCTCAGTCATTGGCAGAGCCTCCCTAGTTTGATCACTATGATGATCTAGTTATTCATTTGTTCTTTAATTTTTGTAGTTCTCTTTTATATTATTTATCATAAAATGATCAAGGAAGAGCAACTAATATCAGAGAGAAACCCAAATAACCATGAAACTACCATAGTTGCCGGTTGCTCAGGTTAGCTATGTGTTTTCTTCTTATTTGTGTTTATGACAATCATAGTCTATGTTCTCGTTGGCATCAATGCCATCAGCAAATTTAATGGTGTTCATAACGCACCATAAATTGTTGCTTTGGCTTGCTGGGATAGCTTGTTTGTCAAGTTTGTTTGTTTGTCAAGTGTGTTTTCTTGTAGGTGTGTTTGTCAAGTATATTTACTGTAGCAGCTATGTGTTTCTCTTATCAGTTGATGACCATCTTGTTTAATCTTGGGTTTCCTTAAATCATCGCCAGTTCGATGGCCAAAGTCAAATTGTGCTCAATAAATCATTCTCAGTTCCTTATGTATGTCTTATGCTCCATCCTTTGTCAAGTCTATTGAGCTATGTGTTTCTGTTATTGTTGATGGTCATCTTGTTTGGTCTTGGTACCCTTAAATCATTCTTAGTTCAATGGCCAAGTGAAATTATTTATTACTTTTTGTAGGGATAAGTTGTAAAATTATTATTAAAAGTTTGATTATTAATAAATGTGATATTTAAATAGAATGGTCTTTCTTCAAGATTTTTTTGTCTTTCAATCTTCTCAATCCTCAACTCTATTAGACTTAAATGATTTTTTTTATTTAAAAAGTTTCAATTTTACATATTATACATTTCAACTTTCAATCTTCTCAATCTTTAGCTCTATTGGACTTAAATGATTTTTTAATTTAAGAAGTTTTAATTTTACATATTGTACATTTCAACTTTCAATCTTCTCAATCCTTAGTTCTATTAGATTTAAATGATTTTTTTATTTAAAAAGTTTTAATTTTACATATTGTACATTTCAAAACAATTTTAAATTAATAAAAGATTATTCATTTGTAAAACTATGGACTAAATTGTTGCTTCATATTCACTCTACTTAAATGTTATCCATTTCAATGGTCAAACAATCAATAGCAATTTTACACTTCATCCATGACAAAAATTGGTAAATATTTGTCCTACTTTTATTGACTAAAATTCACCTTTGACTACGAAAGTGGATGATGTTTAACCACCTTTGAAGAGAGAAATGGTGCTAGGACCAAAGGGTTAACATGGAATGAGGGCTTGGGGTGTTTGTTGAACCTTAGGAAGAAGGATAAGCTTCTAAAAGATTTGTTCCTGAGGTGTAATAGGATGGTTTTCAATAGGAATAGGCTTTTTCATATGATGGGGATCTTAAAATTTGGAAATATAAAATAGGAAGGTGTCTTTGGAGACTCAGATTTTTTTCCTGCTTGAAGCTAGGGATTTTAAATTTGGAAAACTTCTCTACTATAGGCTGAGGGACTCTAAAACTTGAAGAGACGAGGTTGCTCTACTATAGGATAATTCATAGTGGTGGGAGGAACTTGCAAAAACTTAGGAATGAAGAGCACTTGATTGGGCATCCAGCCTCTGCTTCTAGGCAATAAATTGCCTCATCTTCTCTTCTTTCACTACAATTTGTATCTAAAAGTTGTTCTTGTTCATACCTCTCTTGCGCCTCTAACTGCTGCTATTGAAGATAAGATTTATGACCAATCCTTTCCTACTGCTAGTTGTGCCTTTTCTTCCTGACAATGTCAATCTCCCTCATCTACCTTGGAAAGTCTAAGATTACATCCTTGGGACTCATGTTGTCATAACCATAATTTACTTGAGGTGGATTATGAGAGTAACCACGTTGGTTAGGAGCAAAGTAGTCTTCTTAGGGGTGATAATAAGCATGATTAGGCTACCAAGAAGATTGACCAAGGGTGAGAGGGTGGTAAGCATTGTGAGAATGTTGATAACCTATTGTAACAAGGCCATTTGGTATGAAACTAGAGGCATTTTGGGTTTGACAGGACTGATAAGGAGGTATAAAATTGGCATTTTGATTAGGTGGAGGGGAATAATCATAATCCCCACAATATTTTGACATATTAGGGCATCAAACTCAAAAAACATTTAAATATTCTTTGAAACAAGGGCTAATAGTTCTTCTTTTGAGAAACTGGGTACATAGCAGAAGAGTCGCCAGGAAATTAAAATGCTTCAAAAGCAAGGATATGATCAAGGAAACCACCTGAACCTTCTTTAAGCACTTGGGCTACTTCCACCAATAGATTTGGTAAAAAAAGTCACCATGGTGTTGAAGAAACTGACTTGAATGGTAAGATGCACTAAAGAGCACACCAAAACTTTTTAATGGATGATAAGAATCATCAAACTGGTCTTGTTGGGCATGCCAAAAACTATTGTCAACTAAATTTGTACCCTTTTGTTAAAGCATGTTGCTGCAAAAGATTGAGTGTAACTATAAAGGGTGGAATTGGGATAGTTGAGTTTTTGGTAGTTTTGTATGTGTATCATCCTTTCACCCTTTCATTCAAGGACCTAGGGTTGAGTTGCAATGTACTATCATACCCTAGGTCACTATGAGATGTAGGGAAATTTGGATTTGAATGATTTGATTGTCAATTATGCTCACTTATGCTCAATTATACATTAAAACCCTAATTATGCAAATACAACAACAAAACAAATGAATATCAAAAAATGCTGCTATAGAAAGATGTAAAATAACAAATAACTATGCACCTGTTTTTAGGGTTCAGAAGCGGAATAGTCGGGGACTAATGAGCAGGTGCCCAAGTCTAAGGCCTAGGTTTTTGTCGGGATCTAGAAGCTCAGTCTGCAACCTATTCCTGTTGTCATAGAGATTTTCATGTCATAGAATCTGGAGGACTAAAGAGCGGGTGCCCAAGTCCAGGGTGCTATTTTCAACTCTAATCTGTAAATCTGACACTCTGTAATGCCCTCCTGCAACTCCACTTTTCCTGTATTTTCAACCTATAACCTGCAATCACAGAAACTTTGGGAGGAGGTTGTGGTGTTTAGAGGCTTGCCTCAGTCAAGCCCTAGAGAGACATTCAAATCTTTTGAACACTATTGTTAGATAGAGAGTGCATGTCCTTGTGAAGCAAAGGCAAAAACCAAATGATAAATGCTCAAAAACACAAATGATGTCACCTTGTAGTGAAGATCTCATGGGAGAAGGATGATCTTCATGCCATGAGGAGATGATTGCTCAAATCTGTAAATACAAACACATAGACAACACAAATCTACTCTTGCTACACAATGAATGCCTTGAATCACCTTCACATAAACTTGAGAATCTAAAGTGCTAGCTAGTAATCATCTAGTTTACAAATGAATGCCTAAACATGCTTTTATATGCAACTACAAACACTGCCACCAAGAATTTCATAATTCAAACTTACCGTGTCAACATAGGTCCCAAATAACGGTCACAAGCTGACACTCAAAATTTGGGACTGACCCAAAATAGGGCAGGACTAGGGCACAGGCACCCAAGTCCTCCCCCCTATTCTAGTTAGGGTTAGGTTCAAGGGATCCCCCTAGGTCCCATACTGTTATGCTATCAGATTATCTCCAGATATGAGTGTTGAATACTCCTGCAAGAACATTGGCTCTGTAACTATATTGTAAACCTCATTGTTTAGATAATACATTTGAGCTATATTTTGGAGTGTGGGGTTTATCACCTATAAGGGTTTTCCCCATGTATATCTTGTCTCTCTCTTCTTATGTCTTACATTCTTGTGTATGTGTTTGCTACAATATCTCTGTTGTTGGGTTAACATTGTTGTAATTGTAAAGATTAAAATGAATTAGCACTCATCTCTCCTTATTAGATTAGTGTAGGAAGTGATTTCCACACCTATCTTCCTTTCAGTTGGTATTAGAGCTTGATCACCTTTGGTCCTAGTTGTTGGGTAGGGGTTTTTTGAGCTAATCTTAGGTTGAGTGGGAGATTTGTGTAGAGTATTCTATAATCTTGTTGTAGGAAAGAGATGACAGGTACATCTGGGAGATTAGAGGTGGAGAAATTCAATGGCACTAATTTTGAGTTATGGAAACTTAAGATGGAGGACATGCTTGTTGATCGTGACCTATGGGAAACTGTATCTGGTGTAAAACCAACCACAATGTCACAAGTAGATTGGGATCTCAAAGATCAGAAGGCTAAGGGTCTCATAAGACTAAGTCTAGCTGATTCTGTCCTGTTAAATGTCCATGAGGAGAAGAGCACAAAAGATATTTGGAAGAAGTTGGAAGATGTTTATTAGGCCAAATCCTTGGTGAACAAACTTTTTCTAAGAAAGAAGTTGTATTCTCTGAGGATGAAGTATAGAGGATCGGTTGCAGATCACCTGAATGCTTTCAACATGTTAGTTGCACAATTGACATCCATTGGTGTGAAGATGGAGGAGGAGGATCATTCTATGACCTTGCTTTCTTCTTTGTCAGACTCATGAGATCATCTTGTGATGGCTATTGGGAGCACCACATCCACATTCAAAATGGATGAAGTGGTATCTTCGCTGTTATCTAAAGAGATGTAGAGAAAGTCTTCTAAGGCAGCCAAAGAGGCTCTTGTGGTTCGTGGAAGACCCAAGGAGAAAGGGAAAAAGAAGGACAAGAAAGCTGAGAAGGACAAATCCAAATCTCATGGGAGATCCAAGTCTCCTAGAAAGTCCAAGGCTCTTTGTTGGAACTGTGGCAAAATTGGGCATTTCTGAAAGGAATGCAAGGATGAAAAGAAAAAGAAGAAGAAGAATGCCATAGATTCAGATTCTGACAAGTCTCAAGATGATGGTGATGCCTTCATTATAGCCCTGGCCACCCATGCATCTGATGATGTGTGGCTGATAGATTCTAGTCCATCATTCCATGTGACCTCGCATCAAAATTGGTTCATGAAATATGAAGAATTCGATGGTGGAAGAGTGTACCTGGGTGACAATTCTCATTTGAAGATTGTTGGTCATGGAAGAGTCTCAATCTGATTCCCTGATGGACAAGTGAAGGGGATCACTGGGGTTATGCACATCCCAGGCCTAGCATGGAACATGCTTTCTGTAAGTATGTTGAATGATGCAGGTGTGCAGGTTGTCTTTTCGAAGGATGGTTGCAAGATGACTAGAGGATTTATGGTGCTTGTGAGGGGTACTCGAAGAGGTACTCTATTTCAGTTGGAGGCATGCACTTCATAGTGCAATAGTTCTTCTAACTCGAAGAAAAGAGCTGCAGTCACTTCATTCCTACCATCTGAATGAGCAGTGAAGAAATCTGTTGTAACACATTCTGATGGTAGTGCACATGCTTTGGAAGTTAAACTTCCTACTGAAAAGACTATGTTATGGCATTTGAGATATGGCCACATTGGTGAGAAGGGTCTTAGAACCCTAAAAAATAAAAACCTTGTTGAGGGGTTAAATGATTGTAATCTTGAGTTTGACTTTTGCGAACATTGTGTATATGGAAAGCAAAACTGTGTTCAGTTTTACTCTAGTTCTCATAAGTCTTCTGGTGTATTGGATCTTATTCATTCTAATGTCTTTGGTCTTGTTAATGTTCCTTCAATCTCCAAATCTATATATTTTATATCTTTCATAGATGATTACAGTAGAAGGACATGGATTTATTTTATCAGAAGCAAGACTAAAGTCTTTAGTCAGTTTAAAGAGTTTAAAGCTTTTGCTGAAAATAAGACTAGTAAAAAGATTGTTTGAGAACTGATAACAGTGGTGAGTTTTGATCGGCAGAGTTTAATAAATTCTATAAAGAGAAAGGGATTGAAAGACATAAGACAACTCCATACACCCCACAGCAAAATGGAGTTGCAGAGAGGATGAACATGACACTGATGGAGAAGGCTAGGAGTATGCTTAGTGGAGCAAGCCTTGAACAAATTTTTTGGGCTAAAGCTGTAGCCATTGCTTGCTACCTGGTAAACAGGTCTTCTACATGAGCTCTTGTTGGAAAGACACCTATGGAGGTGTGGTCTTGTAAGAAGCCTTTAGTTAAAAATCTTCATGTTTTTGGTTGTGAGGCATATGCACATGTGCCTAGGGAGAAACGGTCCAAATTGGAGAACAAGGTTGTTAATTGTATCTTCATTGGCTATGGTGTCGGTGTGAAAGGATACAAGCTTTGTGATCCTATGGTTGAAAATGTGTTGTCTAGAGAAGTGTTATATTTAGAGAGCTAACACCTTCTTCCATTGTTTTACATCCAGAATAGATAGAAAAGAAAGAAGATGTGGTTCAGTTTCCTTCTACCCCTGAGAAGACTGAATTGACAGACCCTATGAGACCTGATGATGAGGAGAACTCTAGCAGCTCTAAAAGTTTAGAAGAAGTAGAACCTCAACCTCAGCCATTGAGGAGGTCTACACGAACAAGGAAGCAACCTGATAGGTTTGGTTATTCATTACTTGATTCTAGTTGTGCTTTCATCTTGCTTACTAACATTGATGAGCCTAGAACTGTGATAGAGGCTATGGGCATGAAAGATGCACATTCTTGGAAGGAAGCCATGGAAGATGAGATGGCTTCTTTGGAAAAGAATAAAACATGGGACTTGGTGCCTTTGCCTAATGGACGGAAACCTATTGGATGCAAATGGGTGTTCAAGAAGAAATTCGATGCAGATGGTAGTGTTGAAAAGTACAAGTCCAGACTAATTGCGAAGGGGTACTCACAAGTGGATGGAATTGATTATGGTGAAATTTTATCTCCCGTTGCAAAGGTGACATCTATTCAGTTCCTATTATCCCTTGCAGCAGCTTATGACTTAGAGGTGGAGTAAATGGATGTGAAGACAACATTCCTTCATGGTGATTTGGAGGAAGAGATTTACATGTCACAACCAGAGCATTACATAGAGAAAGGTAAAGAAAATTTGGTTTGCAAGTTGAAAAATTCTTTGTATGGTTTGAAGCAGTCTCCTAGGATGTGGTACTTGAAGTTTGATGCCTTTGTGTTGTCGATTGGATATCTAAGATTGAAATTACATCATTGTGTGTATTACAAATTTGACAATGATCGCATTCTCATTATTGTGTTATATGTTGATGATATGATGTTAATTGGGAATGGTAAGAATATGATTTCTGATTTGAAGTCTCAGTTGTCAGCATAGTTTGAGATGAAAAATCTAGGGGCAGCTAGGTACATTCTGGGAATGGAAATTAGAAGAGACAAATCTAATAGAAAACTTTGGTTAAGCCAGAGTAAGTATGTGAAGATAGTGTTGGATAGGTTCATCATGGCAGATTGTAGACCATTGTATGTTCCTATTTCTTTGGGGACAATGTTGTCTGTTAATGATTGTCCAAAATCTCCTAGTGAGGTGGAGGACATGAGCAGAGTACCTTATGCTAGTGTTGTTGGCAGTTTGATGTATCCTATGGTTTTCACAAGACCAAACATTGCCCAAGTAGTGGGAGTCCTTAGTCAATTTATGGCCAATCCTGGACGGGTACATTGGGATGCAGTTAAGATAGTGTTCAGATATTTGAGGGGTACTTCTAAGTATTCCATATGCTATCATTGTAATTCTACAGGACCTCCATATTCAGTTTGTATTCATGGATTCATGGATTCTGATTGGGCATGTGACATTGATAGCAGGAGATCCACCAGTGCATATGTGTTCACAATGTTTGGTGGTGCAATTAGTTGGATGAGTAAGCGACAACTTGTGGTTACTTTGTCCATGATAGAAGTTGAGTATATGGAAGCAACTCATGCTTGCAAGAAAGCCATTTGGCTTAAGAGATTGTGTTTAGATATTGGTGTTGATGCAGGATAGATTACGATTTGTTGTGATAGTTAGAGTGTGATTTGCCTAGCAAAGGATATAACTTTCCATGCCAGAACAAAGCATATTGATGTATAGTTTCACTTCGTGTGGGACATGGTAGAGGATGGGAAGGTGAATTTGGAGAAGGTAGACACTTCGAAGAATGTTGTAGATGCATTGACGAAACTAGGGGCATAAAGAAGTTCAGATGGTGTTCGGAGTCTATGGGCCTCTCAACCTATAGCAGTTAAATCTTGTTAATTCCATTAGCTCTTACAAGGTGTTCAACAAGTGGGAGAATGTTGGGAATTAAGGTGTCTCAACCTTGGTAATTCCTTGTATTATTTCATTGTATTTATTTATTTATTGCCTATTGTGTAATTAGGATGCAAATCCTATGTTGTCATCTTGTGGGAGTTGGCACGGTGATGTGTCATCCTACATGGAAGATGACAAGTTGTAAATTTGTCCTCACATGAGGAAATATGTGTCCCACTTAGTGGTAGGAATATTTTTCCATGTGTTAGCATCTTCTATAGTGTGTAAGGAAATATTGACAAAATAGTTATGACAGATTCCTATGACAAATCTATGACATGTAAGAGTCAGAAATGGAAGATTCTATGACAGGTGAAGACATGTGTCGAGAAGCATCTTTGAAAAAGGCATATTTGGGTGCCCCAAGGAGGGTTATGACATGTTGTAAGAGAATATGCTATTTATAGCCTGTTTATGATAGATTCTCTTATAGCTGTAAAATATGTCAGTATGACGGATTCTATGATGGGTGTATGAGTCGTAAGAGCATCTGTCATTACCCAAATTGGGAATAGGTGACCTCTTTGGGATGGGGTGACTTGACAAGTGTCAAGAACATCGTACAATGTTGGAAAAGTGTCCGTAGGCATGGGTTTTGGGCCATGAGGCCATGTTAGACATGCATCCCAAGATAGATCCATTTTTGCCTTGTATTTTCATTATAAATAGGTGCTTTGGAGAGGAGATGTATTATGTGATTGACAGGTGCTGTTATGTTGCCTGATTGTCTCTAGATACAAGTGTTGAAGACTCCTGCAAGAGTATTGGCTCTGTAACTATATTGTAAACCTCATTTTTTAGATAATACATTTGAGTTGTGTTTGTGAGTGTGGGGTTTTTCACCCGTAAGGGTTTTCCCCACGTATATCTTGTCTCTCTCTTCTTCTGTCTTACATTCTTGTGTATGTGTTTTCTGTGATATCTCTATTTTTGGGTTAACATTGTTGTAACTGTAAATATTAAAATGAATTTACACTCATCTCTCCTCATTAGATTAGTGTAGGAAGTGATTTTTGCACACCTCGCTTTCTTTCACATAACACATAAAAGAAGTGCATATATAATTAAAGAGTCACTTGCAAAATATGAATGATAGATATAAGGAAAATGATGATGAGACAAGAAGATGCAAGGAATTTATGGCTGGAGATGAAGTGAGGGTATATCTTAGAAATGAAAAATTCCTCATTAGATCATATATAAATTAAAGATTGAAAAGTTTGGTCCTTGTAAAATTGTGAAATGATTTGAATTAGGAAATGTATATGAAGTTGAACTAGCAGAAGGCTTGGGTATTTCCCTAGTATTCACATTGAAAATATATAAAGTATAATAAAGGAGAGTCAAGGTATAGTAGCACAAAAATATAATGGCAAAGCTAGATATCACAACAACAAAAGGAGAAGATTGAAGAAATTTTTGATAGTAGAAATAAAAGGAGCATGAGGAATAGGTCATATGAGGAGGATTTGGTAAAATGGAGGGGAAGGATAGGAGAAGACTAAATTTGGATTTCTAGGGTTGAGGTAGACCATCTTTGTTTCTCTCTAGCCCCTAGAAAGTGAGGGACTCACTTTTCAAATTTACCCCAAGTGTTTGATGCAAGAACATCCCAAGGTGTAAGAGCAATCTTGCATCAGTCAAAAACATTTTAACTTTTTTTGTTTGCAAGTTTTTAGCCACAATTTAGTCACAAAAGAATCCACTGCACTCTACCACAAATACACAACTAATTTTGTGGTTTGGATAATATGTTCAACAATGTTACATCAATGTTATATCCATATTTCAAGAGATTTGGATCACCATAGAGGTGTAACTTGGTTTTTGAACCTTTACTAGGCTATCAAACATGAATAGTTTCACTATTCTTCACTTGTGCTAGTCTTCTAGAAGTTTAGGCCAACAAAGATGTAGACACCTAAATTACACTGCCTCCTAATGTTTTACCTAACATTACATTTTATATTATTCTAATATCACATTAATGCGTATTCATCATCATACTAACTTACCATTATCGTTTACCATCACTAATTAATTAAACAATTAATATTATTTAGTTAATTAGACTGATATCCTCCTATTTCTTCCAAAATAAATAAATAAATCCATTTTTTATCCTATAATATATCTTCCATGATTTATTTCTATTTATAACTAGTGTGCAAATAGTTAAATAAATAAATCTATCATTTAGTCACTAATATCTTATCATATCTTCTTCATGACTTATCCTCATCCTTATGCTACTTTTTTCCAAAATATTATGTTTATCCATTTTCAAATCTTATCCTTATCCACCCATCTTGCAATAAAAAATCTATAAATTCATCCTCATCCTTTGTCTAATGGGAATGAAGAATGCAAATACACAGGTACATGCTACATAAATCTTACACAAACTTGTGAGCCACCACATTAATTCAATCTTGGAGCACAATGGTCATTATTGGTTTGCACGACAAGGAAGAGTTGGGTGAAATTTATCATTATCTCACTCATTATTGTTTTCTTTTCCTTATGTTTTTTTTGATGTTTGTAATTAAATTTGAAAGTAGGATTTAGATCTTTTGGTTTGAGTCTTACATTTGCATTTCAGGTTTACTGGCATACATTCTGGCATGCCCAGTGGGACTCTTGTCCCTTATCTAATCCTTGTTTACAAGTTTTTGTAAGCTTGATCTTGCAAGTTAACTCTTTTTTTAGAGATATAGGGGTAAGATTTTATTGGGTGCATCCTAGAGAAAAATAGACCTCACCAATGCATCAAGAAGGCATCAAAACCTATAAACTGAGTATAAATTTAACAAATTTGGACCTACACACCCAAAGATTTTTTTTGAAATTAGAAATATTCACGAGTACAAATTCATAGTCATACCATTGTACTATAATATTTTTGTACCGTATTTGTGTTTCATGTTTAATGTCATTTCTCTAAATTTGGCAACTCCACCAAATTTGGTGATCTTTAACTATGTTTAATTACTACATCTAAATTCGGTCTTTGTTTTGGTAATTCTTCCAAATCTAGTTGTTTTCCCCAAATTTGGAGGTCTTCTAGACATTTATCTAGTACTCTACCAAATTTGGTGGCATTTTTTACAAAATTGCTACATTTGTCAGATTTGGTCAAATCTAGCAGAGATTTCTAAATTTAGTTATGTTGTTCAATCCTTCATTTAGCACCTTGCATGAAAATTGACATAACTTTTTCTTAGGCTATTAGATTTTTGCATTTTTACAAGTTTTGGAAAGCTATTTTTATGTACTTCACTATGGATAAGGTCATTGGTGTAGATTTTTCCCAAAAAATCAAGCATATCAGTTTAAAACTCATCCTTGTAGTGAGTTGAGCTGGCCGTTTCTCCCAAAAGGTGCACCTGTCAGGAAACCACTACCATCCCAGATAAGGACTAGTGGGAGGTGGCTAAGCCATGTCATAAATCCTAAAGGGGGATACTATTTTTTTGCCAACAATCCCCCCCTCAGTGTTACCCAAGGGGATTCGAACCTGTGACCCGACTCTGATACCACTTTTAGGGAGTTGAGCTAGCTAGTTCTCCCAAAAGGCACACCTATCAAGAAATCGCTACCATCCCAGATAAGGACCAGTGGGAGGCAGTTAAGCCATGTCACAAATCTTGAAGGGGGACACTGATTTTTTGCCAACAATCCTTTATATTCAAACTTCAAATCTTCATATCTTTTGGAAACGAAAGCCTTTTCTACAAACTTTTTTTTAAAATTTATCAAACAATTGTAAGGAACATCATGGTGACATATACTTTACTATTTGAACATGTCATTTCATATTTTTTGCTGGTGATTTGTTATCATTACTAACACCTTGTTTACAACTATCCTTACATGTCAAAGGGAAAATTTTCAACTACTAATGCATTGTGTGTAGCATCATGTGTCAAAGATAAATTTTTTGTACTAATTTAGTTGCACACTTATTTTCTGAAAGGAAATTAATCTTCAATATTGTGTTTTGATCAAATTTAAGTGTATACTCTCTCCTCACACTTTCAAGTCATCTTGGGGATCAAAAGATTCAATTTGATCTATCATTTTATTTTTAAACCCAAGGAATTTAGTGTGCATATGCTCTCCCTTCACATTGCAAGGTGATCTTAGGGATCAAACCATCTAAGATTCTTTCCTTATATAAGGCCTACCTAGGTATTTCATCACCTTAGGGGATGACCTGAACTACATGTCATATAATGAGCACATCCCCTAGTTTCTTGTATAGCATAAATAAGATCTCCCAACCATCCTTTTTCATGGTGCGCCAATAAGTAGTTATCCCTGGGAAGTTACTCACATCATCCTTTTGAGTTTATAGAGATAGAGTTCACTATGAGGATGGCCTTGGCCTCCAAAGTAATGGGTGTATAAATGGTATGTGACCTTGCATTCCATATCTAGCCACAACTTGGTAGATAGTATATTGGTGAGCCCATAGAGGTTGATTCTCCCACTTGATTAAAACATGCTTGTTCACGTGATTGAAGTGTTTTCTTGTCACAACTCATGAATTCCCCTTTTAATCTAGGCACATTTTGACTTTTGTAAACTTGAAAATCTTGTGTCAAAGTCTAAAGAGTTAAGTAATTTTCAATCCAAACATCTCATCATATTTAACCATCTCCATCATGGACCCCTTGTTGCAAGTTTGTGCCTAATCAGTGTTGTCATTGATGTCAACATATCCTTGTTGTCATTGGTGTCAACTATAACTTATTCTATTACTTGTTTAGAAGACTTGTATGTTGAGGATATTGAGAAAATTAGCCTCTTCGGAAGAGCTACAGAGAAGTGCAGTACAGACAGTGAGTTGTATGCTGAAAAATAGTTCGGTAAACTGCTCCACATATACTTCTATTGGAAGTTCATGGTCTATGGATTGGAAGTAAGTTAGAGGTATGACTAAGGATGCTACATTCTAGGTTTGAAGCCTCCAAATGAAGATCTAAGTGAGTTTTGTTCACTAGAGTGCAACCTGCTTTTTCTGTAAGTTTAGTTGGGACAGGAGGAAAGTATTCTCCTCCGCATTCCTCTGCAATAAAGTATTTGGCTCTGCATTTCTAGAGGGAAGTCTAGGATGATGATAAGTTCCTACAGTTGCAATGGTTCATGGTTTGGTGGTCCACAAGCTATCTTTCTTTTATGACAGTTGAAGACAATGAAGTTCATGTGTTCCGGTGAAAAGATTCCTATGGATAAAGTGGTTAAGTTTCGTGTGGTTGCTCCTAATGATTATAGAATGCTTGTGGATATCTCCTAATCATGTTCCTATCTGGACTTTGGTCCGCATTAAGAAATTGAGATTATGTTTGAAGATTGTTCCCAGATAATGTAGCGTGTAACCAGTCTTGGCCGACTTGGTTAATCCCAGTGATTGCGGAGATCTCTGGAAGATTATGGAAGTGTGTTGGGGTGTGGAAGATCATTTTTGAGTCCTAGCTAAGGCATGACATGATTTGCATTTCATTCCCTTTGTATAATGTTGCAATAGGTCAAGACCTATTTTGTAAATGTTTGTAATACCAACCTTGGAGATTGTTCCAATGGTTGATGATTGTGATGCTGACCTTGATGACCATTCCAAGGTTGATGTATTGTATAAATACTTGTAGTTGAGTCATGGAAAAAGTGTCCTTAAAAGGAAACGGAAAGATATTAAGAAAGGTCCAAAAGGTAGAGTGGAAAAGAGGTAGACGAAGGAAGAGGAAGAGCAAAGCAGAGGAAGAGCAGAGCAGAGGAATTATTATACTTGAGTCACAAATATAGAAAGGTGTTGATCATGGTAGTAAGTCTAGTAGTAAGCCACTAGTAGGGTTTAACAGCCTTTATTGTAATCTTGCTATGTTTAGGGTTGAGCAAGTGAGCCTACTAGACCTAGTTGTTCTTCATGGCAGTAAGCCAGTATGTTTAGGCCTGTTGAGTGACCAAGCCTGAACATCATTATTTCAAGATTACAATATATATTGAGATTTAATCCTCTCCATGGTTTTTCCCCACCTTGGGGTTTTCCACATAAACTTGGTTTCTCTTGTGTTTGATGTTGTATCTGTGGTTAAGTTTCTGATTTCATGCACTCATTGATAAATCATAATAATTGTGGATAAGTGATGAATGTTTAGTTGTAGAAAGTGTTTAAATTTTTGTGACAACTGATTCACCCCCCCTCTCAGTTGTCCGGTGCATATGAACAATTGGTATCAGAGCCAAGTTCCTCTGAAGAAAGTTTAACATCTTGAGGAAGATCCAAAATGTCTTACAAGAAGGAAGTGCCACATTTTGATGGAACGAATTATGTTCTCTGGAAGGCTCGGATGAAAAGCCATCTTTCTCTTGGTTACAAAGTTTGGAAAGCTATGGAAATAGAATACACCATACCTCCAAATGGTCTGACTACTGAAGATGAAATCAAAGAATATGACATAGATATCAAGGCAAAGGATGCTCTGCTAAGCTCATTAACCGACTCAACATTGACGAAAGTCATGGATCTTGAAACTACAGATAAGGTATGGGAAATGTTGAAAAATCTATATGAAGGAGATGATTCTATGAAGGAAGCCAAGTTACAAAGTCTGAAAGTGAAGTATGAAAGCTTGAAGATGAATGATGATGAAAACATATCAGCCTTTATGCAAAGAGTTGATGAACTTGTTATAGGGATAAAAGCTATAGGTGGAACTCTCAAAGAAAAGGAAGTTGTGAAAATTCTTAGATCTCTGCCCAAGTCCTACTGTCACAAGGTAGCAGCAATTGAAGAATTCATGCAAGTAAAAATGGTTAATAGGGATCAGCTGCTTGATAAGCTTACTTCTTTTGAAATGAGATAGTTAGATGATGCTCTACCAAAAGTTGAGACAACCTTCAAAGCCAATACTCCTAGAAATACTTCAAGATTAGAAAAGTACAAGGTAGAATCTGATAATGAGTTAGATGAAGTTGAAGCTAACTTTGTGGATAGACTACAAAGAGGATCCGGTAAGTATAAAGGCAAATTAACTTTCAAATGTTTTTTATGTGGTAAAGTAGGTCATTTTGCTTCCAGATGTTCTGAAAGAATTGAAAGAAATAGAAGAAGATATGAGAACAAGCATAGGACCCAAAAGAAGTGTTATTATGTTGAAGATTTTGATGATGATGGAGTATAGATAATGGTGAACTAGATAATGCTAGTTCCTCTATAAATGAATGCTTGTTCATTGCTATTAAGGAAGATCCTATGTCTACTAATTCTTCTAGTTGTGTGAAGGAAGAAAAACTAGTGGAAAGTGCTTTGGCTACTCAAGTCATTAAGGACAAGGATGAATGGGTTATTGATAGTGGCTACTCTCACCACATGACTAGTGACAAAACTAAGTTTGTGAGTTTGGAAAGATATGATGGTGGACTGGTTAGGTTTGGAGACGATACAACTGGTAGGATTTGTGGGAAAAGATCTATTTCTTTTGATGGCAAGCATAATACTGAAGATGTCTTGTATGTGAAAGGATTAAAGCACAATCTTTTGATTGTGGGTCAGATGTGTGACAAGGGCTATGATTTAAGCTTCAAGGACAATGGATGCAAGATTAGGGAAAGCTCTAGAACAGTCATGGCAACTGGTAAGAAGACCAGAGGTAATATCTATCACTTGAAAGGAACCGAGAACTATTGCTTGTTGACTTAGACTGATGAGAGTTGGTTATGGCACAGAAGGTTGTGTCAGATAAATTTTGACAATATTATTAAGATAAGTACTGCACATATGTTAGAGATTTGCCTAAGCTTGTGAAGCCTACTAATCCTATTTGCAAGGAGTGTCAATTTGGGAAACATACAAGAACAAGTTTCAAAAGCAAGGACCAATTGGTTGGAGGACTACTTGAGCTAGTGCATACAAATTTGTGTGGACCTACTAGAGTAAGAAGTTTCTAAGGACACAGGTATTTCATGTTGCTCATTGATGATTATTCTAGAATGACTTGGGTAACCTTTTTGAAAGAGAAAGTTGAAGCTCTAGATAAATTCAAGGCATTTAAGGCAATGGTTGAAAATGAGATGGATTTGAAAATCAAATGCTTGAGGTCTGATAGAGGAGGAGAGTTCACATCAAATGAATTCAATTTATTTTGTGAAGAACATGGAATAAAGATTCAACTATCTATGTCCAGAACTCCACAACAAAATGGAGTTGTTGAAAGGAAAAATAGAATAGTTCTTTGCTAGAACCATGATGAAGGAATCTCATCTTTTAGAAGCATATTGGAGAGAGGCAATTCACACCGTAGTATATATCCTAAACAAAGTTCAAGTAAAAGGTAATAGTTCAAAGACTCCTTATGAATTGTGGCATGGTAAAGTTCCTACTGTGAAATATTTCAAAGTCATTGGTAGAAAATGTTACATCAAAAGAGAAGAAAATTTAGGCAAGTTTGATGCTAGATGTGATGAAATAATCTTCCTTGGTTACTCCACCAAGAGTAATACCTACTGGGGCTATTATAAGAGGCTGAATAAGATCATTGAAAATGCAAATGTTAAAGTTGATGAATATAAGGAAAGGTCTTCAGAATCAAGTGGATATGAGTTAGAATATCTAGGTGTTTCAGAAGTGGTGCATCATGAAGACAACACAGATGAAGAAGAACAAGCTTCGGTAAGTGCTACCAAAACTCCAAGATATGTAAGAATCAGTCATTCTAAAAATCAAATCATAGGAGATAAGAGCAAATGGATTTTAACTAGAAGAAAAGCTACAGAGGAACAAGTAAATTTTTGTCTGATTTCTAAGATCAAACGTAAAACTGTGGATGAGGCTTGCAAAGATGAGAATTGGATAAAGGTTGTGGAAGAGGAATTGATGCAGATAGAGAAGAATCAGACTTGGGATCTTGTTCCTAGATCATCAGACAAGAATGTAATTGGTACAAAGTGGGTCTTTAGAAACAAGATGAATGAGAATGGTGAAGTGGTAAGAAACAAAGCAAGGTTGGTATGCAAAGGATACGCTCAAGTTGAAGGAATAGACTTTGAAGAAACTTTTGATCTAGTGGCAAGGATTGAAGAAATAAGGATGTTTCTCACTTTTGCAGCATACAAAGATTTCAAGGTTTATCAAATGGATGTGAAGTCTTCCTTCTTAAATGGAGAGTTGGAAGAGGAAGTCTATATAGAATAACCTAAAGGATTTCAGTCATCAGAACAAGGGGACATGGTATGTAGATTGAAAAAAGTATTGTATGGATTAAAACAAGCTCCCAAGGCATGGTATGCATGGTTGGATAGGTACTTGATATAGATAGAGTTCAGTAAAGGTACTACAGATAGTAATCTCTACTTCAAGATCAATGATGAACAAACCCTAATTGTTGCATTTTTTGTTGATGATATTATTTTTGGAGGCAATGAAGGTATGTGCTTAGATTTTGCTGGAGAAATGCAAAGTGAACTTGAAATGTCTATGTTTGGAGAGATGAACTTCTTTTTAGTTCTGCAAATAAGTCAATTAGATAAAGGTATCTTCATTTCTTAGTCTAAGTATGTGAAAGAGTTGTTAAAGAAATATGGAATGGAAGACTCTAAACCAATATGCACACCTATGATAACTAGTTGTAAGTTGAGAAAAGATGATAACTCACCCATGGCAGACCAAAAAAAGTATAGATCTATGATTGGAGGATTACTTTATCTGACTCAAACCAGACCTGACATAATGCATGAAATGTGTCTTATGGAAATATTTTAGGCAGAACCCAAGGAATCACATGTGATGGCAGTCAAGAGAATTCTAAGATATTTAAAAGGCACAATAGATTATGGTTTGTGATACCCTAAGGACTGTGACTTTACTCTTAGTGCATATACTGATGCAGATTGGGCTGGAGATGTGGATGACAAAAAATGTAAGAGTGGAGGTACATTCTTCTTGGGAAAAATATTAGTATCTTGGTTGAGAAAGAAATAGGATTCAATATCCCTGTCTACTGCAGAAGCAGAATACATTGCAGTAGCATGCAATTGCACTCAAGTGTTATGGATGAAGCAGACTTTGAAGGACATCAAAATTGTGTATGAAGATCCCATTGCAATCTTTTGTGACAATAGAAGTGCCATAAACATATGAAAGAATCTAGTGATGCATTCAAGGACAATGAACATATCCATTTGGTATCATTTTCTGAGAGAAAAAGTGATAGAGAATGATGTCAAGTTGGAGTATGTTTCTACCAAGGATCAGATTACAGGCATTTTTACCAAGCCTCTGTCTAAGGATACTTTTGAGTATCCTAGAGAAAAGTTAAAGGTTATTACCTCGCCTTCTCTAAACTAAGATGCACAATATTGCATCAGTTCAGAGGTGCTCAAAGGTCTAGATTGATGCCTCTTAGGGCTACTTCTCAGGGGGAGTAGTCAGAGAGTTTAGAAGAAAGATTAGATCAAAGCAGAAGAGTGCAAGTATGTGTCCTTTGCCATTGATGTCAAAGGGGGAGAGAAGTCATGTGAAAAACTTAGAGTACAGATGTGTAAGAGAAAGGGGGAGAATTTTGGAGAAAGAAAGAGTGCAGGTGTGTAAAGAGAAGGGGGAGAATCTTGTCTTAATGGTTGTTGCAGTTTTTCACATCATATGTTGCCATCAATAACAAAGGGGGAGATTGTTGCAAGTATGTGCCTAATTGGTGTTGTCATTGATGTCAACATATCCTTGTTGTTAGTGGTGTCAACTGTATCTTATTCTATTACTTGTTTAGAAGACTTGTATGTTGAGGATATTGAGAAAATTAGCCTCCCCAGAAGAGCTATAGAGAAGTGTAGTACAGACAGTGAGTTGTATGCTAAAGAATAGTCTGGTAAACTACTTCGCATTTACTTCTATTGGAAGTTTGTGGTCTGTGGATTGGAAGTAAGTTAGAGGTATGACTAAGGATGTTCCATTCTAGGTTTGAAGCCTCTGTATGAAGATCTGAGTGAGTTGTGTTCACCAGAGTGAAACCTACTTTTTCTGTAAGTTCAGTTGGGATAAGAGGAAAGTATTTTGCTCCGCATTCCTCCGCAATAAAGTATTTCACTTTGTGGTTCTAGAGGGAAGTATGGAATGATGAGAAGTGCCTACAGTTGCAATGGTTTGTGGTTTGGTGGTCCACAAGCTATCTTTCTTTTATGATAGTTGAAGATAGTGAAGTTCATGTGTTCCGATGAGAAGATTCCTATGGATAAAGTGGTTAAGGTTCATGTGGTTGCTCCTGATGATTATAGCATTCTTGTGGATGTCTCCTAATCATGTTCCTATCTGGACTTTGGTTCATATTAAGAAATTTAGATTGTGTTTGAATATTGTTCCTAGATAATGTAACGTGTAACTAGTATTGGCCGACCTGGTTAATCCCAGTGATTGTGGAGATCTCTAGAAGATTGTGGAAGCGTGTTGTGGCATGGAAGATTGTGTTTGAGTCCCAGCTAAGGTGTGGTGTGATCTAGATTTCATTCCCTTTGCATAATGTTGCAATAGGTTAGGACCTATTTTGTAAATGTTTGTAATACTGACCTTGGAGATTGTTCCAATGGTTGATCATTGTGATGCTCACCTTGATGACCATTCCATGGTTGATGTAGTGTATAAATACTTGTAGTTGAGTCATGGAAAAAGTGTCCTCAAGTAGAAATGGAAAGATATTAAGAAAGGTCCAAAAGGCTGAGCAGAGAAGAGGCAAGGGAAAGAAGAGGAAGAGTAGAGTAGAGGAAGAGCAGAGCAGAGGAATTATTATACTTTATTCACAAATATAGAAAGGTGTTGATTGTAGCAGTAAGTCTGGTAGTAAGCCACTAGTAGGGTTTAATAGCCCTCAAGGTTTAACAACCCTTATTGTAATCTTGCTAGGTTTAGGGTTGAGGCAGTGAGCCTGCTAGACCTAGTTGTTCTTCATGACAGTAAGCTAGTATGTTTAGGCCCATGGAGTGACCAATCCTAAACATCATTATTTCAAGATTACAATATATATTGAGAGTTAATCCTCTCCATGGTTTTTCCCCACCTTGGGGTTTTCCACGTAAATCTAGTGTCTCTTGTGTTTGATGTTGTATCTGTGGTTAAGTTTCTGATTTCATTTACTCATTGTTAAATCATAATAATTGTGGATAAGTGATGAATGTTTAATTGCAAAAAGTGTTTAAATTTTTGTGACAATTGATTCACCCCCCCTCTCAGTTGTCCAGCGCATATCAACACCCCTAGTTTGAAAATTCATTATGCAAGTTAAACTCCCTATGCCTACCACCTTGTACAAAGATCAGGCAAAACCCAAAATCACAATAAAAGTAGGTCCTCAAATAGTGCTTCCATTAGATGAGTTTCTCTAGACCAAGTCCAAAATCACAATCAAAGGTAAGGATGTACATCCATTAGATGAGATCCTTTATTTAAATGATGGTGATGGGATTGTAGATCAAGAGGAATATACCAATGATCCTAGCACATTCTACCCCTCACATGTAAATAGCAAACCTATTGGTCATCCCCATGTTAATTATGACAAGGGAAACACCATCCTAATACAAGATCATATCAAATAATTTATGGAAAAACTCCAAATCCTATGTGAACAACTAATAGCCATAAATCATCCACCTTCTAAACCTTCATCATCCAACTCATTAAGCCGCTCCTACCAAAACTAATACTATCCACAGTCCTATCAACCATCTAACCCTCCTTTCAAAACAAATACCATTCACAATCCTATCGACCATCTAACTCCTCCTATCAAAACCAATACTATCCACAATCCTATCAAACTAATCCAACCCCATTCAAGAAAACCATGAAGGATTTTATCCAAGGAATCTTAGCAAAGGGTAATCATCTACCTACAAAGCATTAAGTCATTGATCCCACATCTACCAAGCCTATACAAAGGTCACCTAGTACCCTCCAAAATCAAACATAATCATGCAATCCCACACCTATCAAGAGAATCCAAGAGTCTCCTAGTACCGTCCTTGTCCAAAATCAAACACTATCATGCAAGTAAATGCCCATCAAGCCTATCAAAGATCGTCTTATCCCACTTGAACAAGTCAAAACCCATTGTGCAACTATGTTGTTGACCATCCAAAGCATATCACAATTATCCAAGAACCACCTATCCTATCATCTGAACTATTAGAGCCATGTCAAGAGTATAATCTAAAGAATCCCAACTCAACCTATCCATAATCAATATCAAACTATCCACATTAACCCTATCTATGATCAAGATCCTATCTATGGTCAAAAAATTATATAAAATCCTAGTCATCATCTAACAACATCCACTTCTCATGATGAGACACTTGGTCCTCATAAAAAAATAGACAATCAAGTAAATGACACTGGTCATGTCATACATAATGTTAATGAGCATAGTGGCAATCAAGATCTTAATCACATCAAGAATGAGGACAAGAAAGCCACAATGAATTGCAGTGATCATTCAAATGATCAAGGAATGAAAATCACAAACAATGATCAAGGCATGACAAGTGTATACAATGAGAAGCACAAGTGTCCTATCAACTACAATCCACCACCTTTATCTAGTCAAGCTTTCTCATATATGGGACAATAGAAAGTTTCAATAGTTCTTGACAACACACCAATGGGCTAGCATCATGCTTCAAAAACAAGTATCATATCACAAACAAGATATGTAAAAACATGAACTATCAAGGAAAAGGATTGTGCATCCATGAGCAAGGCATCCTAGAGCCTATCCCAATCTACACCAGTCATGGGCAAGTCATCAATTACAAGTCTTCTTACAAGTAATCTAATGGTGTGAGTGATACCTCAGTGATCGTTGAGGCAACTTTATCCAATAAAAGCATCAAGATAGGAACCATTCATATCCCCCACAACAATCCTGCTACCAACAATCCTCTCACCTCAAATATCATTACCATCAAACTTTATCCTCCACATCCTCAACCCATCAATTGAGACCAACAATATTTTCAAGCATACAAAACAAAAGATCCAAATCAACTATCAAAGGTGAATGAATCCAAAAATCATGGAAGAAACATAAAATAAATATGGGTCTCGAATAAAAATGGACCAATAAAATCAAGTGAAGAAAGAGATCCAAATCTAGAAAACACTCAAAATGTGGAGTCACATTGAAAGAGTGTTGCATATAATAGGTGGCCACCACCTTCTAGATTGTATAAGAATGTTGGCTCTAAATGTCCCAATCAATAAATCACTCAAAATATGGAGAGACGTTGAAAGACGCACCTTACATATAATAAGTGTCCACCACCTTCTAGATTGTATAAGAATGTTGGTCCTAATTGCCACCCTAATTCAAAATCCAAACTCCATAATCCACCATCCCAAGTATGGTGAGTCAAGAATCCTCGAGTCCAATTAAAATTGCCATTACATCCACCTAAATCCTATGAATCTCAATCATCTAATTCCACATCCAACATCCCCATCCAAATCTAAAAACCCACAATCCTAAATCTGCCACATTATGGCATAAACACTTTATCATAATGGCTATACTGGTACTCTATCAAGATGTAAACATTCAGATAAGGCCAACTCTATTATCAATTAGGATCATAAAATGGATTGTACATGAGCACTATGATCCTAACAAAGAAATTACTCCAGGCAGGTCACTACTAGCATGTTATGACAAGAGAATATACAATGACTATATTAGATGGGAAGGGACATGTGAATAACCTTTGAATATCTATCTCTTAATGCCATCCAATCAACAAAGGAAAAATTAAAAAAAAAAAATTGAAAGATACAAAAAAATTCTTAAAAAATCCAAAAAAATCAAATTAATAAAGAGAAAACCATTCATCCAATGGTGAAAACCATTTCATGGTGCCTTGGATAAGTACTATGATGATAAACCATTCATGAGCATTATGTTTAAAATGGTTGTCTATGTACCTTAGACTTGGGGCCAAGTTGACATAGAAAATCCTTCAGCAACAAATCCACCAAACATCTTGTTATGACTTATGCAGTACACTATATCCAATTAGCTTAGCATCCTAAAAGACATTTATAGAGTAGGGCATGTTATTCCTTTATGACATAGTTCACAAAGATCCTCCATCCTAGAACCCTCATGCTTTTATCCAAAATCGTTTAATCTTTCCATCACATTCATCTCACATGCTTTCTTTTATACTTGGTTTTCCCTTGTCACTGGTTATCATATCGAGACAATGAATCCCATCCGACAACAAAAACTAAAAGACTATCCAAAAAAAATCCAAATCCAACCTTGATGCCCAAAGTAATTCATCCAAAAACAAGCAAATCCATTGAACTATCTAGTGTAGCATCCTATCAATACAATCCAAATCAGTCCCCAAAACAAACAAACCCATCAATCTTGTCCTTAGTCTTGCTCATCTCTAAGCACATCATCATGGATTTTGAGAAATATTGTTCCCTAATCTACCTCCCTTGGATATATCATTTCTTGGATGTGGAACAAAGCCAACCATTCAGATATATCATACTGAATCTATCAATCATCATCATAGTCAAAAGTAGGTTCTTATTTTGACTAGGGATAAAATCTTGTTTTCCACTTTTGCATCTATGCTTGTGTGTACTACTTTCTTGATGAATTTATCTTTTTTTATTGTAAATGTATATTTTCTTGTAGCATATCATGGTCTTTCATATCATGGTGCCAAATGTCATCTACCTACTTGCAAATTTATCTTTTTGGGTTAGTCCTTTATGCATATGGCACATTGTCATCATGATCCCTTATATCATGATGCATAATACCTATGTTGTAACAAACACTAGGCTGCTCATAATAGTTGGCCTCTTGTGCAAGATTCATAGCATGTACCTTCATAATCCCAACCCTTCACACCCCATCATATCCATTCCACATGTCCTTTCATCATCATCTCTTTCCTTTCATCATTTACATTCCTAAAAGTGAGCAAGAAAAGTATAATATAGTCATTTCATCCTCCATCATCTATCAACATCCATGAATATATCATATTCTATTCACACATTATTATAATTCATCATTCACCTTTAATTTTCATATTTGTCTTTTCCATTTCTCCACTAATATTTTCATCCTTAACATCCATCCTATAACTAACTCCATATATTATCACCAATTCTTTCATGCATTGATAACATCCATATCCATTCAAAGCTATCATCCATTTATTTCGAGAGAACACTCATGTTCTTCGAGCCTATATATCCTCTCAAGGGGGCATCTATAATCAAATCATCCAAATCATCTAAAATCAAGGTTGACATTTTGAATCTAGAATTCCTCCAAGCATTGAAGTATCAAAATCAATGCTTAATCATTATCCAATCAATCAATCAAAAAAATTTAAACCATAAATCCATCTTGTTGTTACCTGCATTTGCACCCTTTTGTTGAAACCTGTTGTTGTAACAAATTCAGTGAAACAATGGGACTAATCTCAAGGTGTGGGACCTTGCAAATGAGATCAAACCTCTAAAGAAGGTCAGTTCCTCATTCTAAATTGAAGATTCAGAGAAAATAACTAAATCTAAGCTAAGAATCACCACGAAAAAGGGGAGAAGGAGAACTAAGATGTAAAAGGGTGATGCACCATATTTAGTGTGTTTAGCTAAAACTGACATAACACAAGAATGATTACAAAGGTTGAATAAACAAACATAGACTCATGTAAACTTTGACATCTAGGTTGCAATAGAATATTAAATCTATAAAGGGTCCGTTTTATCCACAAGATAGGTGAGCAACATTCAAGTAAAAAGAATGTAAAAGAATATGAGAGAGGAAGAATCAATTTCTTATATTAATCATGAAGGCTAAATAGCCATTACAAAGGAAGAATAGCTAAAATATGGATAAGAAAAGGCACAAAATGAAGGCTTTCCCCTCATAGTTAAACTAAAATGAAGACAAGAGAGGTCCAAAAGAGGACACAATCATTCAGATTTATACAGTTATAGGAAATATCATGAGCTTCTGATCAAACATCAAACACTTCTACCTAGATAATGACTCGGAGAACAACTAACCAAAAATACATCTTTTTACATGAATATTTAGCATTTACATTTTCACTAGGTAGCCCTAACATGAGGAAACTCAGTTAACATGACTTGTTAGTCGGCCATGCTACAATAGATTTGCCTGAATGGCCTCTGTCAGAAAAATCCATAGGTTTTTAGTGTTTGCCCATGTCTGTTTTGCAAAACATTAATGTGGAGGAGACCTTCCATTAAACTGGTTGTTCAAAATATATGCATTAAACACTTCATCAAATTTATCTCCCTGTAGCAATAAATTCACCCTACCATTCCACCTATCTAAAAAATTTATCAGATCCTATAAATCAGATGATTTAGGGAAACATATAAAAAATGCACCTTTGGCACTTTTGCAACACTTTAAAAGTGTCTAATTTAATTTTTTGTGCCTTTTGGCACCCTTTGCTTTCATAGTGCATGGGTGCAACTTCACACCATAGTGCCACTATCCAAGTTGTGCTTACGCATTGGACCTTCTTTAGTGCAAGACATGAATTTAGCACCCCTGCACCCTTTTTAAAGTTGCACTAAGTGTTCTAAACCTTCCTAGTGCACGAACATGACTTCCTCACCCAGCGGCCCTTCCAAAGTTATGCTAATGACTTGTTTAGTGCACGGGTGCTATTCTCAAACCCTTTGCCTTTCTTCAAGTTACACTAGTGCAGTCTTTCTTCCCTAGTGCGTAGGTGTGACTTCCAAACCTAGCGCCCCTTCCAAAGCTACATTGGCGTGCTTAAAGCACCCAACACAACTTCATCACCCTACATTGCTAACCAAAGATGTGCTAGCATGTTGAAAGGGCCTAGCACAATCTCCAAACCCAGGCATGACTTCAAAGTTATCTTGATGACCTGGGGACTTCCCTTTGATTTTTTCTTGAAACTATCTATGGAAAAACACTAAATTTTGACAACATTGAGACATATAATTAGAATTTTTAAGATTTTTTGGAGATTTACTAGGGCACAAAACCTACAAACCTAAGGGATCTAAATGTGGATTGACAACTTTTGTAGGTTTAGAAGATGAGCTATTTATCCTGTGGGAAAAATAGGTCAACATTTTGGTGACTTTACAAGGGTTTTTGCCTACTAAACACAAGAACCCAGTGGCCTTAACCTATCTGTAGACACCTAAAATTGTCCATGTCTTGCAACATCACCTTGTCGATACATTACTTGAGACATCTTATGACATTTTGTCCTAGATCCCTTTCATTAGCTAATTAATTCAATAAATCTTATTTATTTAATTAATTTCCCACCTTTCCTCTAATTTAAATAAATAAAATATTTATTTAAACTATCCCTCTCCCATTTTCTAACTAATTTAAATAAAATATTTGAACTAGTCCTCACCTTTAACCTCATTCCTGTTAGGAATTTGCAGGTCAAATATAACTAATTCCACATAACCCAATAAGAGAATAAGATGCAACAAATAACCTTAATGCAAAGATCAAATGAGCAATCAACAAGATAACACAAGATATATCCTAGAAAAACCCTCAAGAGGGAAAAACCTAGCCTCCAAAAGCATCCACACTCATATGTATTATTCAGAAATAAAGATATTACAATACATGCCATGAGTCTCCATGAATACCTATGAACTATTAAGCACCTCCAATGCATCCTCCATGTGTATAAGCATGAATCCACACATCACCTACCATGCTTCACAATATGCACTTATAGGAGAGATCTCAATACAATGATAGACTCTCACAAACCTCCAATCCACCTAAAATGAAATAGCCAACCCCTACCTAAACCACTAACCATGTGCTTGCTTTTATAGACCAAGCTCACACAAATACAACTTGTGGTATTGGAGAAAACCATGTGTACCATGGATACAAAAAACTATTGACCCACTTTTTTAATGTTGGTACTACGTTTTCCCAACAATTAAATAATGCAAATAATATCCCAATGTTACATATAACTTTTACAAGTGGCCTCCAAATAAATATCTGATGTGGTTAAACACATCAATTAAGATGCAACACAAATAAATATTTATTTTACATGAATAAAATAATACAATATTATGCAAGGTGTACAACACCTATTTTCCAACATTCTCCCACTTGTTGTATACATTGCATAAGGGCAATCAATAAAATACATCATCATAGTCAAACATGAAATCACATGAATCTCCAACATGCACTCTCGTGCTCCATCAAGTTACCTACAAAAAAATCAAAGTGACTACCATCTCAAGAAAGAATTCCTCTCATCCTCCAATGTGCCACCTATGGAAGAAAAGGAACATACCAAAGTGAAGATGCACCATTCCAAAGAACATAAGCATCAAATCCAAGTGATAACATAAGGCTCCAAGCTGTTGTCAAAGGTAAAAACCCACATGACTAAAAATAACACCCACAACATATGCTAATACATCCAACCATCCATACCTCATAGGTATCAACAACATCAATATATTCATGCCAACAACATATCCAACCCATATACCGCAATCACAAGCTCCATGTATAAAACATGTCAATGTAGAACACATACATCCAGGAACTCCCATTGCATGGGTAATGTCAAATCTGAAAATAGATCCAAGGCATACCAAGTCTATCAATCAACACTCAAACCAAGGTGTGGCTAATTAACAAGCCAATGTAGTATCAAGAACAATCACAATGATCCACACATGCAAGATAAATCACTGCATACACTCTCACAACATGTCACCATAACTCTCCCAAGTCCAACCATATGAACATGATCCTCCAGGAAGTAGCCACAAAGACAAAGAGAGAAAACATGTAAATCATAATGTCCTTCTACAAACACCTCAAAGTGCTAAGCTATCTCAAGTATGATATCCTCTACAACCCCAAATGAAAAGCCTCAACAACAAGCAACCATTCAATCTCATAAGATCAAATGAACATATGTAACATGTAACCAACATGAATGTAAGCCTCTCTAATCAAGGTAGATCAAACTCATAACCATTCCATAACCAGGAATAAGCCCAATCACATCTCCTAAACTCCTCATAAATGATACATCATAAATCAAACCATATGAACAAGGAGATAACCATGCTAACATCCCTCAAATGAACCCTCTAAAACCAATAACCATAGTTCAAGATCCATATCTATTAGAAGATAAAGCGTATAAATAAAAATGCATCTAAAAGGATGGGCAATACCTCATAGATGATAAACCACCGATTAGACGAAGAGTGGGGAATGAGAATGCTCCTCCAGGATACACCAAGCCACAACGACTCTCTACAAGAACAATATCCTCTAGGTCCATAATGAACTCATGTCCATATCTAAGTGTAGGCTCCTCAGTCTATCTTCTAAAACCTCCAATGATTAACCATCTCAACAAGTGTCTCTAATCCCAAGAGAACTCCAACCTCACCTAAGTCTCCAAGTATCCATGAGCAACTCAATGATCAATCCATGCCAAAAAGTAAATGACCAAAGTACTCAACACCAAGAGAACCAACAAGATCACTGTCAATGCTCCAACTACACATTTGCATAATCAGGAAGCCCATCAAGACATCATGATCTAACCATCTCCTCCAAGGAGATCACATGCATTATTGCACACATCCTGTCTCAAGAGAACATGTATCATGTCAAAACTCCAAACTAGTATCAAGAGTCCATCAAGGCACAATATCAACATCTCTAAATAAAGGATAAACATGTCAAACTGACAAATCATAAACTGACTCAAAGAAGTCCTCCATGGTAAACCAAGATGTCAACATCTCCAATCATATGAAGATAACCATCTACTAACATGACACCAACAACCACCGTAGAAGATCATCAATTACAAATGATGAATTCACATCACTGCCAAAGCTCCCATTGAATCATGATACCAAGCTATCCATGAAAACAAAGAAACCATCTCCTAAATGAAGATTATCCATGGCCCCAAACCAATCAAGGAATCCCACTGTAACAACAACTCCCAAAAGGTTGAGTAAACCATAATATATAAACCAAGAAGATAAAACCATCACTGCCAAAAGCTCACATTAAACCATCTATCCAAGTTATCCATGACATCATGATAAACATGCTACAAGTCCCAAAAACCGACTATCCAGGCACTCTAATCATCCATCCTCTCATCCCAAAGCAACATACCAATGCACAAATGACCACAAACAAGGCCAACTAAAAAAATCTGCATAAACACTGAATCAATCTAGTGGATAAAGATAGTCCACATCTGAGTCATCTCACTATATCCAAGGGGTAGCTAATCCACAAAACTACATAACTCATAGATCCAAAACAAATGTAACATGCAAACTAATCATCACACTAGTAATATGCAAACTCAGATATCAACGAAGACAACCTGTAGACTCCAAGACTCAAACACCAAATCAATGCTAGATTCAATTTGCCAAACAAGTCCACAACAGAAGTACCATAGTCAATGAACTAAAAAAACATCCAGGAGATAAGAATAATCCCCTAAAATAACACCACAACACCATTTGTAATCATGAATTGAGCATCATAGCCCATACCTATCAATCACATACATGATCATGTTGTGCCAATGCAAAAGTGTACTTGCATATCCATGACACCATAATCATCATCATCATCATCGATGTACCTATACTCAACTCCCACTAAAATGAGACTCCAAGTCTCACATGCATATCAACCATGTCCTCAAACCAGAAGACAAATTGTGTACCTGTGTCCCTTAAAGTCCAAACTCTGAAAGCACTTGTAATTGGATGCACCAAATCTAAAAACCCGCTATACCATACTAATGGTCTCATAACAACATACACTCCCACAAGTCTGTACCCAAAAAACTATCTGAATGCACTCATAAATGCACTCTGAATCTCAGGTTCCTAGAAGTGATCAAACAAGTACCAATCTCTCTCTACACACCAAACTAAAAATCTACATCATCCAAACTGTAGTACACTACAATAGCTCTCCAATGCCTATCTGAAATTGAAAATCCAATTCTGTATGTAAAATTTATGAGCATAAAACTATCCGAGAGAAATGCCTTGCTTCAAGCACCAAATTCCAACACAAATAGAAAAATGTGATCATGAAACATATACCACTATTTAGTGCTCAGAGAGACCTTTTTGATGCCTATAAGAAGTTGAGAAACTGATATCATATGTGAAACTTATGCCTTCCGGAAGAAAATACCCTTCGAGGGCTACAAGGGGACCCCTGGTGGGACCCTCTATACTTGCTAACATGGCATGACATCATCACTAACATCATCATGCTGACTAGGCAAAAGCACAAGTGGTGCTAGCTAATGTGGCAGGGTTGACTATTCTCATCATTATGATCTTTGACTGGCAGACTTCAAGTTTTGTTTTAATTTCACGAACTTCAAATGCATTAGGAAGGAGGTTTAAGTTATTTTATAAAGTCTAAATTTTTAATTTTACGCTGCCATATTTTTTTTTACTCCACCACCTATATAAAAATTTAATTATTTTTAAAAATTTTAAACAACCCATGATGGGCGTTGTGTTGGTCGCCAGCGGCACTAGTGTGTCATCCAGCAGGCCTAGCTGACCCGACTAGTGGCTATGACTGGTACCCTATTGGCTCAGTACCTTTCAGCCAGAGCCAACAAGCTCTGCCGACCTTCCTGCCAAGTCATATAGGTACAGGCTTAGGGGGGGTACGGGAGTATGCACCCCCCTAAAAAAATTATTTTTATTTTTTGTTTTTAATCATATCTTGAATTTTTTCCATCACCTTTCTATAGTTTAATTTTTTTTTATTTTTTCAACAAACTATAGAAAAAGATCTTTGTGTAGGAAAATTTTTTAAATTAATTTCTGAGCATACCTCTACAATCATATGATCGTACCAATGTACCTAGGGGGAGCTAATTTTTTTTGGCATTTGGCTCCTGTAACCAAACATGGGCAAATTTTATATGAATCTTCACCTCTTAGACCTCCTAGACTTAATGGTGAAGTCCATTTTGTCCGAGGAGGTCATATGTAAGAATTCCTCCTCAAAATCCTCATCAGCAAAACTAAGAGAAACCCTCTTCAGCCATGATCTTTCAATCATCAGATCTGCAACATACACAACAAATCTCCAATACCCAAAACCCCAAATCTGCAATACAACCTACACAAAACCTTGTAATGTCCCCAATCCTTCCATGCATTGCCATGGCTTCCATTTTGCACCTGATCTACAAGCATAAGGGTTATACACATCCAGGCAACTCACACCTCTCTCAACTATAAATATGGCTCTGATACCACATGTTAGGAATTTGTAGGCCAAATAAAATCAATTCCACATAACCCAATAGGAGAATAAGATGTAGCAAATAGCCATAATGCAAAGATCAAATGAACAATCAACAAGATAACACAAGATATACCCTAGGAAAACCCTAAAGAGGGAAAAACCTAGCCTCTAAAAGCATCCACACTCATATGCATTATTTAGCAATAAAGATATTATAATACATGCCATGAATCTCCATGAATACCTCTAAACCATTAAGCACCTCCAATGCATCCTCCATGTGTACAAGCATGAATCCACACATCATCTATCATGCTTCACAATATGCACTTACATGAGAGAGCTCAATACAATGACAACCTCTCACAAACCTCCAATCCACCTACAATGAAATAGCCAACCCCTACCCAAACAACTAACCATGTGCTTGCTTTTATAGACCAAGCTCACACAAATACAACTTGCGGTATTGGACAAAACCATGTGTTCCAAAACTGTTGATACACAAAACCATTGACCCACTTATTTAATGTTGGCACTATATTTTCCCAACAATTAAATAATACAAATAATATCCCAATGTTACATACAACTTTTACAAGTGGCCTCCAAATAAATATCTAATGTGGTTAAACACATCAATTAAGATGCACCACAAATAAATATTTATTTTACATGAATAAAATAATACACTATTATGCAATGTGTACAACACCTAATTCCCAACAATTCCAACACATGTCCCATAGTACAACCATACTACAACTTGCATTTAATGCTTTGTCACACTATCAACTAATTTAAATAAAAAAAATATTTAAATTAGGTCAGCCCTATTCTTATCTGCACACTTGTCACATGACTATAATTCCTTGTGGAGTGGGAAACTCTATTCAATCTCAACCATCTACATTGCACATTTGGCCTTTCAATCTTAGTCATTGAACCATATCAATCCTTTCTTATAAATCAAGCCTCACCCAAGCCATTTGGGGGATCCATCTTCAAGTAACATTATGTTGTCAAAATGATTCTAGATCCTCACTTCATTCATCTTCTATCTATTGTTATGCTACAAATTTGAGCAATCAACATTCATCCAAGAACCACAATCTTCGATATTTGGCATCCTATAAGAAATGGAGAAGAGCAATGGAGGAGAGCCAAGATTAGTATAGGAATTAGATTTAGTTTTCTTTCATTCTTTGAATTTCTATGTTTATCTTGTACTCCATTGTTGAGTTAGGGTTTTATGATTGTTAGTGATTTTTCCCTGATTTTTCCCTAAATCACACTATCCATTAGGCACAGAGTCAAAGGGGATTGCAACAACATCACATATTGAAGAGATCTCTGGATTAACACAGAACTGAACATGCCTCCAAATAGAAAAACAACACAAAGGAAAACATAGAAACAGAGCACACATTCTCCTAATGAGAGTGATGCATGTGCAAAAGCACTTGGTGGGAGGAACCTACACACCTAACCTAAACCTAAACTAACCAACTAAGAAATTCACTTAAACAAAACCATCAACTGGTTTTTCAAAATAACTTCCCTTAACAATTTAACATGTCTTTATAGCTTATGGAAAACTAACTGGAAGTGGAAAAATAGTGAGCATACAACAAAATGATGAAATGCCACTCTAACAACAAAATCAAACTCACTTACCAACATGAACTGGTTATTGATGTACCTATCCGCAAGTGGATAGGTGGGCTTATCCTTCTCATCTTGATGTTCAACTTCATACTTAGGAGTAACCATGACAAGTGGTGACTCTTTTTGGTCTATCTCTAGCTGAGCTAGATGTATGATAGGACATCCCCTTGAAACAATGCTTGAATAATCAATGGAGACTCCATGTTTTTTCTCTGATTCTTCATTAAATTTTTGGTGGTCCAAATGCTCTAGTTCTTGTGCTTCCTTCAACAATGTGACCACCTCCACCTTGTGAATATGATGCTCATGATGGCTATTAGGAATAGGCTTAGAAAAGGATCCTTGGATGTGTTTAATGATGAAATCTCCTCCACCAAGAAGCTGATATCAGGCTGCTGGATAATCGAGAATAGATATTCAATTTGTTCTCCCTTATGCTCAATCTCCACAACATTATTTTCTATAAAAGATGAGAGCTCCCTAAACAAATCTATTCTATTAATATTTGTAACCCCCCAATATAGGGCTTCTTGTATGTTCTTCTTCATGATCAAGGAACTCATTATCATGTTTTTCTCCACATGTCGATAACTTGCCATCATTTTCAACATCACTATGTTGTTTCAAAATTGTTACTAATGTTGGCATTTGTATGCCTTCTTCATCCTCAATGAAATTAGGTAGTTCATGAAACAGGGTGGCTTCATTAGCTTCTGGAGCAGCTTCTACATTTTCTTCTTCATGTGGATGCACCTCCACTAGACTTTGCACAAGTGGCCTATGTTCAACACATTGTTTCTCTAGCTGATTGGACTCATCATCTTGCAGTAGGTCTGATTTATCAACTTTCATAGTGCATGAGGGCTCATTATCAATAGGTTGCTCCTCCTTTTCCTTAGACACTTCCTTCTTTAGCTAGTCCAACATAGTAACCCAATAATATTAGATATGTCGTTATGCACACACTAGTGAATGATGAATCTTTTGCAACTCCTATACAATGGCTCATTGGTTCTAGGATCAACAAAGAGGGCACATAGATCTGATTTCAAACTTTTTTGTCTTTCACTTCTTTGTATGATAATTTATTGGCATAGTATTGCCGACAAATCTCCCTATAGTTGGCCCATTTGTTGATTTGGTTTGTGATGGAATCAATGTGAGAAATAATTGACTCTAAGGATGTGGCAATGGATCTTTGATGAGGATTGCTTGCATTTGGATTTTTCAATGTTTCAATTAGGTTTTCAACTCATCTTTTGTTATCCTCGATTTGCCCTACAAAATTTCTTCTGATTCACAAGGATGCTGAGGAATTGAAGGAGGGGTTTGAGGAGGATTCTTTTGAGCTTCCTCTTCACCTAGAATCTCATCATCCCCACAATTTGATGGATTATGGTTTGATGATGTTTCAGGGGACTCATTAACTGAGAATTAAAAATAAAAATTCAATAAAAACATTGAAAAACAAGTGATTTATTTTCAAATTAAAAAAACATGTAAACCTTACCTTCTTGACCTCGTGGAGCTCATGCATGACATCCTTGAGTGTGTGAATGGCATGGTGGCATAGAATTCATGTGGTTCCTCCTCTACTATCTTTCAAATGTACTTGTAGATTTACCATAGTCGTGTTATGTGCTCTACGAATTTGTGAATGCAAGTGAAGGATGTGGGTCTAACTTTTGTTATGTAAAATAAGTTCAAATGTGACTACATTATAATACAATCATGTTTTGTCCTCTTTGGACCAAAAAGTGGTTTGGCCACTTTTTGCTCCCTCAACTTTTTGCACATGCCCATCAAGCATTTTGTATCTCAAAACTCCCTAGTTTCCTCTAAAAAAGATCAGATATTTCATCAAACACTTTTCTAGTAGCCATTCACCTTCATATTTTATTTGCATTCACACTTGTTCTGCCTTAACTTGGACATTTTGTAAATGTACAAACTCAAAGGCTGTAGGCTCTCTTTTTTAGTCATCCACACTCTCCCAAATCATTTTATTCCTTTGAAAGATATTTATGTTCCCAAAATCCATTAAATTTCACCCTACAACCAATATACCACTGAAAGGCACTTCTTCAAACATTTTTCATGTATATGCCTTCCTTCATGTTTTGCTTGCAATTTTACCAAGGATTCAAATCTTCAAACAACTAGTTGTGGGAATAGTGAGATTGTGGCTATGGGTTCAAATCATGTCTAGAGGTTATGAAAATTTGCAAGGAGTATTTATAAATGTTGAAGATCATTGTATATTCATCAAAATTTGAAGAATCATCCAATTTCTAGGGTTCCTTTGTAACGGTAGCTAGTTTGCATGTAGTTAATAGAAATTCTGTTATACCTTCAAAACTCACCCAACAGACATGAAATTGAAATTGGGGACTCCTAATGAATTATTGAGACTCATACAATTGCCATAACTGAGAAATCTTGTCGTTTTGACCATGTTAATTGCCAGAAGTTTAATTTTGGGCTCAAATCTAATCCAATCATCACAAAATCAAAACCTAGAAAAGTTTATAAATTATCAAGACGTTCTACCAAAAATATTTATATGAGCTCTAAATCTTGAGATTTTAATGTGAGAAATTTTGGACCAGCCTGTCATTCTGGGGGCTAAAATGTAGATTCTCCACAAACTAAAAGTCACTTTGCTTGAGAAAAGAGACACAAAATCAAGTTCCAACTAAGTAAAAAATATTCCAAAACATAAAAAAGACAATGAAAAATTTGACACACTTTAAAAAAATAATTAATTTTTATTTGTACAAATTCCAAAATAGATTAATAATAATCATTTTTAATATAATTTATTATTAATTAACATTGATGATTTTATTATTTAAAAAAGAAAAAAAAAGAACAAAAGAGGTGGAAGAAACACTAATTTACCTCCACATCAAAGTCGCGATTTGTTTTACATTCAATTTATAACCCGAGGTAAAGGTAGTATAAAACACCAATTTATTGTATGGTTTTACATATGAGATAAGATTTTTTTTTCAAATGGTTTTGAAAACATGCATTAATCATTAAAAATAAAAAAATTAAAATTAAAATTAAAAATTAAAAAAATAAAAAACAAAACGTGCATTAAGTAAAACTTAAAAAGAAAAGGGCAACAAGATCAGATGGCTAGGCAATGTTGGAAATTGATGAGATTGGATGGCTAGGAAACGCTTACATGTCCATGTAGAGGCAACAGTGTATTCCAGGATGACCCCATGGAATCTACTTTAGACAATCCATTTGACAATTTATCATAAGGAAGATGACTGAAATTTCTAATTGGAAATTTCAGTCCTTATGGAATCTACTTTGGACAATACATTTGACAATTTATCATAAGGAAGATGACTGGTGCCACCCCCGACACTGTAGAAATTAGAAATTTTAGAATATCATAAGGAAGATGACTGAAATTTCTAATTAGAAATTTCAGTCCTTATGGAATCTACTTTCGACAATCCATTTGACAATTACAAGGAGTGACATAGGCAATCTAATTTATGGTTTTAAATATTGTTAGCAATATTGCATTATAACTTGTATAAACACAAGCAATTGATTGCAATTAATTAAAATACACACATTCCATATGAAAATAGGCACTTCAAAAAATTGCATGGAAATTTTGATTAAACATTTTTTGTAAATAGATAATTATTATAATCTCTACTTAAACATTAAACCATTCAATAGTCAAACAATCAATGGTAATTTTACAACTCATCCATGCATAAAAGTGGTTAATAGTTGTCCTATTTTATGTGTAAAAATTTACTTTTAAAATTTGAATAGTTTTATGTTTAATAATAGTTGATAATTACTTACCTAGACAATGAGTCTTTGCACAAAATCTAAATCTATGCAAAGTTGTTCAATATTATTGCATTACATAAAGTGCAATTAGAATCAAATAATATTAAGTAGACAACGATAAAATATTCCGAAAGTAAAAAAATAAAAATAAAAATTGTTTTCTTGTCCCATAATAGATTAATAGACCTACAAGAGAAAACAACAAACTAACACCACATATAAGAGTAAAAACAATTTGTATTATCATTGTTGTATAATATCCAAAATAGTCTTCAAAATGATAGTTATCTTGGCACAAAATAGTGATGTCCAAATTGCAAGAAATTCCTCTTGTAATTTATATTCTAAACAAGAGTAATAATTACCTAAGCCAAGGCAAGTTATAGGGACAAACATGTTCAAACATATTAATGACTATATTTTATGAAGAACAATGAAAAAACACGTTATAACACACTTTAATAAAGAAATAAATACAGAACATAAAAACTACTAACAAGAATTCCCACTTTTTTATTTATTCATGATGATTATTAAGTCTCTAATCATTCATATAAATACAAGAGATGAATAGGACTACAAATTTCTATTTTAGAGACCTATCATTTCTCTAGCAATAATGTGCATACCATAGGTTGATTGCAACCAATAATGACAATTTATTTTCTTGGTCATCTATAAGATTTCTTGCTTTACAAGCACATCTCTAAATGTGTTTAAAGAGAATTTCAAAAATATTGTAGGTCAATTATAATAATGAATAATATAGAGTTAACTTGTATGCTGCCATAAATTGGAACCTTGAAAATGATCGCTTGATTTCTATGGTTTGTGTGGAAACTATAAAATCATCAAACATAGAATCTCTGAAAAAATATTCCAATGGAAATAAGCCATTATACCCAAGATAATTAAAAACATGTTGAAAACTCAAACCAAGATCATCCATTGGCTCTCATAGTCTTCATTCTTGGCACTAATGTTTTACACTATTTTCTCATTTTACATTTTTTATTTATTAGGTAAAGGTGGGTTTTTGAAAGGGCTAAAACCCTATTATAAAGGCTAGTTCATGTAGTTCATTGAAGCCCCAGTAACAAACAAGATACAACAACAAAGACTGGTCGTATGTAAGGATAGGAAGTTGATAGGTAAAAAACAACTAATTCACACAACAATATTAAGGATCAAGACCAACAGCACAAATGGCTTGACCTATCATCTATAAAGAACAAACCATAGGCTACACAAAAGTATGTAGCTAAGGTAGAAGTCATGAATAAACAAATCATGGTGGCTTAAATCTACAGGACTCCAAAGAGTGTTGATTTCCATCCATGGATCTATCTATAATACCATAATTGAAGTGCTTCCCAACCATTTTCATTGACAATATTCTCCAACCAAGAACATTAGAAATCATGGATTCTCTAAAGGCATTTCTACCAAATCTAGAGAATTTAATGCAAGGAGGAGGGTAGGCCAATCAAAAAACATTAAGGGTCATCAACCCCAAATTTCTTGATTCATTTTTAGGTGAAGGACCAATGGGAGGGGGTAGTTCCTTAACTACAACATTACAATTTTCCATATCAACAATTTCTCTAATATGGTTGGCCTCAACTATTATCATCTAAACCACATAATCAATTTGTTGAATTATATAAGAAGTCTTGTTTCTCCAAACATTCTTTGACCCATTTTTAGACTTGCAAGCCACTAATGAATGGTTGATTCAAGAGCATCCCAGGGTGTAAGAGAAATCTTGCATCAATGAAAAACATTTTCACTTTGTTTATTTGTTTGTTTGTTTCTAGTCACCAGTTAGTCATAGAACAATTTACTACACTCCACCGCAAATGCACAACTGATCTCATAGTTTGAATAATATACTCAACAATATTACATCAATTTTATATCCATGTTTTAGAAGATTTAGATCACCACAGATGTGTAACTTAGTTTTTGAACCTTTATCAGGCTATCAAGCTTGCACAATTTTATTGTTCTTCACATCTTCTATTATTTTGGAAGTTTATACCAACAAAGGAATACATACAAAGATATATTAGACCTAGAGGAGTTTATGATGAGCACTAGATTATTGCATTTCATGGTCCATGCACTTGATTGGAAGACTTATCCACATGCTTGGATGACTACATGTTTCTTTTTGCATAGATCCTTGCACGACCTTGTATCTAATGCATATCATTTATAAGGTTGGAGAGTAATATATACATTCCATCACAATCATTCAAAGGATGATTTAGTTTAGTTTGAGTGGAGGAGTTAAAGGATTGAGATATTATGGAGAGGATAATTATTTTGAAGCTAAGTAGATTAGGATGTATTTTAGTATCATTGGAATGTTTTAATTTCATGTTTTATAATAGAATGGATATATCTTAGAATGTAGAAATCCCATTGTGGAAGGTTGTAATCATTCATGACAATGAGATCAATAAATTTTATGTTGTTGTTCCATTGAGTTTCTGCTATGGATGTGAATTATTTGTTCTCACTACATGGTTGGACAATCCTTCATTGGATCCTTAATCCATGATTGCATCAAGTAGTATTAGAGCATAAGTTGGAATCTTGAGGAGAGTGGGTTGGTATCTGAAAGTTCTAATTATGAATAAATCACCAAATTAAGGCAACCTATAAGAAACTTCTCAATAGATCAAGCTAATTTAGAGGCAGTTGCAAGGAGTGATTATAGACAAATCACTAACTTGAGGTAGTTTGCACTAGATCCAAGGGAAATATGCCACCACAAATAACCCAAGGTTTTGCTAACATTGATAGAAAAATGGATGAAATATTGAAAGAGGTGAAAGGGATGAATGTCTATTTGGAAGTTGTACAAGAAGATAAGAAAAGAGGTCTAGACCCTACAGACAATGATGAAATAGATGAGGATGAAAATGTGAGTGAATTTGCACAAGATTTGGAAGACCTAGAAGAGGAAGAATCAAATCAAATAAAAAATTTGAGACCTATTTCAAAAATTGGAAAGAAACCTAGGATTGAGATTCCTAATTATTCCAACAATTTGAATCCTAAAGAATTGATTGATTGGATAATGATTTGGATGAATATTTTTAGTATGAGAAAGTTGTAGTGTAATGTCCCCTTTTAGTATATCCTTGATCTTTTAACCTACACACAAGAATAACTAATTTAGAAAAGGACATTAGTACTATTAAAGATCAATTTAGTAATGAAATCAATACATCATAATCATAATCAATTAACAAGAATATAATGTTACTTGTACGTACATATATTCAAATTTAATTCCACATACTTTAACATACTTTTACTTAACATCTCTTATGCCTCATGATATACTATGGGAATGACAACGTTGAGCCTGGTCATAAATCTAGCCCAATCATCTACCCTAGTGGAGGGGAAAACATTACGTTAAGGCACTGGATAACTATTCTCCATTGCCATGGACCCAAGGGTTTCATGCTCACCTAGAAATACCACCCTTGGCCCAAAGGATTCATGAATGCCTATCAATACAACCTTTGGGAGTCACCCTGTGTGCGAGAAATTAATAACAAACTAATCTCCACTACCATAGGCCCAAGGGTTTCATGAATGCCTATCAATACCACCACTTGGGAGTCACCTACCATGTGAAACATTAATAACAAATACCGCACTTCCCTAACAACCCAAATGTCCTCATAGGCAAAAAGGTGAAAGATTAAAGACGTGGCAAGTCATGCTCATCCCTCGTATATCATGAGTTAGGTAAGTATAACTATTAAAGTATAGATAGATATATATAAGTTAGAAATATCATACCATTTTGTAGATTCACTCTCGTTAGAGATGCACAAGTGATCCTATGGATCACTAAGATGATGATTGCCTTGATTTCTGACAAGGCTGCTAAAAAATTAGAATTCCTTTATGCAAGGATGTTCCTTGTAGGAACTATATTAGTGGAGAGTATTTCCACCACTATGGATGGATATCCATATTACAGATTGCTACCTCTATATATAATATTGATTGCTTGAAGAGATGTTGATTGAAATGATAGATTGTTGAATGATTTTTGTTTATGATTGCTTGATTAGATCCTTGAATTATATATATTTACTTCGTATTACTTCTTAGATTATTCAATATATCTTCAAGTATATTCCTTTCTTTCTTGATCCTTCCTAAACCTTATCTATTCTTCCTAAATATCTTTATGTTCCTCTCTCAAGAGAGACATGACCAAATCTCAAAGGATGTGATCCTTTGTTAATTACATCTTACTTCATACTAATCACAACATTTTCTAAGACCATGTTTTATCTTTAGCCAAGAATATTTTATCATCTATGAGGAGTACTGCCTCCCGTCTCTTTATATTTTAGTCACTCCACCTTATTTTACTAATCTAATTTGTTTCTCTTGATGTTTGCTGCTGTATGCTACTTCCCATGATTGCTTCTATATGTCTACATTTTAATATCAATGTCATTTATATTTTTGATTAGTATATATTATGTTATTCACTACCTTAAAAATTATTGTTGCATCTTTACATTCCTATCATATATGATAATGAATATTATAGGGATCACTTTTAGAATTTATTGCTATTTGTATTATTATATTCCCTAATGGAAATCTGGTGCAGTCATGGTAGGAGGGTTCACAGAGTGAAGTGTCCAGGCCATGCAGCAAGAGTAAACACAATGGAAACAACTCAAAGATATGAAACAAACATAGATTCAGTCATTTAGTATATCATAGAATTCAAATACAATCTAGCTGGCATCATGCTGGTTTACAAGTAGGGCTCAAAGGCCTGATTATAGAATATTAGAATATGCGCAAGATGTAGCTTTGAAGTCCCTTCGTAAAGGAGTCAAACTCTCTATCTTCTAAATCATGAGAATTATGCTAACTGCTTTCCTAGGGATCTATTACATCTTCATATATCATCTCTGGTACAAAAGATTCCTCCATGTTAGCCAAGGAAGGTCACAAACTCCAATGAAGAGTTGTAATGTGTGTACACAGATAGGTCAAACCTAATCATGTAGAACACCTCCACAAATGAATGGAAAGATGTACAGATCTTGGGGAAGGTTGCCCATGAACCAAAGATCATTGAATAATGTGTCGTTAAGCTCCACAAGTCAAGGAATTCTCCTCAAGTCTTCTCCTTTAGCTAATTATCAGAGACTGTTAGGATGCTCTATTATGAGAAAACAGTCGATCTTCTGATAGCGATATCTTTTTGGTACTTAATCCAAACACTCTAAATTCTGGATATGATGTAGATGAATGAATCTAGATATTAATTCTAGCTCCGCAAGGTGTGAAATTTATCTATGGTAGAATGCGAACCAAAATACAGAAACTGCTACTAACTGAACTACTTAAACTGAACTGGAAAATGAAAGGAAACAAACTAAACTACAAACAACTAAAATGCAAATGTTTTTTGTTGATGCAAGATTTCTCTTGAACCAAGGATGCTCTTGCATCAGACATCTGAGGTTATTGAATAAGTGAGTCTATCACTTTGCTGGGGCTAGGGGAGAACCAAGACGGTCCACCTCAGCTTGGGAAATCCAAGATGAATCTTCTTCTGGTTTACTTTTCCACTTCACAAGATATTCTTTGTATTGTCTTCCTCTAGTGCTGCGTTTGACTCTGCTATCCAAAATGTCTTCAATCTACTCCGGTACTTGTTGTAGTAACTGCTTCTTCAAGTCTTCTTCCATGTTGTCACTGAACTCTGCTTCATGATACTGATAAAGGTCTACAATGTTGAAAATAGGTGATATACCCAATGTCTCTGGTAACTCCACTTCATATGTATTTCCTGAATCAAATTTTTTGAGTATCTTACAAGGTCCAAACTTCTTCATCTTCAACTTGTTATATGTCCCAACTAGAAATCTTTCTTTTCTCAAGTATACCATTACTTCATCTCCAACTACAAATTCCTTATGTCTTGTCTTCTCATCTGCCTTTTCTTTATACTTACTATTTACATCCTCCAAATGTTTCTTCACCTGATTATGTAGTGTCTTCATGTGATCTGCAAATTCTTCTGCTTTTGCACTTCTCTTTTCTTCCATATTCATGCCTCTCAATTCTGTAACTCCTCTAGGGTTTACTCTAGTAATAATCTCAAACGGTGTTCTTTTGGTACTCCTATTTACTGAATTATTATATGCAAACTCTGCTTGTGAAAGAATCAAATCCCAACTTCCTGTCTTCTCTCCAACCAAACATCTCAACAAGTTTCCCAAACTCCTATTCACTACCTCTGTCTGTCCATCAGTCTATGGATGAAAAGCTAAACTAAACTTTAAATTTGTCTTCATCTTCTTCTAAAGTGTCTTCCAAAAGTATCTAAGAAATATGGTGTCTCTGTCTAAAATTATACTCTTGGGTAATCCATGTAATCTCACAATCTCCTTGAAAAATTGGTCTACTACATGCACTGCATCAGTTGTCTTCTTACAAGGTATGAAATGAGCCATCTTTGAAAATCTGTCAACCACTACAAATATTGAATCATGTCCTCTCTATGTCTTCAGCAATCCCATTACAAAATCCATGTTTATGTCTTCCCAAGGTCTCTCCGGTACTGTCAAAGGTTTATACAATCCAGTATTCTGACTACTCCCTTTTATAACTTGACAAGCTCTACAACTTTGCACAAATTTCCTAACATCCTTATGTATCTGAGGCCAAAAGTGGTTTTCACTTACCAAAGCCACTGTCTTGTCAATGCCAAAGCCAATCCACCACTATGTTTAACCTTGATCAAATTAATCTCTCATTGAACTCTTAGGTATGCACAACTAATTTCCTCTAAACAACATATCTTCCTGAATGAAATAATCTAGCCACTTACTCCTATCTGTCACAACAGGTTCCTTACATGCTTTCCAAGGTTCTACAAAATCAGTGTCTCCCTCATACATGTTCTTCAATTCATCAAAACCCAACACTTCAACTCTCATCTCTATCAACAAGTTTCTTCTTCTACTCAACACATCAACAACTTTGTTTGATTTTCCACTCCTATGCTTCAACACAAAAGTGTAACTTTGCATGGACTCTACCCATCTCATATGGCGTTGATTCAACCTACCTTGACTATTCAAATACTACAACACTTGATGATCTGTATATAGTACAAACTCCTTAGGCAACAAGTAATGTCTCCACTTCTTCGAGGCTTGAATTATGGCATAGAACTCTTGATCATAAACAGAATATCTTCTCCTTGCATCATTCAACTTCTCACTGAAATATGCTATAGGTCTACCTTCTTAACTTAGCACTTCTCCAATCACGTTCCCACTTGCATCACAATCAACTTGAAATACCTTATTGAAATCTGGTAATGCCAACATAGGTTGCTCTGTCACTTTCTGCTTCAACAATTTAAAACTTTTATCCGCTCCTGATGTCCACTTAAAGTCTTTCCTGTCACCTCTCATTGTCTCTGTCATAGGGTTACATACTGAACTAAAATTTTTTATGAACTTCTGATAAAAACTAGCCAATCCATGAAATGATCTAACCTCTCCAATGCTCTCCGATGTAGGCCATTCAAAAATTACTTTAACTTTCTCAGGGTCCATCTTTAATCCTTCCACAAAAATCACAAATCCCAAATATACCAACTCTTCCTTCATGAAACTACATTTCTTGATGTTTATCAACAAATTCTCCTCTCAATCTCTACAAAACTTGTTTAATATGACACAAATGTTTCTTATTTGTCTTACTAAAAATTAGAATATCATCCAAGTATACACTCACAAACTTACCCAAGAATTTCTTCAAGACTTCATTCATCAATCTCATGAAAGTACTCGGTGCATTTGTCAATCCAAAGGGCATCACTAACCACTCATACAATCCTTCTATTGTCTTAAAAGCAGTCTTCTATTCATCTCCTTCTCTAATTTTTTTCTGATGGTATCCATTTTTCAAGTCTATCTTTGTAATATATCTTGCTCAACTCAAACAATCCATGATATCATCCATCCTAGGTAAAGGAAATCTATACTTAACTATGATCTTGTTTATTTCTCTCAAGTCAGTACACATTCTCCATTCTCCATCTTTCCTAGGTGCTAATACTGTAGGTACTACACAAGGACTCAAACTTTCTCTGATGAAACCTTTCCTCAGCAACTCCTATAGTTGTCTATTCAATTCTCCATTATTTGTTGGTGTCATTCAGTGTGCTGCTTTGTTAGGGAAACTTGCTCTTGGTATAAGATCCATGTGATGAATGATATTCCTTATAGGTGGTAATCCTTTAGGTACATTATCTGATATGATGTCTTCATACTCTGTCAGCAATTCTTTTATCTCCTTCGGTTGTTCTCCTCCAATCTCTTTCTTCAATGTTTTAGGTTTCTTAGGAATCAAAGCATAACACATATTCTCATGTCTCAAACCATCTAGAAATTTTCTTCCATCTACCAGATAGATTCTAGCATTTCCACATACTTCACTCTTAGGATCATCCTCTAAAGGAATCAAAGTAATTCTCTTTCCATTCGTTGTTATAGTGTATGTATTCTTTCTTCCATCATGTATAGCTTTTCTATCATACTGCCAAGGTCTACCCAACAAGATATGGCAAACATCCATAGGCATAATATCACACAAGACTTCATCATGATAAGATCCAATATGAAATTTCACCAAACATTGTTCACTCACCAGTACCTTATGATCATCCTGAATCCATGCTCTCTAATAGGGCTTAGGGTGTTTCAATCTTTCCAACTTCAACTTAGTCACCATCTCCTCTAAAATTAGGTTATCTGAACTACCACTATCAATCACAACTTTACAACACTTACCTCCTGATTTGCATCTTGTCCTGAACAAATTTTTTCTCTGTGGTGGTTCCTCATTTATTTCTACTTGAAATAGTGCTCTCCTCATCACCAATGATTCTCCTTTCTCCATCTTACCAACAGAACTCGGCAATCTAATAGGTTTTTCTTCAACATAGGCTGCTCTTCCACTATTCTTTATCTTCTTACTTGTACTACCTTGATTACATTCGAATGCTCTATGTTCTTCACCTCCACACTTGAAACAAGTACCTCTAAATGTTCTCTTATCAAATCCTCTTCCCTCTCTTATGTATCCTTGATTTGGGTATGCACTAGGGTTTCCTCTCTAGTAAAAAATTTTGTCATCTCTCCGGTAAGCATTATTATCTTTGTCCTCCTTTCTGAATGTGCTATCAAACTTATTCTACTCTAAATGTGATCTATCTCCTCCAAAAAATATTCTACCTCTTTGAAATTTACCTCCTCTGCCTCTCTATCTCAGATCATGTCTTTTATTCAGTATCTCTTCAACTTTCAGGCCAAACTGATATGCTTCCTCCAAAGATGTCATCCTCACCAAACTTAGTTCTTCTTGAATGCTCAATATCAGTCCATTAATGTATCTAGCCACTTTCTCCTTGCTTGCTTCACTATGTTCTGTCCTTATGATCATCTTATGAAATTCTTCAGTGTACTCTTTCACAAATTTATCCTTCTGTCTTAGGTTTTGGAATCTTTTCAACAACTCCAACTCATAGTCAGCAGGTATGAATTGGTTCTTCAATTTTGTCACCATCCTATCCCATTTCGTAATCTTTTCTTTCCCTCTTCTATTTCTTTCCAACTGAACTTCTTTCCACCATATAGCAGCATGTCCTTTCAATTTTATCTTAGCAAATTTTGCCTTCTCCGAATCTTCAATTTCTTCATACTCAAAGTATTCTTCCATGTCATTTATCCAGTTAATCAATTCTTCAGGATTCAAATTACTAGCATAATTTGGTACATCAACTCTAGATCTTTTCCTAATCTTCAAAATAGCTCGTAACATATTTACTTGATCTGATTCTTCTTCTTCATCACCTCCTAGGGTTTCACCAATTTGTTCGATAGATTGAAATTCCTCTTCATCATCACTTTCAACATTAGGTCTCGGTGTCAATCCTCTTTCCCTATCTTCTTCAATAGAATCCAAATGAATTCTCATTGTTTTCATCATTTCCATCATCTCATCCATTCTACTAGCCATTGTTCCAACAATAACAACTCTCCTCGGCGGCATTCTTCCTAGGATCAAGTGTAAACTACCTCAAGTTCAACGATTGGGCTACAAGGTGACAACTGCCTCACAATCAGTGATTGGTTGTGACAAAAGTAACCTACCTCAGTTTGGCAATCTGTCCATAGCAAGATCTTACAAAATTCCCTCACCAACTTTGCTCAACTCACTCCCAAAGATTCAAACTTTCGCTCTGATACCACTTGGTGTAGTCATGGTAGGAGGGTTCATAGAGTGAGCTATCTAGGTTGTGCAGCAAGAGTAAACACAATGGAAACAACTCAAAGATATGAAACAAACATAGATTCAATCATTCAGTATATCATAGAATTCAAATACAATCTGGCTAGGATCATGCAGGCTTACAAGTAGGGCTCAAAGGCCTGATTACAGAATATCAAAATTTGTGCAAGATATAGCTTTGAAGTCCCTTCGCATAGGAGACAAACTCTCTATCTTATAAATCATGAGAATTATGCTAATTGCTTTCCTAGGGATCTATTACATCTTCATATATCATCTCTGGTACAAAAGATTCCTCTGCGTCGGCCAAGGAAGGTCACAAACTCCAATGAAGAGTTGTAACATGTGTACATGGATAGGTCAGACCTAATCATGTAGAACACCTCCATAAATGAATGGAATGATGTGTGAATCTTGGGGAAGGTTGGCCATGAACCAAAGATCATTGAATGATGTGTCATTAAGCTCCACAAGTTGAGGAATGCTCCGCAAGTCTTCTCCTTTAGTTGATTATCAGAGACTGTCAGGATGCTATGTTCTGAGAATATAGTCGATCTTCTGATAGCAATATCTTTCTGATACTTAATCCAAATGCTCTAAATTTTGGATATGAAGTAGATGAATGAATCTAGATGTTAAGTCTAGCTCTGCAAGGTGTGAAATGCAACTGCTGCAAAATGCAGACCAAAATACAGAATCTGCTACTGACTGAACTGGAAAATTAAAGGAAACAAACTGAAATGCAAATGTTTTTGGTTGATGCAAGATTGCTCTTGAACCAGGGATGCTCTTGCATCAAACTCATTGCATTATTATCTATTCTTTGACTAAATCACTTAAAGTGATCTCTAGCTTTATATTAGTCTTGTTTTCTTTACAAATCACAACATGTTTATTTATATATTAGTGTTTATAATAATATTAATTTATAATAAGATTTAATTTATATTATTAATAATAATAATATTTATATTTATATTAACAATTACATTTGTTATTTATATTTAATAATATATATTATATATTATAAGTATATTAATTTATAATACTTAATTTATTATTTAAGTATATTAAATCTATATTATTTAATCCATTACAATATTTTAATGTCATTCATATCTTTAATTTGAATGAATAATACATAATTGATTCAATTTGTAGAGGGACATGACATGTAGATCCTAAAAGGGTTAGATTTGTAAAAACTAAGTTGAAAGGACATGCTACTTTTTGGTGGAAAGAACAACAATTCAAGAGAAATAGGGAGTCCAAAGAAAGGGTAAAAAAATGAGATATGATGGTTGTGAAAGTGATAAGACAATCTATACCCATTGACTATGGATTGGAACTATTGAAGAGGTTGTAAAATTTGAGACAGAGGGATAGGTGATATGGTGTGAAGTTTGATCAGTCTCCAAGAGGGAGATTGTTGTTATATGGAGCCTATCAGACTCAGAGGTTAAATTTTCCCCACTTTTGTCGACACAGTTTCCCCCCAAAGTATTTATCAGGGGAGTGTAGTTCCCTTGAAGCAGAAATTACCTACTATTTCATAAAGGCGTCAACATTAAATTTTTCTATTGGATGACATAATAAAAACCCTATTTTTTGTAACTGACATAAGTATTGATAAAATGGATGAAGAAGGCAAAAAGGTTTAATGGTTAGGGTTACAGATGATATTACATTGTAGCATATTACAGCGATATTAAGTTGGATGAGATTGCTAGTTGTAATCAGTTCTATTTTTTGCTAGATAATAATATTGGACTCTCTATTTGTGGATATAGCCTGAGTTTGGATGAACCACATTAAAATTGTTTCTCGCTATTTTATTTCTGTGTATTTTCATTCCTCTATTTAATCTCTGATTATCTACATTTAATTGATATCTTTTGCCTACTATTCCTAACAATAGGACTATAAAATAATATATGGAAATTTTTTTACAAAATTATTATTAGGACAAGACATGGTGAAGAAAGAAAAGAGAAGGTTGCAAGATATATCAATGGATTGAGGGAAAGCATTCAAGAAGAGATGAGTTTGGTCAAGTTGACAACCATAGATGAAGCATATCAATTTGCAATCAAGGTGGAAGAAAAGATAAATAGGAGATTTGAACACAATAAAAACTGGTAGAGAGGAAGAGAAGAAAGATAACAAAGAGAAAGATCACAATGTGAAAACAAAATACCGTATAGGGAGGAAAGAAAGATTGATAGCACATATTATAGGGACAATGGTAAATACCACAATGAAGGAGGAGGTAGTAATACTTACCACAAAGATGGGGATGATGGTGATTCATATCCTAGTGGTAGGGAAGATAGCAATACATATATAAATGATAGATATTAAAGAGGTAGATAAAGATATGAGAGAAATGAGGGAAGATATTATAGAGGAACATGTTTTAAGTGTGGAGAAGAAAGGCATTGAGAATTTGAATGTTCTCAAGGTCAAGGGAAGAAAGAAGAAGGTAGTGTACAAGTTGTATTTGTGGATGGGGAACTTGATGGTACCATGTTAAAAATTTTCATGGCTTTGGTCATTTGCAACTATGTATTATATCTGTGATTTAGGATTCTTGCAAAACAATGTAAATCCAAGCTAAAATCCTTGAGGGAAGCCCTAGAACCCTTTTATTTCACTTCCTATCTTACAGTCACCAGTTTTCCCCATAACTGAAAAACTATATTTTGGTAACCAAGTGTTTCTATGTCCGTATCTAATCCTAGTAAGACATGAGCCATTTTTGAGAACTAATTTCGTGCCAGGTGTCAAGTGCCACTAACCCTTTTTGGTAGGTTACATCGATATGTGCTTTTCCACTAATTCAATGATATTCAATATTGATCGACCAAGATGATTGTGGAATTTTGAAATAAGTGCTAGCTCCTTAAGAAGTGTCACGTGGTATGAATGGTGGGCCCCTCCCCCCAAATAAAGGTGACTTCTAAGTGTTTCCTCTAATCCACCAAACCTCACTCAAGGGCCCCAGCCAGCATGCGCAGAAAGGCAAAAGTATGACATTTACTTGCCACATATGAAAGAAGATATCCAACTAGAGGGTGCATATTCTGACACCATGGATTTTTGGTCCTCCATCATTCCATTGGGTTGTTGATCAGTGTGCCTCGGTGAATGGCGAAATCACAGAATGCCACCATGTGGTAGAGATGGCATAATATTTGTGGACTGCCCATTCTAGAATATAATAAAAAATATGAAAAGGGGTAGTTCTATTAAAGGTTTTAGTAAATGCCTCTAGAAGTGTCCTTACCATCAAATCTTTGAGATTGATCATGGCTATTGGGTAGCTATCAAAATCATAAAATTTGACGGTCGGTATTCAAATATCCCACGGCGCATAATCTTGCATGATCTAGTTCATCTAAAATGAAGTGAAGACAGACGTGACTACTTCCAGTTTAGGACGAGTGTTATTAATATAAGGCATATCTCAATTCCTTCAAACACTTGCTATGTCAGAAATCATCGAAGTGCTAAAGAATTAAAGCTAAAGGTTACTGCAGTACCTCTGCTACCTGGTTCAAAATAAGCTCCATAAAATAAGCTTGTTGAGTCATTTGTTCCTCCCATCTGCATTTTGCATTTCCATTAGGGTTTTCCATTTCCCTCTGATTGAAGGAATTACATTCTGTGATAAGAATTGAGTCAACCCCTAAAAACTAGAAGAGAATCCTTTTCCCGAGTCCTCCATCTTAATAATGGCCCCACCTAAAACCCAGGTTCCCTCTGGTACTCAAAAATGAGCCTTACATGAAGACCTAGTGAAGCAAATCCTAGGCTCAAGTTCACAAAGGGTAAGGGTGACTAGTCTAGAAGGTATTGAGGGGTTAGTTGATAAATATGCTAATTATAGGGATGCTGAAATCCCTATCCATGGTTGGTCCCTTTTCTGTCACTGGTGGGGCAAGAGCAATGCTCAAGCGCCACTATCATATGTGTGGGAGAGTGGCCTAGGAAAATTGGTGGTTGCCAATATATTTGAAGATATTGAGTTGCTCCAGGCCATGGCGGCTAACTATGATGAAATGTTCAAAGCAATTAGAAGCATGAAGGGAGGAATTCTAGTGGAAATTAACAGAGAAACCATTGCCAAAGTTTTTGGATTAAACTTGGTTGCTTCAACAAAAATTGATGGAGATAGATTTAAAGCCCTGTATGCAAAAGACAGGAGTAGCTATAGAACCATGTATTTGCCTAAGTTTAGGGAAAAGGGGCTAAATGGTAAATCAGTAAAAATCCCCCACAGTGAGTAGGAACCCTTCAAGATGATTATTTTTGAAAATTATTTTGCTAAAACTTACTATGCTCTTTGTCAAGTACTGGGAGAAGATAAGAGGGAGTGCATCCCTATTGATCTTACTTATATGGCTGCAGACATCCAACACCCATCTCACAATGCCCAATTTGATTTTGCTTCTTATTTAGCACAACATATCCATCAGGGATTGGTAGAGATTAGAAAGAATAAGGAGTTAGTCAAATTCAGATGGTTCTCATTGCTCTTCCATTTGTTCTTGTATCATGGAAGAACTCAAGGTGTATGGTACCCTAAGCTAATGGTCAACCCTATTGACAACAAAGGGAATGAATTGCATGTCCAATGTTGGACTCACATTTGGGATAGACATGACACCCATTCCAAGTATAGGTTCTTCAGGGATTACTTTGTTACTACAATATTAAAACACTTCCAGCCAGACATACCTAGGATTCCAGAACCATTGATGAATTTCCCCAGACCTACAGTAAGGGTCCCCCCTCTGGATATCAAGCATAATTGGGGTGATTTCATCCCCCATGAAGAGGGTACAATTTTTAGAATCTATGGCACCCCTGTTGGTCTGCACTATTCACCCAAGCATGTGCCATTGAGGCTGGGTTTATTTGAGATCATTTGGCAACTGACTGAGATAGAGAATTCTCACCTGAAAGGGCAAAAGAAAGGATCTTTATTTCCCTTCTTAACAATGTTTTTTGACTTCAAACTAAATAAGGAAGGATTCCCTAAGTTGACTGTAAAATTACTGCCTTTCAAAATGGTACAGGAAAAGCCCAGATTCTCTGATCCTAAGGGATTTATCAATAACATTAGAAAGAGTATTAGTAGGTCTTATCTTCCTCATCAGGTTTTCTTTCCTTAAGATGTTATTAGGAATTCTCTTTCTAATGATGAAGTAAAATTAAAAAGAGAAAAGTGGACATTGTATACAAGGTATGAAGAAAGAATAAAGAGGAAGAATCCATCTTCCAAAGGACTTTTCTCAGAGGTTGATGACCCCATCAACAGAATTAAAAGGATTTTGTCTCATATTGATGAATTGGTTGACATACAGGATTGTGAACCTACTCAGGTCCCCATGGAAGAAAGACCACCATATCGGTCCCCTGCTAGAAATATGATAAAGTACACTTTCAAAAGGAGAAACAAAAATGAAGAGGTCAAAGACAAGCCCCTCAGGCCCCTCCACCAACTCAATTAACACTATCTTTGCCACAACCTCCTCAATCCTCTTCCCCTTCTGCACCAACAACTGAAGACGAGTCTCTCCCTAAAGAGCCTCCTTCAAAAAGAGCAAAGATTGAATTAAGCCCTCTAGTGGACTACCCTGATGACAAAGGAGATATGGAAATAATAGAGGAGGAAATATAGACTGAGATGCCATCCCCTAGCCAAGATATGCCAGAAGGATTGCCTTTGGATAGAATTTCTGATATTACCATAAGAGGCAATGACATCTCAGATGACATCAGGACTGTTGCATGTAGAGATTTTATTACTGATGTTGATTTTGTAAATACTAAGGAATTTCAGGAGTTCTTATGGAAAAGTAGAAGAGGTGAATATGAGAAAAGACTGGAGGAAGAAGTATCCCAGTCTCCTCAAGAAACCTGTGATCAGATATCTATCAGGGTACTCACACAGATGAAGGATGAAGTTAAAAACATCTCTCTAGATCAGGGCAAGGAAATGGTTAGAGAGAGTGGGATCTTATTACTCCTTGAGTGGGACATAGCCTCAGCTATTGTTTTGGATACTGCAAGAAGGCAAGATAAGAAGGTCTTTTCCACAAAAGAGGAAGCTGAGGCTGCACTAACAGGTGCTAATTTTAACCCAAAGTGGGATACCTTAGCCATATGGGCTTTAGCACCCAATACTAACAAACCTCTAGTTGCAGAACTTGATAGAGATTTTAAGGGTGGCTTAATAGTAAAGAGGACCTCGGAGACTCCCACTACAGAAGCATTAGAACTGGTGGAGGAGGTTACAAAATTCAACAAGGTAACCACATATGTTCTTCAAGAAAAATATTATGCCTTGTTAAAAGACTATATGGCCATATTACCAGAATATAATAGGTTGAAACAAAAGGAGATACAATGGCAGCATCAGGCTTCAACATCCGCCTCATCACAAATAGCACTAGTGGCTAGGGATTCCAATCTTCTTCTTCCTGGTTCATCTTCTCCATCAAGGTCTGCTCTTGAAAGGGAAATTGAAAACTTAAAGCAACAAGTTGAGTCATTTGAAGATATTTTTACATATGCTTTTGATAGACAATAGGAAGAACAATGTCTAGCCAGGCTATCGACATTCACAAGTGCTACTATGATTTGTCATTAATCATCAAGAAAATTGCAGATGACAAGGAAAGAACAATGCCTCTATTCAATAAATGGATCCCTAGGATCATTTCTTTATTAGGTATTTGTAAGGGAGCTAACCACGATCCTTACATTTCCAATGAGGTTAAACAAGTCTATGCAGCAGTGAGGGAAGCAAGAGATCTCTAGGCATTTATAAATCGCCTTGAAGAGAAGGCATTGAATTTGATTCAAGGGTTTGATAATGACAGAGTGGCGATAATTCCTCCAATAAAGAATGAAGGCGGTGCTATTAAGCCTAGCCAACTATGCATCCTCCAGCTCGACAACATTGTCCTTATTATCTCTTTCTTTCTCTGCGAGAACAATAAGATAGATATTCCCATGTTTGGCACAAGTATCGACAAATTATGGGAATCTTATCAATTAGCTGCTAAATTCACAAGAGGACATTTAATTCTGGCTAAATACAACAATAGATATTTATCCTCTATGGATAAATTAATTAATTTCCAATGGCCCACAGAAGACCAATATCAAGCATGGGATAAAAGATACAATGAGTTGCCTGATGTTTGAGGTATTGGTTGTGCGATCTTTTTGTTTGAAGAATATGGACACCTGTCTGTCCTATAAGAAAATCTTTTTGTTCTCTTATGTAACTATTATTTGTTTCATAAGGCAATTGTGAAATGTAAGAAGTAAAAGTTGGCCGAAGTTTGTTATATTTTCTTCAAAAGCACAAATCCCAAAGGCTACAAGCCTTATGAACAAACTTGTAACATCTTTTGTTCCTATGACAAATATCTGGGAGGAATCAGTTATCCTTGAGAAATCTATCAAGGTTAGAAGGTGACATCTGTTTCTAGGTCTGAAGCTTGTTTTCTCCCTTGTTCTTATAAAAGGGAATTCATGACCTAGTTACAAGGATCTTGGAGAAATTTTCTATAGTATAATGATGTATCATACTAATTAGTTATTTTACTTCTAGGAGTATTTTCAAGAAGATAAGATCATTTGTATTTGCAATGTTAGCATAAAGTTACAGTAACTCAGTATTTTGAATATATTGCTGAGGTTCATAACATATTGTCTCCTACAGTTGTGTCTTTTATTATGTTTTTGAATGAATTGATAAAATTATCAATATTGTTCATCTTCATAGTCTTTCCTGTGTAAGGATATTGAATATAATAGATGTATGCAAGGATAAGTAAGAATGAATGCTATGATCTCATTTCAAGGTGTGGTGATGTAATGTATAATTACAGTATTCTCAATAGAGTTGCAAGTGTGCTTTTATGCTAAGTTCATTTGTATTCATTTTTTTTTACTTTGTAACCCCAAGATTAGGCACTGATCTTTTGATGGTTGTTGTTCTCAAAATCTAAAATCTCCCTAATCATTCCAGATGAATCAAAGAACAGTTATAATTTTGATATTTATTTTGATTAAGTTATGTTTTGCATGTTCCTTTGCAAAGAATAAGATAAGAGCTTAAATAATCTAGCCCATCCTTTCACTATATCATACATTCTTTCAAGCAATTTACAAGGAACATATCTATGATAGGAACAATATTGACAAGCTAATATCTCTGGAAAACCCCATCCATTTGAGTAGAACACTGTTATCCCCAAGAAAAGAAGACATCAGTTAAAGAGAGATAGCTAGAGAATTAAAGATAAATCCATCTACATAGGAAGACCATCCTTGGTTTCACAGAGCCAAAAGTGCAGAGGAAGAAAAGGGGGATTAAGAAAGCCATATCTCCCTAATCTCCTATTCATTGGCCAATTCCTCAAGGTAGATTAATCATTTATAAGTGGCTATTTTATAGAGTTGTTACGAGAATTAGGTTGGGAATTTAAAACAACCAACAGAACCCTAGAGATCAAATGATTCAAACAATGACCCCAAATATGGAGAATCACTTGTCATGAGGAGATCTTTGTTTAAATGTGATGACCAAGAAGAACCCGTATAAAGAAAGAACTTGTTTAGAACTAGATGCAAGGTAGGATGTAATTTTTGTAAAGTTGTTATTGATAGTGGTAGTATGGATAACCTAGTATCTAAATAGATGGTCAATAAATTAAAGTTGAAGAGGTCGAACCACCCAAATCCATATAAGATTGCTTGGCTATAGAAGGATTATAAGTTAATGGTCAATGGATAATGTTTGGTGAGATTCAAAATATGGACATATCATGATGAAATCTTATGTGATGTAATTCTAATGGATGGATGCCACATGTTGTTGGTACAACCATGGAAATTTGATAGGAGTATTACAAACAATGGGAGAGAAAATATGTACATTATAATAAAGGATGGTAGGAGACCTAGATTAATGGCATTGAAAGATAGGGGAGATCAAGTTTGAAGTAATGATAGAATATGTTTTTTGGATGGGAGAAGATTCTTGGATGGTTTGAGACATGAAAATGTAGATTTTTCAATGATTCCTAAGATATATGGAACACCGCAAGTCCTAAGAACACCATTGCAAGTGATGAGGAGACATTGTAGGAGGAAATATTAAATTTACTAATATAGTATGAAGACATCATATTAGAAAATATGTGAGATGGATTGCCACCAGTAAGAAGTATCAATCATTATATGGATCTAATACCAAGAGCTAGTTTTCCAAAAAAAGAACTACATAGGATGACAATGGTAAAAAATAAAGAATTGAATAGGCAAGTGTAAGAGTTGTTGAGAAACTGGTTGATCAGAGAAAGTTTGAGCCCATGTGTGGAACCTGTGGTACTATTACCCAAGGAGAATGGTAAATAGAGGATGTATACTAATACTAGAGCAATCAATAAGATCACATTGAGGTATAGATTCCCATTTATGAGGATGGATGACATAATGGATTGTTTGAGTAGGGAAAGGTACTTTAAAAAGATTAATTTGAAGAGTGGTTATTGTCAGACAGGATAAGGGAAGGAGATGAGTGGAAGACAATATTTAAGACTAATGAAGGATTGTATGAGTGGTTGGTTATGCCCTATGGATTGTCTAATGTACCAAGTACATTTATTTATTAGAAATTTTAGTCATCTTCTGTATGATATTATAAAATTCCTAATTTCTACAGTGTCGGGGGCACTAGTCATCTTCCTTATGATAAATTGTCAACTGGATTGTCGAAAGTAGATTCCATAAGGACTGAAATTTCTAATTAGAAATTTCAGTCATCTTCCTTATGATATTCTAAAATTTCTAATTTCTACAGTGTCAGGGGGGCACCAGTCATCTTCCTTATGATAAATTGTCAAATGGATTGTCCAAAGTAGATTCCATAAGGACTGAGATTTCTAATTAGAAATTTCAGTCATCTTCCTTACGATAAATTGTCAAATGGATTGTCGAAAGTAGATTCCATGGGGTCATCCTAGAATACATTGTTGCTCTACATGGATATGTAAGCATTTCCTAGCCATCTGTTCTCGTCATCTAGCCATCTGATCTCGTTGGCCTCTCCTATAAAATGGAGATCACGAAAATCATGAACACAAGGAAGGCTACACTTGAACATCTCTTTGCAAGGTATGGATTTTCCTTCTCTTGCCTCAAATTTTAGATTTTAGAATTTCCTCTGTGTATGATAGTAATGATAGTAATCCATCCTTAAAGTGCTTTTGCTTTTTATTTCTTTCTAACATAGGGTTTCCTCTGGCCTATTATTTTAATCAATTCATCCAAACGAGGCGAACAGTGATATGAATGGAATGTCTTCTTAATTTGTCCATCAAGAAGCCCTAAATTTGCACATAAAATCTAGGTTGTACAGGAAAAGAGGAAATATGTGACTTGCGCATTAACCCTTAAGGGGATATCTCTCCAATTCTTCAGGCTCTATTTCACTCATTGGAAGAGCCTCCCCAGTTTGATCACTATGATGATCTAGTTGTTCATTTGTTCTTTAATTTTTGTAGTTATCTTTTATATTATTTATCAGAAAATGATCAAGGAAGAGCAACTAATATCAGAGAGAAACCCAAATAAACTACCATAGTTGCCGTTTGCTCAGGTTAGCTATGTGTTTTCTTCTTATTTGTGTTTATGACAATCATAGTCTATGTTCTCGTTCGCATCAATGCCATAAGCAAATTTAATGGTGTTCACAACGCACCATAAATTGTTGTTTTGGCTTGCTGGGATAGCTTGTTTGTCAAGTTTGTTTGTTTGTCAAGTGTGTTTGCTTGTAGGTGTGTTTGTCAAGTCTATTTACTGTAGCAGCTGTGTGTTTCTATTATCAGTTGACGACCATCTTGTTTCATCTTGGGTTTCCTTAAGTCATTCCCAGTTTGATGGCCGAAGTCAAATTGTGCTCAATAAATCATTCTCAGTTCCTTTATGTATGTCTTATGCTCCATCCTTTGTCAAGTCTATTGAGTTGTGTGTTTCTGTTATAGTTGATGGTCATCTTGTTTGGTCTTGGTACCCTTAAATCATTCTTAGTTCAATGGCCAAGTCAAATTATTTATTACTTTTTGCAGGGATAAGTTGTAAAATTATTATTAAAAGTTTGATTATTAATAAATGTGATATTTAAATAGAATGGTCTTTCTTCAAGATTTTTTTGTCTTTCAATCTTCTCAATCCTTAGCTCTATTAGACTTAAATGATTTTTTTTATTTAAAAAGTTTCAATTTTACATATTATACATTTCAACTTTCAATCTTCTCAATCCTTAGCTCTATTAGATTTAAATGATTTTTTAATTTAAAAAGTATTAATTTTACATATTGTACATTTCAAAACAATTTTAAAATAATAAAAGATTATTCATTTGTAAAACTATGGACTAAATTGTTGCTTCATATTCACTCTACTTAAATGTTATCCATTTCAATGGTCAAACAATCAATAGCAATTTTACACTTCAACCACGACAAAAATTGGTAAATATTTGTCCTACTTTTATTGACTAAAATTCACCTTTGACTGCGGAAGTGGATGATGTTTAACCACCTTTGAAGAGAGACATGGTGCTAGGACCAAAGGGTTAACATGGAATGAGGGCTTGGGGTGTTTCTTGAACCTCAGGAAGAAGGATAAACTTCTAAAAGATTTGTTCCTGAGGTGTAATAGAATGGTTTTCAATAGGAATAGGCTTTTTCATATGATGGGGATCTTAAATTTTGGAATTATAAAATAGGAAGGTGTCTTTGTAGGCTCAAATTTTTTCCTGCTTGAAGCTAGGGATTTTAAATTTGGAAAACTTCTCTACTACAGGCTGAGGGACTCTAAAACTTGGGAATTTGAAGAGACGAGGTTGCTCTACTATAGGATAATTCATAGTGGTGGGAGGAACTTACAAAAAATTAGGAATGAAGAGAACATGATTGGGCATCCAGCCTCTACTTCTAGGCAAGAAATTGCCTCATCTTCTCCTCTTTCACTACAATTTGTATCTAAAAGTTGTTCTTGTTCATACCTCTCTTGTGCCTCCAACTGCTACTATTGGAGATAAGATTTATGACCAATACCTTTCTATTGCTAGTTGTGCCTTTTCTTCTTGTCAATGTCAATCTCCCTCATCTACCTTTAAAAGTCTGAGATTACATCCTTGGGACTCATGTTGTCATAACCATAATCTACTTGAGGAAGATTATGAGAGTAACCACATTGATTAGGAGCAAAGTAGTCTTCTTGGGGGTGATAATAAGCATGATTAGGCTACCAAGAAGATTGAGCAAGGGTGAGAGAAAGGTAAGCATTGTGAGAATGTTGATAACCTATTGTAACAAGGCCATTTGGTATGAAACTAGAGGCATTTTGGGCTTGATAGGACTGATAAGGAGGTATAAAAATGGCATTTTGATTAGGTGGAGGGGAATAGTCATAATCCCCATAATATTTTTACATATTAGGGCATCAAACTTAGAAAAACATTTAAATATTCTTTGAAACAAGGGCTAATAGTTCTTCTTTTGAGAAACTGGGTACATAGCAGAAGAGTTGCCAGGAAATTGAAATGCTTCAAAAGCAAGGATATGATCAAGGAAACCACCTGAACCTTCTTTAAGCACTTGGGCTACTTCCACCAATAGCTTTGGTCAACAAAGTCACCATGGTGTTGAAGAAACTGACTTGAATGGTAAGATGCACTAAAGAGCACACCAAAAATCTTCAATGGATGATAAGAATCATCAAACTGGTCTTGTTGGGCATGCCAAAAACTATTGTCAACTAAACTTGTACCCTTTTGTTAAAGCCTATTTCTACAAAAGATTGAATGAAACTATAAAGGGTGGAATTTGGATAGTTGAGTTTTTGGTAGTTTTGTATGTATCATCCTTTCACCCTTTCATTCAAGGACCTAGGGTCGAGTTGCAATGTACTATCATACTCTAGGTCACTATGAGATGTAGGGAAATTTGGATTTGAATGATTTGATTGTCAATTATGCTCACTTATGCTCAATTATACATTAAAACCCTAATTATGCAAATACAACAACAAAATAGATGAATATCATCAAATACTGCTACAAAAAGATGTAAAATAACAAATAACTATGCACCTATTTTCAGGGTTCAAAAGTGGAATAGTTGGGGACTAATGAGTGGGTGGCCAAGTCCAAGGCCTAGGCTTTTCTTAGGATCTGGAAGCTCAGTCTGCAACCTATTCCTGCTGTCATAGAGATTTTCCCATCATAGAATCTGGAGGACTAAAGAGCGGGTGCCCAAGTCCAGGGTGCTATTTTCAACTCTCATCTACAAATCTAACACTCTGTAATGCCCTCCTACAACTCTACTTTTCCTATATCTTCAACCTGTAACCTGCAATCATAGAAACATTGGGAGGGGGTTGTGGTGTTTAAAGGCTTGCCTCAATCAAGCCCCGAAGAGACATTCAAATCTTCCAAACACCGTTGTCAGATAGAGAGTGTGTACCCTTGTGAAGTAGAGGCAAAAACCAAATGATAAATTCTCAAAAACACAAATGATGTCACCTTGTAGTGAAGATCTCATGGGAGAAGGAAGCTCTTCATGCCATGAGGAGATGACTGCTCAAATCTACAAATACAAACACATAGACAACACAAATCTACTCTTGCTACACAATGAATGCCTTGAATCACCTTCACATAAACTTGAGAATCCAATTTGCTAGCTAGTAATCATATAGTTTACAAATGAATGCCTAAACATGCTTTTATATGCAACTACAAACACTCCCACCAAGAATTTTATAATTCAAACTTACTGTGTCAGCATAGGACTCAAATAACGGTCACAAGCTGACACTCAAAATTTGGGACTGACCCAAAATAGGGCAGGACTAGGGCATAGGCACCTAAGTCCTCCCCCCTATTTTGGTCAGGGTTAGGTTCAAGGGATCCCCCTAGGTCCCATTTGTCATGAAACTTAGGGATCATTTCATCGGGATGTCAAAATATAATGCAAGATGTCTTAAATGTAGCTAAAAGACCCGGGACCTAAACCTTGAGGGAAAAGCCCCCAAGGGGACATTTTTTGACATTACATTTAGCCCCCACTTTAATGTATGCATAAATGTAAGGCCAATACATGCATTAAAGTATGGTCAACAAACACAGCAAACATGCCAAGCATGAAGAAGACACATCAAACACATTGAAGACAATGATAGGCACGCAAAACACGAAGAAGACATTTACAGTCACACAAAACATGAAGAATACAATAGATGCATAGAAGAGAGTTAATGCATAGAAGATACGAATGATTTCTTTTCTTTTTCTTTTTTCTCATATATATGAAATGCAGATGCAAGTACAAAGAAAGTAAACACACGTCCCATAATGCAGCAAGCACTCATCGTGCTAGTCTTTAAACTACATATATGGGGCAACACACATGCAAGACATGCCAAACCTCCCAAAATATAGGAAGCACTCATTGTGCTGGTCTTTAGACTGCATATGGGGCAATAGACACGCCAAACAAAGCAAGCATGCCAAAACACACATACTTTTAAGACACAGAGAAAACACGGTAGACAAGCAATGGAGTGTTCCTATTTCTAGGTTCATCACCATCTCAAGCACATTATAGGCACACACCAATGATTGGGCTTCACCACAACAATCACCGAAGACACACTTAAGGGTTGAGTTAGTCACAGAACCACTCCGTGCCTCCACAGAGGACTTTTAGAAAATGATAGGATGGGCACTCTCTGCAAGAGATACACCAGCCCTGCCTCTGCAGAGGGCTTAAGATGATTGATTGATTGATTGATTGTAAACAAACTTAGAGTGTAGGAGGGACTCGTCCCCACTAGTCTTTAAACTGCACCTGAGGACAAGCACATTGATAACATCTACAACAAATAGCTTACCTTATATATTCCCCCACCTTAAGGTGGTTGATATCACGCATCGATATCAAGCACATTAAGGTAGGAAGAAAACACATGAGGGAACACAGACTTCCACAAAGCCCATGCCCCCCAGAGGTGACATGTACTTTACGATCACCAAATGTTCCCACAAAAACATCCCTGCAAGAAAAATGTTAGTAGCCATAATCATGATAAACAACAACATCAATGCATATGATTAATCACACAAAGAGCCAAGGTTATACTACAAATTCAGAGATCGAGGATAACCATGGGGCTATATCACGAAAATTGCAGAACCAAGTGTCACCAAGGTGAGATTCAAAGACAAGCAAAGTGCACGGAGCAGAAGATTGTTAAGGTTTGTAAGTGAGATAAAAACATTATCAAAATCACTATGCAGAAAGTATGAGTGATTCTACTAGCTAAGTGTCGGATAAAATATTGATACAGGAGCATCCCTGGTTCAAGAGCAATCTTGCATCAACCAAAAACATTTGTATTTCAGTTTGTTTCTTTTCATTTTCCAGTTCAGTTCAGGTAGTTCAATCAGAAGCAGTTTCTGCTTTTGGTCCAACATTTCACCACAATTACATTTCAGATCTTGTGGAGCTAGATTTAGCACCTGCATTCATTATTTACATCATATGCAGAATTCAGATATTCACATGTCAATACCGGAAAGATATTGCTATCAAAAGTTAACTGTTTCTCAGAGTAGAGCATCCTGATATTCACTGGCAACCAGCTAAAGGAGAAACTTGCGGAAGCATTTCCCAATCTTTGGAGCCTAATGACACATCACTCAATGATCTTTGGTTCATTACTAACCTTCCTTGGAGATCCACACTTCATTCCATTCATTTACCAGAATTGTTCTATGCATTTAGGACTGACATATCTGTGTGTACACGTTACATCTCTTCTTTGGAATTTGTGATCTTCCTTGGCTGACGCAGAGGAATCTATTGATCCGGATTAGATATATATTGATGTAATAGATCCTTAGGAAGGTAGTAATTGACATAGTGATAATTAACAGTTTAGTTTTGTGTGAAGGAGGTTCAAAGCTTTATTTTGTGCATGTAAGTAATTAGGCCTGTGAGCCCTAACTGTAAGCCCGCATGTTGTTGACCGATCTCTATTTGAATTCTATGATATATTGAATGACTGAATCTACATTTGCTTTATTTCTCTGATTTGTTTCTGTTGTGTTTACTCTTGCTGCACAGTCTAGATAGTTCATTCTGTGAACCCTCCTACCATGATTGCACCAGATATACAACCCCATCATCATATTAGGAACTAAGTCCAATTTTTGATTTCTCGCTAAAGGGACGCAAGGTTTGCATCAGTATAAATTTTTTTCATCATCCACCCACTGGATAGAAACACTAGAGGAGGGGAAGCAATAAATAAGAGAGGAGAAACAAGTGTCTTAGGGATAGTCACATAGGAGGGTGCCCCCAAGTCACCAATCGTAATGCTATGTCCGTAAGACACAACACACAACAATGAAATTAGAGAGAGAGGCAATATAGAAGAATGATGATACAAATAGAAGAAGGTCACAATAGAGGTGATCTCCTAGTATCACAGACCGTACAAGAGAATCAAGGGTCATCCAAAGAGGCCTAAACAACACATAACGCATCACGGGGGAAACACATCATGAGAGAGATAAAAGGGTTAGAAATACTTACTTGTAGGAAGGCGCATGCTAGGTTTTATCAAGAATCAAATCATCCTCCTCCCAATCTGGAATGCTATAGGAGAGAGGTGTGTAAGGTACCATAGCCCAATTTTTGTTCTTGTTTTCAAGTTTGTCAGTGTTAAGCTCTTCGTGGTGAGGTTGAATGTTTTCTTTTTGAATTGTATGCATTATGCTCTTGAGAGATGGAAGAAGGAATTTGGTTAGAGTGATCTCAGTACCTATCCAAGAGAGTTTTAATGTAGGAGACCTTTCCTCATCCACTAGTGTTACATCTTTTGAGAAAAGATCATCAGAATGAGGGGAAGGTAAGGTGTTGTGAGGACAATTATCAATGTTTGTATCTTTAGTGATGTTCAAAGAGGTAATTGATGTTTTTAAATCCTTAGTGATGTCCAAATGACTTGAATATTCAATCAAAGGAGGGAGATTAAGGGTCTTTTCTTCCTTAGTGATATCCAAGGTGTGTGAACAATCAACGAAAGGAACAAGGTTGGTACTAGGATGATCCATAGAGGTTTCATGCATTATGATAGAGTTTTTATTGTTTTTAGATGAAAGCTCATCGTCTGCCCATGGAATGTTCTTTGTTGAAGGGAGTTCTTCATTCACTAATGCTTCCTCTTGGCCAGGCAGAGCATTGGAATGGAAAAGTGGTGATGGCTCTTCATTTGCTAATGCTTCATCTTGGCCAAAGTGAGCATTAGAATGGAGATTTGGTGGTATGATGTTAAGAGATGTGTCAATGAAATCATCCTCTTGAATCAAAGAGTCCTCATGAGGAGGAACAACCTTGGGAGAAGGATCATAGGATACCACTAAGTTATCATCACATGTTTTAGCAATAGGTGTTGAATTGGAATGTTTTAGAAAATCATCTAAGGCTTCATCTAACATTTTAAGATCATCACTGGTATATCTAATAATGATCATGAATTTAGTAAGATTCTATAATATCCAAGGATATATTCCCATGAGGTTTGTGAAGCTATCAAAATCAGATATACAACAAATGATTTTATATGTGAAGCACATAGAGAGATCAACATCATGAATGTATGCTATTTGTTCTAAAACTTGAGGATGTTTATCAGTGAATTTAGAGAAAGGATCAATGTCTATGATGTATGAAAATAGAGATTCGAAGGAAGTATCCATGATTTATGTTTTCAAATCAATCTTGAATCAGATTTTAAAATCTTTTAAAAAGTATGCAAAAGACAAGTGCAAAACTATGTGCAAAAATGACCTAAAATGCTTGATTTTTTGTAGTTTTTCAATACAGATTTATGAAAGAAAAGGTGTTGTAAGGATTTTGATCAGGGGAAGAAAATAATATGTCTAATATCATTCCAATATAGAAATAATATCCTTCACAAAAAACTCTTGATGCAAATCTAAGATGATGACAAGTCAAAATATAGTGAAAATACACTAAAATATGCGATTTTTTCACCAAATCTTAATGTAAAAGAGCATGAAAAAGGGTGTTGTGAGGAAAATGATGATGGAAAGAAAATTATATCAGTAATAACAGCCACCTAGTGCCAAAATATCTATCACAACCCTCTTATAGTGCCACTCAAGATCAAACCCTAGTGAAAATGTAGCAAAAATAGGCAATTTTTCACAGTTTTTCAATTCCAAAACCTAGCAAAAGGGGTTTTGCAAAGAATTTTAGGAGGTACAGAAAATAATAGTACTGATATAAGTTACCTCAATCCATAAAATTTGTCACAACATGCTTGGAGTGCAATCTAGGTCAAACCCTAGGCCAAATATAGCAAGAATGTGCAATTTTTTTCACCAAATTTTTTATACAAGAGCCCAATAAAAAGGTGTTGTAAAGACTTTTAGGAGGGAAAGAAAATAATTACCCTGATAACAACCAATTATTGTAAAAATACTCTTCACAACATGCCTATGGTGCAAAATTAGAGAGTTGATAAGGCCAAAGCTAGTGAAAATTAAGGTTTTTCAAGCCCTAGGTTTGAGGTTTTGATGCAAAATGCTATATGAATGTCTTGTAATCTGTTTTATGATGAAAATTAAGTCCAATCAGATCTGAAATTGATTTTCAAGTCCTAGGATGCAAAATGCAAGTTCAAATCTAATGAAAAATCAATGAAAATGCTAGTTTTTGTTGAAATTTTCTATGTTAAAATGCAAATTTTTGAGCTCTAAATGCAAATTTACACTATAACACAACACTACAGCCAAATGAAAATTTGAATGAGTGTATAAGATCAGTAGAAAAATTTGAAACAAGATTTTTCCTACAAACCATAGTTTTTGAAATTACTAGGTTATATGCAAAATGCAAAATTTCCAACAAAACCCTAGCAATTTTATGATAAAAATGCAATGCAAGCTATTGAATTTTTGTAATTTTCTGCAATTTAACTCAGATCTAATGCAAAAATCATGAATTTGATGAAATTGAAATTAATTAATGCAACATGCAAACCCTAGAATGCCATTTTTTCCAATTTTCTAATTTTTTAATTTTTTGTAAGTTTTCCAATGTAATATTAAGATGAATGACTATATGAATGAATGAAATCACTGCAAATATGAAGAAAAACACTTAGCAAGTTGCAAACAAGTCCAACAACATGGGTTCACCAAAATGTAAAGAGTGGAATTTGGATAGATGAGTTTTTGGTAGTTTTGTATGTGTATCCTCCTTTCACTCTTTCGTTCAAGGACCTAGGGTCGAGTTGCAATGTACTATCATACCCTAGGTCACTATGAGATGTAGGGAAATTTGGATTTAAATGATTTTTTTGTCAATTATGCTCACTTATGCTCAATTATACATTAAAACCCTAATTATGCAAATACGGCAGCAAAACAGATGAATATTAGAAAATGCTGCTACAGAAAGATGTAAAATAATAAATAATTGTGCACCTATTTTTAGGGTTTGGAAGCGGAATAGTCAGAGACTAATGAGAAGGCACCCAAGTCCAAGGCCTAGGTTTTTTCCAAGATCTGGAAGCTTAGTCTGCAACCTATTCCTATTGTCACAAAGATTTTCCCATCACGGAATCTAGAGGACTAAAGAGCAGGTGCCCAAGTCTAGGGTGCTCTTTTCAACTCTGATCTACAAATCTGACACTCTGTAATGCCCTCCTACAACTCCACTTTTCCTATATCTTCAACTTGTAACCTGCAATCACAGAAACTTTGGGAGGGGGTTGTGGTGTTTAGACGCATGCCTCAGTCAAGCCCTGAAGAGACATTCAAGTCTTCCGAACACTGTTGTCAGATAGAGAGTGCATGTCGTTGTGAGGCAGAGGCAAAAACCAAATGATAAATTCTCAAAAACACAAATGATGTCACCTTGTAATGAAGATATCATGGGAGAAGGAAGCTCTTCATGCCATGAGGAGATGATTGCTCAAATCTGCAAATACAAACACATAGACAACACAAATCTGCTCTTGCTACACAATGAATGTCTTGAATCACCTTCACATAAACTTGATAATCCAAATTGATAGCTAGTAATCATCTAGTTTACAAATGAATTCCTAAACATGCTTTTATATGCAACTACAAACACTCCCGCCAATAATTTTGTAATTCAAACTTATCGTGTCGACATAGGACCCAAATAATAGTCACAAGCTGACACTCAAAATTTGGGACTGACCCAAAATAGGGCAGGACTAGGGCACGGTCGCCCAAGTCCTCCCCCGTATTTGATCAGGGTTAGGTTCAAGGGATCCCCCTAAGTCCCATTTGTCATGAAACTTAGGGATCATTTCATCAGGATGTCAAAATATGATGCAGATGTCTTAAATGCAGCTAAAAGACCCGGGAGCTAAACCTTATGATGGAAAAGCCCCCAAGGGGACATTTTCTAAAGTTACAGAAACAATGAGACTAATCTAAAGGTGTGTGACCATGCAAGTTAGATCAAACCTCGAGAGAAGGTTGGTTCCTCATTCTGAATTGAAGATTTAAATAAAATAACTAAACCTAAGCTAAGAATCACCAGGGAAAAGGGGAGAAGGAGAACTGAAATGTAAAAGGGTGATGCACTAGATTTAGTGTGTTTAGCTAAAATTGACATAACACAATAATGATTGTAGAGGTTGAATAAATAAACATAGACTCATGTAGAATTTGATAGAGGTTAGAATAGAATATTGAAACTATAAAGGTACTATTTTATCCATAATATAAGTGAGTAGCATTCAAGTAAACACAGTGTAAAAGAATATGAGAGAGGTAGAATTAGTTGCAGATATTAATCATGAAGGCTAAAAAACCATTACAAATGAAAAATAGATCAAATATAGATCAGAAAAGGCACAAAATGAAGGTTTTTCCCTCATAGTTGAATTGAAATGAAGAAAAGAGAGATCCAAAAGAGGACATAGTCCATCAAATTCATATAGCTTTAGGAAATATCATGAGGTCGCGATTAAACATCAAACACTTCTACCTGGATAATGACTGAGAGAACAACTAACCAAAAATACATCTTTTTACATGCATATATAGAATTTACATTTTCACTAGGTAGCCCTGGTATGAGGAAACCCAGTCAACATGATTTACAAGTTGCCCATGCTATAATAAATTCACCCCAATGGCCTCTATCAAAAAAATTTGTAGGTTTTTAATCCTTTCTCATGATGTTCTACAAAACATTAATGTGGAAGAGACCTACCATTAAACTAGTTTCTAAATTTTTCAGCATTGAACACTTCATAAAATCTATCGCCCTACAGTAATAAATTCATGCCACCATTCCACCTATCAAAAAATTGATCTAATGTAAATCAAGTGATTTAGGGAAACATACAAAAACACGCCTTAAATGCTTTTAAATACAACACTTTAAAATTGTCTAATTTAATTTTTTGTGCCTTTTCGAGGCCTTTGCTCTTGTAGCGCACGAGTGCAACTTCACACCCTAGCACCACTATCCAAGTCATGCAGGCACGTTGCACCTTCTTTAGTACATGACATAACTTCAATACCCGGTGCCCTTTTCAAAGCTACGATAGGCACTCTAAGCCTTCCCAACACACAAGAATTACTTCCTCAATCAGTGGCCCTTCCAAAGTCTCTCTAGCTCATTGGTGACCTATTTAACACATAGGTACTACTTTCAAACCCTTTGCCTTCCTCCAAGTTGTGCCGGCATGCTCTTCTTTCCCTAGTGCACGGGTGCGACTTCCAAACACATCACCTCTTCCAAAGTTATGTTGGCATGCTCAAAGCATCCAACACAACTTCATCACCCTACGTCAGTAGCCAAACCTATGCTGGCATGTTGAAAGCACCCATTGTAGCCTCCAAGCCAAGGTGTAACTTCAAAGTTGCAATGATGCACTGGGGACTTCCCTTTGCTTATTTATTGAAACTATCTAAGGCAAAAAACTAAATTTTGACAACATTGAGACATGTACTTAGGATTTTAAAGATTTTTTGAGGATTTCCTAAGGCACAAAACCTGCAAACCTAAGGGATCTAAATGTGGATTAACAACTTTTGCAAGTTTGGAAGATGAGCTATTTGGCCTGGGGGAAAAATAGGTCAACACATCGTCAAATCAAAATCTCAATGCTTGAGGCATCTTGTCATCATTGTCATTTCTACCAAGTTCCTATATCTACTTTCTTTAAAATGACATTAGTTTGTAGCACCATTTCAAAGAAGCAAAAAATGTAGACACCTAAATTACACCACATCCTAATGTTGTACCTAATATTACATCTTATATTATTATAATAATATCACAATATTACATCTACATCATCATACTAACTTACCATTATCATTTACCATCACTAATTAATTAAATAATTCATTTTATTTAGCTAGTTAGACTAATATTTGCCCATTTCTTTCCAAATAAATAAATAAATCCATTTTTATCCTATCATATATCTTCCACAATTTATTTCTATTTCTAACTAGTGTTCAACTAGTTAAACAAATCCATTAATTAGTACAATAAGAAATTTGTAAATTCATCCTTCTCCTCTGTCAAATGGGAATAAACAATACAAATATGCAGGTACATGCTATAGAAATCTTGCATAAACTTGTGAGAAGCCACATTAAATCAGTCTTGGAGGACAACCACCATTGTTGGTGCAACTAGGAAGAGTTGTGTGAGATTTATCACTATTTCAATCATTATTGTTTGCTTTTCCTTATGCTTTATCTAAGGTTTGTAATTAGATTTGAAACTAGTATTTAGATCTTTTGGTTTGAGTCTTACATTTGTATTTCAAACTTATTCACTTACAAAAGGAATACATAAAGAGATATATTAGACCTAGAGGAATTTATGGTGCACATTGTTGGCAAGAGACACTGCTAGGCATGATAGGTGTTGTCATTGATAGCAACTAAGATTATCCCAATCATCTGTATAACACAATTTGTTCACACTGGAAGTCAGAATCAGAATGTGTCTAAGTCCAGGTAGTTAGGAACAGAGCAGGTGATAGGGTATGGTATCTTGGTCTGGATATATCCAGTGGAAAGGCATGGTTTGCTACAGATCTGAGGTAGTTGTAAGCACTGTCAAGACACTCTAAATCCAGAGTTTCATCCTTCAGAGATGAAGGACTTAAAAGATATTAGCTTCTGAGTATCGGGTTTTAGTTTGACAGAACAAACAAAAGAACCGGTCGACCTTGTGTATGATCCTATTTCCAGATTGCCTATTGGGCAATTGGTGATGATAAGTAGTGATAGCTGACATGATTGATGATTCACAAGTACAAGTTTTAATCCGCATCTCATATTATGTATGGATCTAGCTGACAAAGTAGAGTACTCTACAAAGTTCTAAATGTTCTTGAAGCTGACTGGTAAAATGATTGTAGATCATGTTGCGGATATATACATATTCGATGGAATTTGATGATTTTGATGGTATGTGAATAAGGTTTATTTGTGAGAAGAGCAGAAAATCTAAGGAGTGAATGAAGACAAAGCAGTAAGAAGAGCAAGTAAAGATGAAATGTGTAAGATCAGTTTTTGCACTTAACTGGAACTAAAACTCTTGCATGAGTAGATGCTATTTGTCAGTTCAAAATCTCTATTATTCTCTTGTAATCTTTCTATAGGCAGTGAGCCTCTAATTGAGCAATGAGCTATGGGCAGTGAGCTTGAATGCATGTGTATTCTCATTTGTAAAAATACTTTTAACAGGGTATTAATTTTTGTGGGTTAACCCTCACCGTGGTTTTTGCCTTAACCAGGTTTCCACATCAAAATTCTTGGTGTCAAGTGTGTTATTTATGTTTCTGCTCATGTGTTATTGATTAATGCTGAAATGTTTATAGCATTAATTTGATTATAAGTTGTAAAGGAAGATCAATGGTAGAAAAGATTTTAAATATGTGACAACTGATTCACCCCCCCTCTCAGTTGTCTAGACTTAAACCAACACACACTACATGAAGACCTACATTCTGTGATCATCTCACTTGATTGGAAGATTTATCCATATACCTAACTAACTACATGTTTCTTTTGGCATAGAGCCTTGTGCCACCTTGTAGCTAGCATAGATTATTTTGAAGGTTGGAGACTAATATATAAATACCATCACAATCATTCGAAGGGTAGTTTAATTTGGTTCAAGTGGAGGAGTTAGAGAATTGAGATATTATGGAGAGGATGATTGTTTTGAAGCTAAGTATATGGGGATGTATTGTAGTATCATTGTAATGTTTTAATTTCATGTTTTATAGATAAATGGCTATGGCCTAGCATGTAGGAAGCCCATCATGATAGGTTGTAATCATTCATGATTATGAGATCAATAAAGTATACATTGTTGTTCAATTGAGTTTTTGATGTGGATACATGAATTTTTTGTTTTAGTTGCATGGTTGGATAGTCCTTAATTGGACTCTCCATCCATTATTACATCAATGTCCCACTTTGTGGTATATGAGGCAAACAACTATAGAATCTTCAAACACTATTTTTTCTTCCAAATACCAAATTTTAAAGATAAAACAATTGAAGATGGGAGAGGTTTATCCATATCAACGTAAAGACAAAATCTAGCATAGAGAAGATGTGACCTAGATTTTGTAACCACATCAATAGTCACGAGTTGACCAAAATAATTGACAATACCAATCAACAACTCCTACTGCTAGTACTCCAAAGGTAAACTCAAAATCTTGATCAAAATTTTACCTTAGAAATGGAAAAAATGTAGGATCAAAGATTGGCTTCCATTTACAAAGGTAGAGCCCATTTTGCCTAAAATCCACAAATTGCCAATAAGAGTCTAGGCCCTGTCCTCATGAATGAAAAAAGTAACAAGAACCCATTCACCATAGTTGAAACTCAATGCATCAATAAAGACTTCATTTCCTCAAAATCCATTTTCTAACCACATCAATGTTAGGTCTAGAGCTAATAAATTTACCAATAAGAGAGTTTTTGAACCTTAGAGATGATCTATCCATGACTAAATTAGGGACCCTAAGGTGCTAGCCATCGTCAACTAGAAGAGGTTCCAAAGGAAGAGACGATGCAAGGTTAGGATAGTTCTTGGCTTTGAGAACATCCTTTATAATATTATCTATTAATAATTTGGTGTATTATTTGGAATGATAAACATGTACTAATATTTTTTTAGTCTATAGACATTAGGTACATAAATCAATACTTTTTACAACCTCCCTCCTCCAACTTATGTCAAGGACTAAGACATATCTATCTCACCAAATTTACCCAAGACTTTAACTCAATCTTATAATATTAAAACATGTTGAATCCTTATATGGGACAAGAACTAATCCCTAATGAACTCTTTATGAATCAAACATTTAATAACTTAAGGCATGTTTAATAAAAAATTCACAAAATTAAAAGATTCATAACATAATCAACATAAAGGAATCAATATCTTCAAAGATTTGTCCTATAAATAAAAATATCTTATTTTGAGATAGATAAAATCTTTTCCTACAAACTTTGTTTGCACTTTGTATTCTCAACAATAACAAGAATATAATATAAATGGGCAAATTATAGCTAATGCCATCAATTGTTTGCTTTTTACGTCAGTGACCTAATTAAATTGTATCTTCCATTTTAGGTTTTGATATAAAATAACTCATATTGTCATGTGACATATGGAAGCATTGTGGTTGTTCCTTATGACACTATCTTTATCTTCAAACTAGCCCAAGCTAAAGATGTATTTTCAATAATAGATGAACAATTAGTTACTTTATTTTCAATAACTTGATGTTTCTGGTTTAGAATTTAATTCTTCCATTTAAGTTTAGAAAATTATATGAGATATTTAAAAATGGTGTGAAAATGCTTTTCTTTCACACACTTAAAATAATATCCCTCCAATGGTATTTTTAACCATTAAATTAAAATTTATGGGTAATTAATAAATGTATACAATACTAGCATCATGCTTGTATACTTGTACATGTATTAAGAGGCTATAAAGATAGTAAATCTCAAACATACAGTTCATTGCAAACATATCCCAGAATCTAGCTTTCTTAAATATATAAAAGCTTAAAATAATATAAATTGTAAAATTCAAATTAAAAATAAAGTTTTAGGTTTATAAAAAAATTACCATGTTGGCCAAGATAGTTGGGTTAATACATGGGTAACTTAGATTATAGAATAGAATCTCTCGATATTTTGTAAGGTTTAAATATTTTTATTAGTTCTTCTTATAGTATGATACTATAGTAATGGATACATTAAAATTAATTTTTTTTGCTTCTAAAATTTTCAAATCAATCTTCTAATATTATGATCATGTATAAATGTAATTCATATTATTTTGAGAAATAATAAGATATTTTCTAATGACTTATGACTATGAAGATTTTAACATATTTTTTCTAACTATAAAAAATCTATATTTAAAAATTAATTAACACACAATAACTAGATCATCTATAATTTTCATTATCTTGAGAAAAGCAAACAATTAAAGAGCTAATATTTTAACCATCAAATTAAAGAAGTTTTCATTAGGGAAATAAATAAACTTCATTTCTTTAACTATTTCCAAGTTATTTAAACAAGAGGTAGTGGATCCAAATGGATTTTGATTTTCGATTAGATTATTGTTTCCACTTATATATTTTTTTGGACACTACCATTGTTTGCTACCATTTTAAGATAAAATGATGATATTATTGAAGTTTATTATTAAAAAATTGAAATAAAAATTATGAATTACATTTTGTTCTTTCTGTAGAGTGAGGAAAAATTATAATTTAGCTAAGAGGTATTAGCCAAATGATCTTTCACTACATCCACATTAGGATTGTTTTAGTTTCCTAATGTTTGATAGAATAATGTTACAATCCATAGAGTGCTAAAGGATAAAGGTAATAAACAATTTTAGTTTTTTTTTTAAATGAAGAAACAACTGATAAAATGTTGATTACTAAAAAATGGAAAGTAATCTACAAATTTTAATCACAAGACTGGAAATAGAAAAGTTGAAAGAACTTGGTGTCAAATGGCAAAAGCGACTACCTAGGATGCCAACACATCATGCAAATGTCTGTGTGTCATGTTGTAGTCTAGAAAGTGAGAAAAACCAAAAAATTCAACTCTATTTCATATTATTATTTTCAACCTGCATAGAAGAAAATAGCAACAAGTACTAGGAGTTTCTATGTGACAAAAATAGATTGAAATCAAAGACAAATCACTATATTGTTTGAAAGAGATAAATGAAGTAATTGAAATAACAAAGGGGAAATATACAAGACCAGCGTGTGGTTGAAATATGCTCTCTTAAATCCATAACCTGTAATAAATGAGAAAACAATTGGGGTTGTTTGGGGTTTTGTCTTTCAGTCAAACCCCTACTTTGGTATATCTACCTCCATGAGCAACCAATGTTATAAAATATCAAAAATAAATTTTTTTCTATTATTCTCTAAGTGCATTTAGACAAATAACATAAATGATGATGCTAAAAATGAGAATATATAGAACTAATCTGCTCAAACTAGAGTAAACCAATGTGTTATGGAAGGAGAGAAGGGAAATGAAAGAACCCACAAGATGGTATCTACACACAAGTGGATTGCACAAATAGAAGTAAACCAAGAGAGGGAAAAATAGAACACAATCACTTTGCAAGATGAAGATGAAAACTACCTAGCCAAGAATAAGGCCCAAGGAAGATCTCAGTAGCAAGTAGTGGTTCCACCAAACCCTATGAAGGTGCTAATGTTTCAAAGATGATCACATAAGTTTGAAGAGCACAATACAAATTCATTGTATGCTTAACATAACAATAGAATGTTAGAACCAACAATGGAGTTGCAAGAGGAAGCTTCAAGAGTAGCAAGAGTTCTATCCAAGATTAGTAAGAATGAATTCAAAAGAGGTAAATTAGAGGGAGAAAAGGAAAGATAGGATAAAATAAATCATTCAAGGGCCACAAAGACATTAAACAAGAACCTACATGATGCAGGAGCACCCTGGGGGAATCATTGATAAACATCACCAAAAAATATTTCTAGTTTGGTTTTCAGTTAATTTAACTTGTTTTAAGTTTCAATTGGATTCTCTTGGAATTCAAAGTAGAAATACATCAAACTATGATCAATTCACAATCGAAACCTTATGTGTCAACTGGCCTTTGTATACAATCAATGTATAGAATAATCATATGATCCTATACACATTCATGGAAAAGGTCAAATCAATTTGATGATATGTGCATGTAAGTGGAAGAGGCTTTGTCATTGTATGACAATAATTTAATCACTAATAATGAAGGAGTCTAAATCTCAATTCAGTGACACTATGTTGGATATTGGATAGGATACTAATATTCCTAAGTGGAGCATGTCTTGGGCCTCACGAAGTACACTTACCTCCTGTTAAAATAAACTTCAATGAACATATAGGCATGAATACATAGCATCCCATCAGCCACGTCGCTAGTAGATACCAAATAAGATCTGGTTCTATTGTAATGGCTTCAAGTGATAAAAGATATATGAATTGATGGTTTGTAGAGCCTGAGATACAGTATGTTGCATTATGGAACATAAGCCTTATTATACAATGCCGACCTACTATTCTTGCACACAAGATTAAGGTATTATTGGAGTTCAAAGAATATGCAACTGAATTAGATGTTGATTTTGTTAGAAAGGTTGTGCAAACCATTCAAGGGTATATAATGATGTTCCATTTGTTGGAGTATGGCTGCATTTGAAATTTCTATGAAAGATATTCAATATTAGCGCCTTGTGTTGACTAACCCACATAGTATAATTTACCTCAATCATATGGTGATTAATTCAAATGTGCAGGTTGTTGAGTCACCCCATATTCAAATAAAATGGAAGGGTGATCAAATATATTGTTGTTGGAATGCTTAGTATTCAAACCTGTGTCCTTTACTTCATGGAAGAGATAACATAAACCAAGTTGAATGGGAAATGAAAGGGCATGGCCTTGAGAAAGAAGATAAAAATGCCTTAGAAGGTGAATTTAGATAGCAGCATGGGATATTGGTTTCTGTACATAAGGAGGTAGATAGAACATTCAAAAAAGAGTGTCTAGTTAGAGAAGATCGAGCATAGCAAGAATGGAGGTTTCGCTACCAAACAGAGTTGATGAAGTTGTTTGTGATAAAAGACATTCAATGTGATTTTGTTTTAATTGTAGATAGGTTGTTGTTAAGTTTTGATAACAACAAGAAAACCAAGTATTCTGTTGCTATGAGACTGCACATGTGCAGAGAGTCTCTGTATTAATGAAATTCAGATTTGTGTTTACCATTTTGTAATTTGAGTGTTAGGGCGTGTTGGTTGTGTGTGATTAAGGCAAGAGGAGGTGTTTCTTGCGTCAATTGGTATTAGAGCGGGTTATCCTGAGCATGGAGAGTATCCACCAGGACCATGGGTGAAGAGTTTGTGAGGAGTGAAGAAGCCTTGAGAGGCCAAATTGGTTCCATGGGAATCATGTTGGTTGTCCTCCAACAGAGATGAGGTTGGGTGGAAGGTGTGCAAATCTCTTCCACTGAGAGGAAGTGGGTAGAAGAGATTGCGAGGGTGCATCTTCTAGAATCTTGTTGGGTAGAGGATAGTAGTGAGAGTTTGTTGCAGGAGCAACCTATAGAGGTAGTGAGTGTTGATTTGCTAGTGGTTGCAGATAGAGAGTGTGTCATACTTGTTTGGAAAAATACCTTGGAAATATGGAGAGAGTTTATGGATGAAGAAGGAATATTTGAAGCCACAGGAAGTGAAATAAGAACCCATCCGAAGGAGTGATGTGTTCCAAACTATATACAAGTCTGGTGGAAAATATTGCAAAGTAATGGTGGACAACAATAGGATGGATAATCTGGTTGTGTTAGAGATGGTTGAGAAACTAAACTTGAAGTAGATGAGGCACCCGAAGCCCTACTATGTCTCTTGGTTGCAAGAAGGTCATCGAATTTGGCTAAGTGAACAAAGCATTGTAACTTTTCATATTGGCTAATATGAGGATGAAATTGTGTGTGATACAGTACCCATGGATGTTTGTCATGTTTTGTTGGGACAACTTTGGCTTTGGGATAGGGAGGTTGTACATAATAGCAACAGAAACACTTATAGCATAGTAAAGGATGGGAAGAAATACGTGTTGAATCCATTGCGGGATAAACCAGAGGAAGTGGTTAAGGAAATTGCATCAGTGTGCTCTAATGAGTGTATGAAGGAAGAAAGCAACATCAAGGTTGCAGTAGGTGAGAAAGAAGTCGCTGAGAATCCTTTGAGGGATGCAGAGAAGAAGGAAATGTTTGTAGAAGGTATGCAGATTGAAGAAAAAGAAGAGGAGGTCCTTGTGAAAAAGGATAAAGAGGAAAGAGAAGAGATTGCAACTGAGGTTGCAAAGGTTTAAGAAGATTTTTCGCTGAAGATAATGGTGACAAAGGATGAGTGGAAGGAAAATCTTGCAACTACCAAGAATGAAGATACAATTCAGATTGTAGATGTTGTAGCATATGATGAAATTGCAACAGTGGAAGAAGAGGTAAGAGAAATGAAGGTGAAAGAAAATGAAGAAGTGATTGCAGCAGTAGAGGATGTAGTTGCAGCTGACGAGAACGTGGAAGACATCATCGTGAAGTTTGATGTTGCAGCTGTGAATGGGAATGAGGTAAATCAATTATGTGATGTTATTTTGTTTTCAGATGTGGTAGTAGAAAATGAGATAAATAGAGGACAAGATAATGTTGTGTGGTTGTGTATAGAGATGGTTAAGGATGTTGCAGGATATTGGTGGAGGTGGATGGTTAAAGGTGGGTTTGAACCCATGGAGGAGGAGAGGAGTGAGGAAATAATTTGGTGGAAGAGGTTAGGCTTAGGTGGACATGAGTCCATGAGGGGAAAGAGGAGGAAGAAGCAGTGTTTCTAGAGGAAGGTGGTGTGTGTTCTAGTACGATGCTGGAAAAGGAAAAAGAAAGATTGATTTTAATCTCTTGGACAACAAAGGAGTTTGTTATAGGTTGATGGCAACCTAGAAGCGTAGTGAAACTACTCAACTCCACATTTATGAGCCTATGCTCACAAAATTTCTACCTGGCATGTCTAATGCAGGAGAACCTCGGGTGAATCAAAGATCAGCATCACCCAAAAATATTTCTAGTTTGGTTTTCAGTTTTAACTTGTTTTAAGTTTCAATTGGCTTCTCTTGGCATTGAAAGAAGCAAGACATCAAACTCTGATCAAGTCACAATCGAAACCTTATGTGTCAACTGGCCTTGGTATACAATCAAGGTATAGAAGAATCATATGATCCTTTACACTTTCATGGAAAAGGTCAAATTGATTTGATGATATGTGCATGTAAGTGGAAGAGGCTTTGCCATTGTATGACAATCATTTAATCACTAATAATGAAGGCCTCTAAATCTCAATTCGGTGACACTATGTTGGATATTGGGCAGGATACTAATATTCTTAAGAGGATCACATCTTGGACCACACAAAGTGCACTTACCTCCTATTAAAATAAACTTCAATGAACATATAGGCATGAATTCATATCATCCCATCAGCCATGTCACTAGTAGATACCAGATAAGATCTAGTTCTATTGTAATGGCTTCAAGTGATAAAAGATATATGAATTGATGGTTTGTAGAGCCTGAGATACAATATGTTGCATTATGGAACATAACCCTTATTATGAAACATCGACCTGCTATTCTTACGCACAAGATTAAGGTATTATTGGAGTTCAAAGAATATGAAATTGAAGTATATGTTGACTTTGTTATAAAGGTTGTGCAAACCATTCAAGGGTATATAATGATGTTTCATTTGTTGGAGTATGGCTATGTTTGAAATTTCTATGAAAGATATACAATATTAGTGCCTTATGTTGACTAACCCACGTAGCCTAATTTACCTCAATCATATGGTGATTAATTCAAATGCGTGGGTTATTGAGTCACCCTATATTTAAATCAAATTGAAGGGTGATCAAATATATTGTTGTTTGAATGCTTGGTATTCAAACCTTTGACCTTTACATTAGGGAAGAGATAACATAAACCAAGTTGAATGGGAAATGAAAGGGCCCGGCCTTGGGAAACAACATAAAGACGCCTCAGAAGGTGATTTTAGATAGCAGCATGGGATATTGGATGTCGTACATAGGAAGGAGGTAGATATAACATTCAAAAAAGAGTGTCTAGTTAGAGAAGATCGAGCATAGAAAGAAATGAGGTTTCACTACCAAACAAAGTTGATGAAGTTGTTTGTAATAAAAGACATTCAATGTGATTTTGTTTTAATTATAGATAGGTTGTTGTTAAGGTTTGATAACAATAAGAAAACCAACTATTCTGATATTGTGAGATTGCACATATGTATAGAGTCTCTGTATTAATGAAATTCAGATTTGTGTTTACCATTTTATAATTTGAGTTTGAGGGTGTGCTGGTTGTGTGTGATTAAGGCAAGAGGATAAAATAAATCATTCGAGGGCCACGAAGACATTACAGAAGAACCTATATGTCATGGAAGGTGGAAATTAATGGTCAAAAATGATCACTGGGAGTCAAATAGGCTTGTGACACTAGCACATCACATAGATGTCCATGTTATGCGCTAGTGTTTGAGTGACATCAACTTCTAAACCTTCAATTCACTTTAGGACAACCTCAAGATTAAGACACCTAAATATATTTTTACAAAAATTAACATAGATTCTAAACACAACATAAACATAAAATGAACCCAAAAACATGCTAAGGGAGTGGACACTAAAATGAGTGAAAATTGCATCATGAAATTACAAGGGTATGCAATTTTCTATGTGACATTTAGCCCCCACTTTAGTGGTCTTATGACCCTTAGTGATATGCAATGCTAAAGTACATAAAGGAAACAACACAATGAAAGTTAACCAAAAATGATACTATAGAGGCTACAAGGAGTTCTTTGAGCAAAGGAATCAAACCCCCAAACAGAAAACCTGCAAGACCACAGTATTAGGAAACAAAAACCTGTACAAAAAGTAATGTCATAATCACTATATATAAAAATTGCACAAAGGAAGATCCAATCCAATATGATTTTATGAAACACTAGTGTTGGTAGATCATATAATATAATGCACATCAAATAAAAACCTAAACAATCACATACAAACCATACAAGAAAAAAGAAAGAGATGACGAAGAAGGCATTTCTAGCGTTGTGCTACTAGAAGGATACCCAATGTGTTTCTAGGGCTAACACACTATGAGGGCTAGGAACCACACAAAACCTCTTTGAATCACAAGATTAAGAGAATTTTGTTACTAGATGACTCACAAGAAATACCAAAATGTAGCAAATAGATAGAGCACAACTAGCTAGAATTATGTTGTTAGGTGGCTCACATGTCAATAAAATATTAGGGATTACATGGACTAGCATGGATAGGTAATCCTGATAAAGGTATTTGGTCTAAGTAAGTGCATTTTCTCTAGACCACAAACTACTAATGTTGCAAAGAGTGAATGCTTCAAGGAGCATACTATTAATGTGGTGTGTGTGTATGTGAAAGGCACAAAATATGCCTCAACCTTAAAATAATTGCATAGAAAAAGTATGCAATTGATTTTAAGGTAGAATAAGGAGAAAGAGGTTAAAAACTTTAGGAAACATAGATAGGAAGGTATGTTCTCAAAGTCACCATCAAGTAAAAGTTCCATCAAGGAGAGGCACACAAAGCGATGTTGCATGTATGATACATAAAAACGTGTGTAATCATGGAATGACACCAAGCAAGGAAAAAACATGTCACATAAAGATCAAGAAACATCACCAAAAACATAAAGGGATCGACATGCTTTGGGTCAATATAAATATAAAGGAGTTGAAGATCATTAAGAGATAAGGACAAAATCATCACCATCCCCTAAGCATGTAGAACTATGAACACAAAGGAAGAATGTCACATGAAACCAAAAGAAAATAAAATTTTGGGCCAACATGGAAGGAAGATAAATCTTCCAATGCTTTGCATCATCCTCAATATGTTGAAAAATTCAATGAGATAACTTATAAAAGAATGTAGAAACATATAGAAGAATAAGACAACATTTCCATTCTTCCTATATCCACGTTCCTACGAGGGCATCATGGGTCCTCCAAGTACACTAACAAACACCTATAAAGAATTTTATCATGGGGAAAACATAACAAATAATCACTCAAATACACATGAAATGAAGATACTACCCTCACAGGTCAAGCACGATCAAAACATCCAAGTCCTAATCTTGTTCATTATAGGGGGATGAAGAACAGGTTGATAGAGGGACCACATTAAGAGTTATAGTAGGTGAGTACCTTGCAATATAATAGGGAGGATCAACTACATGGTTAATATAATCTTGTGTATTAGTAGAGGCTATTGTCAACAATTGTGTAAAAAACAAAGACAATGAAGAAATGTCTATAAAGAATTCAAAGAGATGCTCAATTATGGAGGAATCATCTCAATCACTATCAGAATATCACACAAGGCGTGGTTGTTTAGTGCTATCAGCAGAATTGTGAGCACTAAAAGTCATGTTTGGAGGATAATCCTCCACAATAGGAAGAAATCATGAAGAATGGTTAACATGGGTGGAGATGGTGGCATACACTTAGATTTGTGGAAGGGTGGTGTGGGCTATTGCTATGGTTTACATTTAGGTGGTGGGCATGGAATATGAATGTTGATGGTGGTGAGATGGAGAACATTTAGAAAAAATTGATGGTGAGTACACTACAATGGAACAAGTGCTAAAAGGGTGGTGCCAGAAATGATATTTATGTTGGGGAGATCAAGGGGTTTTGAGAAAGAAAGTTGATGTAGAATAATTGGAATGATAGTGTGAGGCCCATTCCCCCTTATGACTACATTTGGATGCACAATTATTTTCTTTATGATTACTGGGTAAGTGCAAGAAGATGGGGGGCCAAAAAGGGGTCTTAAGTGGCCACTTTTTTTCTGAAATCAGGAAATACTGGCCTTGGATGACAAATTGAGCATAGTTACACTCAAAATTTGGAGATGCAACCAAAACAATGTTCGTAGTGCTCCCAGTCTACTTTCTAAACTACTTTTTTTTTTGAAAATGGCATAGATTAAGGGGTTCAAAAGAGGGAGCCACAGAAATTGGTGTTGTTTCTGTCAAAAAAACATAACATAGCATGTTTTGTGGCTCCCTCAAAAGGTCAACTTTTTTTTGGTATTTTTAAAATCACTTTAGTGATAAATTAGCTAATAGCATGTAGTTTATGCTCGATTTTTCTGATAATTTTTTGATGAATATTTGATTTTTTACTAATTTTCAAAGTGGACACATCCTAAAAAATAGAATTTTGGCCATGTTACCCCTATAAATTTTGAAAACTAATTGAAAATCATTTTTTTATTTTTTTAATATTTGTACAATGGAGTCTAGTTTCTAAATATGTAATTTTTTTGAAATTTCAATGAATAGTTAATTTACAATGAAAAAAAGACCAAACAGTGGTTTTTGCCCAAAAACGGACACACAAACAAAAGTAATTAAAGATGAAAGGCTTAACATTGTTAAAATGTGAAAAAAATCACATCGTCGAATAGCTAAGAGAAAGCCTAACATTACCCAGGTGTTCGATTTGTTCGACATTGAAACACATGCAAATTTGAGGGTTAGCACGAATGAAATTATGTGAAATCTTGAAGAATCTAGAAAAACACGTCTGTGACTATTCAAAAGGCACTCCAAGCATTTGGGTTGGAAATCCAATGCAAATCCCAAGCCCAAGGCTTGGGATTCCCAAAGCAAGACATAACGCAAGCGCGTTATAACGTGCTCGTGTTATGTTTTGCTTTGTATTTTTCCTTTTCTACAAGTCTGTTGTTTGTCATGTTTGACATAACCCAAGCACGTTATAACGTGCTCACATTATGTTCCCCTTAAATTTTTTTATGTTCAAGGTTATTAATCATGTATGTATGTATGTATGACTATATGTATGTATGTATGTATGTATGTATCTATGTATGCCAATATGTATGTATGTATGTATCTATGTATGCCAATATGTATGTATGTATGTATCTATGTATGCCTATATGTATGTATGTATAGTGTTGAGGGCAGAGGAGAGTAGAGATGGGAGTGAGCCAGATAGGGGAGGAGAGGAGTGGATAAGGATTGAGTGATTAAGATTTAAGGTTGAGGGTTGAGCGTTTAGGGATAGGATTTAGAGTTTAGGGATAAGGGATTAGAGTTTAGGACCTTGAGGGATTAGGGTTTAGGGTTGAAGCTTTAGGGATAGCGTTTAGGGTTAAGGGTCGAGGGATTATGTTTAAGGTAGAGTGTTGAGGGTAGAGGGATTAGGGATTAAGGTTAAGGGATTAGGGTTTAAGATATAGTGTCGAGTGTCGAGCGTGTAGGGATAGGTTTTAGGGTTCAAGTTTTAAGGGTTAAGGGTCGAGGGATCAGAGTTAAGGGTTGAGGGATTAGGGTTTGATGTTGAGGGTTGAGTACATTGAGGTTTGAAGGTTAAGGGTTTTGGGATAGGGTTGTGGGTCAAGGGAATAGGGTTAAGGGATAGGGTTGGAGGGTTTATAGATAAGGGATTAGGGTTTAAGGTATAGTATTGATCCCGTTGAGGGTCTAGGAATAGGGATAGCGTTTAGGGTTTAGGGATGACAGATGACGGATTAGTGTTGAGGGATTAGGGTTTAGGGATAAGGTTTAGGGTTAGGGTTGAGGGATTAGGGTTTAAGGTATAGTGTTGAGGGTTTAGGGATAGGGTTTAGGGTTGAGGGATTAGACTGAAGGGTTGAGGGATTAGGATTTGACGTTGAGGGTTGAGGGTCGAGGGATCAGAGTTAAGGGTTGAGGGATTAGGCTTTGACGTTGAGGGTTGAGGGTTGAGGTTCGAGGGTCAACGATTTAGGGATAGAGTTGAGGGTCGAGGGATTAGGGTTAAAGTAGAGTGTGGAGGGTGTAAGGATTAGGGATAGGGTTGGAGGGTTTAGGGATAAGGGATTAGGGTTTAAGGTATAGTATCGAGTCTGTTGAGGGTTTAGGAATAGGGATAGCATTTCGGGTTTAGGGATGAGGGATTAGAGTTGAGGGATGATGGATTAGGGATGAGGGATTAGAGTTGAGGGATTAGGGTTGAGGGTTGAGGGATTAGGGTTTAGGGATAAGGTTTAGGGTTGAGGGTTGAGGGTTGAGGGATTAGGGTTTAAGGTATAGTGTTGAGGGATTAGGGTGTAAGGTATAGTGTTGAGGGTTGAGGGTTTAGGGATAGTGTTTACGGTTGATGGATTAGGGTTTAGGGTTGATGGATTAACATTTAATGTCTAGGTTAGGGTTAGAGTGTCGAGGGTAGAGGGATTAGGGATAGGGTTTAGGGTTGAAGGTTTAAGGATTAAGGGTAGAGGCTTTAGGGATGAGGGTTTAAGGCTTAAGATATAGTGTCAAGTGTTGAGGGTGTAGGGATAGGGTTTAAGTTTTAAGGGTTAAGGCTTAAGGGATAGGGATTAGGGTTTAAGGTATAGTGTTGAGGTTGATGGTTTAGGGATAGGGTTTAGCTTTGAGGGATTAGTGTTTAGGGTTGATGAATTAGGGTTTAATGTTGAGAGTTGAGGGTTGAGGGTTGAGGGTTGAGGTTGAGGGATAGGGTTAATGGTCAAGTGATTAGGGTTAAATAAGAGTGTCGAGGGTAGAGGGATTAGGGTTTAAGGTATAGTATCAAGCTCATTGAGGGTCTAGGAATACGGATAGCATTTAGGGTTTAGGGATGAGGGATTAGAGTTGAGGGATGACAGATTAGGGTTGAGGGTTGAGGGATTAGGGTTGAGGGCTGAGGGATTAGGGTTTAAGGTATAGTGTTGAGGGTTTAGGGATAGGGTTTAGGGTTGAGGGATTAGAGTGAAGGGTTGAGGGATTAGGATTTGACATTGAGGGTTGAGGGTTTAGGGATAGGGTTTAGGGTCGAGGGATCAGAGTTAAGGGTTGAGGGATTAGGGTTTGACGTTGAGGGTTGAGGGTTGAGGTTCGAGGGTCAAGGGTTTAGGGATAGGGTTGAGGGTCGAGGGATTAGGGTTAAAGTAGAGTGTGGAGGGTATAAGGATTAGGGATAGGGTTGGAGGGTTTAGAGATAACGAATTAGGGTTTAAGGTATAGTATCGAGTCTATTGAGGGTTTAGGAATAGGGATAGCATTTAGGGTTTAGGGATGACATATTAGAGTTGAGGGATGACAGATTAGGGTTGAGGGTTGAGGGATTAGGGTTTAGGGATAAGGTTTAGGGTTGAGGGCTGAGGGATTAGGGTTTAAGGTATGGTCTTGAGGGTTTAGGAATAGGGTTTAGGGTTGAGGGATTAGAGTGAAGGGTTGAGGGATTAGGATTTGATGTTGAGGGTTGAGGGTTTAGGGTTTAGGGATAGGGTTAAGGGTCGAGGGATCAGAGTTAAGGGTTGAGGGTTGAGGGTTGAGGTTCGAGGGTCAAGGGTTTAGGGATAGGATTGAGGGTCGAGGGATTAGGGTTAAAGTAGAGTGTGGAGGGTGTAAGGATTAGGGATAGGGTTGGAGGGTTTAGGGATAAGGGATTAGGGTTTAAGGTATAATATCGAGTCTGTTGAGGGTTTAGGAATAGGGATAGCATTTAGGGTTTAGGGATGAGGGATTAGAGTTGAGGGATGATGGATTAGGGTTGAGGGCTGAGGGATTAGGCTTTAGAGATAAGGTTTAGGGTTGAGGACTGAGGGATTAGGGTTTAAGGTATAGTGTTGAGGGTTTAGGGATAGGGTTTAGGGTTGAGGGATTAGAGTGAAGGGTTGAGGGATTAGGATTTGACATTGAGGGTTGAGGGTTTAGGGTTTAGGGATAGGGTTGAGGGTCGAGGGATCAGAGTTAAGGGTTGAGGGATTAGGGTTTGATGTTGAGGGTTGAGGGTTGAGGTTCGAGGGTTAAATGTTTAGGGATAGGGTTGAGGGTCAAGGGATTAGGGTTAAAGTAGAGTGTGGAGGGTGTAAGGATTAGGGATAGGGTTGGAGGGTTTAGGGATAAGGGATTAGGGTTTAAGGTATAGTATTGAGTTTATTGAGGGTTTAGGAATAGGGATAGAATTTAGGGTTTAGGGATGAGGGATTAGAGTTGAGGGATGACGGATTAGGGTTGAGGGTTGAGGGATTAGGGTTTAGGGATAAGGTTTAGGGTTGAGGGTTGAGGGATTAGGGTTTAAGGTATAGTGTTGAGGGTTTCTATCGTCAAATGTAGATTTATGGGTTTGATTATATTGATTGCCTCTCTAGTTTTGGGGTGTGGATGTTTTGGAATCAATCAGGAGTCTTCAGGAGACTTTGTGGAAGTGGATTGGAAATCACTTGACAGAACCCCTGCTATTTATGCTTGGATAAGGATTTGTTACAAACTAGAACTTCTGCTTCCAAAGAAGATCTATCTTTCTTCCTTGATGGACATTTTCTATCAAGAACTTGATTATGAGGGCTTGCCCCTTCATTGTTATGCCTATCATATGGCAGAGCATCTGGCAAGCTCTTGCAGGAAATAGGAAAAGTTCTCCCTCAAAAACCTTGTGGTCATTCAAGTCTGAAGGGGAAGGTTAGGAAAGAGATGTGATCAATGCAAAGGATGTGATCAATCTATAGCAGGACAAAACGTGAGCGCGTTATAACACGCTCATGTTTTGTCTTGCTATAGAAACGGTAAAAAAGTGTCGACCCCCGTGATCCAGGCCCACATGCTCTATTTTCATATTGATTGTGCGCGTGCTCCGACAAAAAAGAAGTGCTTTCATGTTGTTGGGAAGTTCACATGCACATTTGACACATTGTACCACCTTTGCATGATCTTTCCACCACCTTTTCTGCTTTGCCAACTTGAGAAGGAGGAAATAACATAGTTTTCACACCAAGTTTGATATATAGCTATTCAAGTTTCAATTTTTGTAGTGTTGCAATGTTAATTGTGATTCAATTTTAGGAATTTAACATCATAGATTGGTTAATAGTATTGTTGTTAGTAATTATATTTGAGTGTTATTCAATTTAACATTGAAAAGGAAGCAAGTGGTGAAAAACTCAAATTGTTGAGGAGTCTGATGCAAGAAGAAAAAAAAACTACATAATTGGGTACTCTCTCCATTTGAATCTTCATTTTTTAGGTATGTCAAATCTTTACATGCATGTTCTTTACATTTTCCTTATTTTAGATTGAATTACTTTATCATGCTTTATCATACATGTTTAAAATAGACACATTCCTAATCAAGAAAGCACCCTACAATCTCACATGATGCCATGTATATTTTCTACACTTGGGCTCTTTAATAATAATGTGTAATAAATAGACCTTAACATACCATGATGTCAAACTATACAAGAATAAATCCCTACAACATAATAAAAATACAATCCCACTATTATCTTGTATTCATTTCTTAGGAACTAATATTAGTCTCGTTATCATGCTATAGACAAATTCTCCGTAATGCAAAGGAAACAATCAAGAATTAAATCAACACAGGAAGAGATAGAAGCTAAGAATGCAAAGAAGGCAGTGGCTATGAGGGAACTTCATGAGAAGAGGAAATTGGACACAATAAATGAAGACATACCAATTGAAGAGGAACAACAACCATCACAAAAAGATATGGTATTGGCGGCACAAAGAGAATGAATGCAAAAACTTCATGGTACTAGAGATTTGAATACCATAGTTGGAGACACGTCCTCTACCGTAAGTCAACATGTAGGGACACCATCTACCACATCTCAAGTTGAGAGTAGATCATCACTCACATGTGATGAAGGAGGTACGCCATCGTTCCCACCTGATGCAGAGGCATCCACACTATAACCTTCGCATATAGCATGGATGTCTGCAGACCAACCTCATCATCATCATCTTCGCCATCATCATCATATTTCCTAAAACCACCAACAGCATCATCATGTTTCGCGTTACACAGTCAGCATCATCATCTTTCGGACGATCACAATCATCCTCTTACCGACAACTGTTCACCTCCTCCGCCTTCCTTCTAACATCATCATGATATTTAGCGGGCGCAAACATCCTCCGGTTGCACTGTTCATCGGGCGCCGAACTCCATCGGCATCATGATATGCAACACTTCCTTCGTTAGCAGGATAACCGATATCTGGTTGCTTCAAATATCCTGATGACGATCACCTTCAGCACCTTCCCTTCGATGCTCCGCTAGCCGATGATACAAACAACAGCATCATGATCTGCTTTATCCGGTTCTCTTCTAAACCTCCTGATGATGCTAATACAACCTTCTGCCGATGCCGATACTTAACCACTTAACAACGGTAGGATAAACTCGCACAGGGGGATATCTCAATATCCTGATGACGATGACGTCATATCCTGATGACGATGACGTCACCCAATATCCTGATGACCTCTTCAACACTTAGTCAAAAACACGAACTTTCTCTCCCGCATCTACTCGCGATACGCGGATGATGGGTTCTCCCGATAGATGATCCTGATGCCGATACGCTCCTCCTCGGCTCCTCCAGATGATGATCACCCCGACGCACTTGCACTTCATGCAATCGACAACATCATGCTCTCCTTCACTTATCCGGATGACGATGCTCAAACTGGCTGCAGGATATTCACCAAGATATCCTGATGATGCCGTCTTCACGAACTTCTTCACTTAGCGAAATCTCACTTCGCCGATCCTCCAGGGATGACCCGATCCAACTCAGGGTGATCTTCCAACTCTATCTTATCAACTTGACCTAGCACATGCCCATGCTAGGGTCTTCAACACCACTTGACGGCGAACCTGCACTCCTGCATGCGAACAGAAAACAAACTACTACCTACCCTACTGTACATTACCATTCCACCGACCAGACGGATCAACCGGTGGAATGGATCAGTACATCCATGAAACCACTCAAACCAGCAGATTGATTACACCAAGGAGATCAAACAGGAGAACAGAACAGGATCTTTATTGATTTCAAAGATGCAATACAATATGATGTTCCTCACACAGAACACTCAACCTCCTCTGCGCAATACAATACTATCAATCGATGATATCTCTCTGTCTATGCAATATCAACCGATCTCATGCTTATAAAGATTTCCCTACGAGTACTACTGACCCGACTCCAAGCGGCTGGGAACTCTCCAGGCGGCTGGGAGATCCCACCGAACATACATCATGACAGCTGTTATAACTAACTAGCTAAAAATAGCAAAAGCCTGGTCAGCATGATCTTATCATGATCAGCGTGACCTTATTACATGCAATTGGTCTAACAGACCTTCTTGGAAACACAAACAAGACCTAAACTACTAACTGCCTTATCAAGACCAGCTGTCAGGTAGGTGCTCCTGCACCATACTCCCCAACAGAAAAGAACTCATGTCCCATGAGTTTAGTATGTGGAAGTCCTCCACCTTTACACTTTGCCTTGTCAATAGTCTGACCTGCTCCAGCTTTGTCTGCTGCTGTCTCTTGGCTGCTCCAAGACGTCTGAACTGTAACTTGCTTTCTGGCAAGTAAATCCTCATGCCTGTTGATGTAGGCCTTTCTCTCACATACCCTGTGTTTGTCAGGTGGCCTGACCAGAACCTCTGTCTGAACTACCTCTTGAACTGCTGAAATGTTCAACTCTATCTTTCGTTCAATCTTTATAGGACAAGCAATAGTCCCAACTATGACAACATCCTTGTCATTCATCTGAACTGGTTGCTGTTTGCACCCCTGTTTCTGAACCTGCTGCTGACCCCTGTCAGTCACAACTGAAACTTTCTTCAGCTTGTTGTCTGTAACAACTCCTTTCCCTGCAGTGGCCTGAACTGTCTTCATGCCTGCTCCTCTAGGCATCTGCACAAACTCCTTCTTTCCCATCAAAATGATTTGAGCTGCCTTCTGTACTGCAGCTTTTGCCTGCAATGGCATCAACTTAATAGTCTTCCCATCCTTCTTGATGGTGTAGGTATTAGCATACCCATCATACAGTACCCTTCTGTCAAATTGCCATGGTCTACCCAATAGTAGGTGACAACATTCCATAGGCAATATGTCACACAAAATTCTATCCTGATATGGCCCAATCTGGAAATCCACATATGCCTGTTCAGAGACAAAAAGTGATTGACTATCACTCACCCAAGATGTCTTGTAAGGGTGTGGGTGTGGAATCCTTTCCAGCTTTAGTTTATCCACCATCTCCTGAGATACCATGTTGTCTGTTGAACCAGTATCAATGACAACCTTACATACCTTACCTTTGCTCTTACATGTGGTCTTGAAAAGAGCTCTTCTTTGCATCATATCCTTTGATGCCTGCAAACTAATTCTCCTTAACATCAATGATTCTCCACTCTCTGGATATCCATAATTCTCAGGACCTTTGTTTGAACTCTGTGCACTTTCTTCTACTTTCTCTTCTTGTACCAGTTGTACTCTCTTGTCACTAGTTCTATCATTTCTGGATGATGAACCTTTGTTTTCTGGACATTTGAAAGATGGATGACCAAACTCTCCACAGGTGTAACACTTTCCTGAAAATGTAGTAGAACCTCTACCACCTCCAAATCTTCCTCTATTGCCTTTCCATCCACCTCTGAAATCAGACTGTCCCTGTCCTTTACCAGTGTCTTCTTGACCCGCATTGATTTGCTTTTGTGCAGGGGTTGTTCCTCTTCCCCTATTGTTTCCTCTTCCTCTCATGGACTTCTCATGTCCTCTATTCATCTTTTCTTCAATCCTGATTGCCATTTGATAACAATCCTCCACATTCTTAGGGTTAGCTAAAACTAACTCATCCTGTATGTTAAATCTCAAACCAGCCAAGTACCTAGCCACCTTTTCTACCTCATTCTCATGATGACCAGATCTCATACTTAACAGATAAAATTCCTCAGTATATGCTTTCACATCCCTGTCTTTCTGCTTTAAAAATTGCAGCTTCTTAAACATCTGGATTTCATAATCCCTTGGCAAGAATTTACCCTTGATCCTTGCTACCATCTTATCCCATGAAGTGATTTTAGACTTCCCTTGTTTCCTTCTCTCAGATTGTACATAATCCCACCAAACCAAAGCATGACCTCCTAACTTGGTCTTTGCAATCTTTACCTTCTGATCCTCAGCAACATCTTCACATTCAAAGTGATTATCCAGTGCAGCAATCCAATCCAACAACTCATCTTCATTCAAGCTTCCAGTATACTTGGTAACATCAACCTTTACCTTAGGTTTTTCACTCTGCACTGCCTTTAACAGTTTTGCCAATCTCTGGTCTTCAGCATCCAGATCTTCAGCTACCTCTTCATACTCTTCAACAGTATCTTCATCTTCTTCAGACTCACTGTCTTCCACTTCCCTCTTTTTGTTCTTTTCCAGGGCTGTCAGCCTGGCTTGAAGTGCTTCAGCAAGCTCCTTCATCTTCCTCATCTCTCTAGCATGTTTTTCCTTCATCTCCTGTAATTCCCTTGCAGTACCATTACCTTTCGGAGGCATTTTGTCAACCTCTCAATCACACACAACACACAATTCAACTCTACCTCTGCCCTTTCGGTGACAGAATCAACACACAACAGCCCAGACCTTTTGCTGAGCTCTGATACCACTATGATGCAGAGGCATCCACACTATAACCTTCGCATATAGCATGGATGTCTGCAGACCAACCTCATCATCATCATCTTCGCCATCATCATCATATTTCCTAAAACCACCAACAGCATCATCATGTTTCGCGTTACACAGTCAGCATCATCATCTTTCAGACGATCACAATCATCCTCTTGCCGACTACTGTTCACCTCCTCCGCCTTCCTTCTAACATCATCATGATATTTAGCGGGCGCAAACATCCTCCGGTTGCACTATTCATCGGGCGCCGAACTCCATCGGCATCATGATATGCAACACTTCCTTCGTCAGCAGGATAACCGATATCCGGTTGCTTCAAATATCCTGATGACGATCACCTTCAGCACCTTCCCTTCGATGCTCCGCTAGCCAATGATACAAACAACAGCATCATGATCTGCTTTATCCGGTTCTCTTCGAAACCTCCTGATGATGCTAATACAACCTTCTGCCGATGCCGATACTTAACCACTTAACAACGGCAGGATAAACTCGCACAGGGGGATATCTCAATATCCTGATGACGATGACGTCATATCCTGATGACGATGACGTCACCCAATATCCTGATGACCTCTTCAACACTTAGTCAAAAACATGAACTTTCTCTCCCGCATCTACTCACGATACGCGGATGATGGGTTCTCCCGATAGATGATCCTGATGCCGATACGCTCCTCCTCGGCTCCTCCAGATGATGATCACCCCGACGCACTTGCACTTCATGCAATCGACAACATCATGCTCTCCTTCACTTATCCGGATGACGATGCTCAAACTAACTGCAGGATATTCACCAAGATATCTTGATGATGCCGTCTTCACGAACTTCTTCACTTAGCGAAATCTCACTTCGCCGATCCTCCAGGGATGACCCGATCCAACTCAGGGTGATCTTCCAACTCTATCTTATCAACTTGACCTAGCACATGCCCATGCTAGGGTCTTCAACACCACTTGACGGCGAACCTGCACTCCTGCATGCGAACAGAAAACAAACTACTACCTACCCTACTGTACATTACCATTCCACCGACCAGACGGATCAACCGGTGGAATGGATCAGTACATCCATGAAACCACTCAAACCAGCAGATTGATTACACCAAGGAGATCAAACAGGAGAACAGAACAGGATCTTTATTGATTTCAAAGATGCAATACAATATGATGTTCCTCACACAGAACACTCAACCTCCTCTGCGCAATACAATACTATCAATCGATGATATCTCTCTGTCTATGCAATATCAACCGATCTCATGCTTATAAAGATTTCCCTACGAGTACTACTGACCCGACTCCAAGCGGCTGGGAACTCTCCAGGCAGCTGGGAGATCCCACCGAACATACATCATGACAGCTGTTATAACTAACTAGCTAAAAATAGCAAAAGCCTGGTCAGCATGATCTTATCATGATCAGCGTGACCTTATTACATGCAATTGGTCTAACAGACCTTCTTGGAAACACAAACAAGACCTAAACTACTAACTGCCTTATCAAGACCAGCTGTCAGGTAGGTGCTCCTGCACCACCACCATAACCTCAAGGTATGTCATCTATTCCATCTTTGATCGAAGATATGCCATCCAACCCATCTCATTTAAATATTGATGAAATTCCTAACGTTGAGATGAATTTACCTAACTTAACACCACCTAGAATTTTGCATAGAAAGCCAAAGTATTTGATTGATATTGATGAGAATATTTTGCAGCCAATGGAAGGTAAGATTCCAAAACGCACTTATAGATGATATGCTAATAAGTTTGGAGATTGTTCTTTGAAAAGTTAAATGAGACTGCAAGATGTCAACTATTCGTTGAAATGATGCGAAGTATAAAGTATAGGTCTATCATGAAGATTCTTGGGTTGAGAACATCAGAGGCTTCAAGTGAAAAATCTATTGTCAAGAATCTAATGAGTGCGTATGAGAGTGTGGGTAACACCTCACGCACAAAAGATAGTAATGCAACATGACGTGTGATTACATCGACTATAGTAAGTAGTCAAACAAGGAAATCTCGTCTCATTAGAAAGACGAGTCAAGAATTGAGAATTAATAGGAAAAATTTATCAAGAGCCATTGGAAGACGCCAAAGAATTGAGGACACTAATGCCAATGAATTATGGGCGTTCTTGGGGAGACTACCACGAAAAGATAAACCAATTGTTGAAGCATTGAGATCACTAATTGAAGACTTTTGGAAGAATTACACAAGGGTATCTCCGAATCAAAGGGATGTAGTAAGAAGGAGAATCGGTAGTCAAAACTGCAAGCCACATCCAAAGCATTTTTTGGATGAGACTCAAACACAGTTTTATGGTAAATTTCTAGAGAAGTATCCATAAATTAAAATTTGTCAAAGATATTTTGAAATGCTAAAACCTTTCTATGTTAAGATAAATCACACACGCACTACTTGTTGTTGTAGATTACATATTGAATTTTCTAACCATTTTGATGCTTATAGTTCTATATGTTTAGATATGCATACTAACAATGATTTGCAGGGTTGTGCCATAGGTGCCCCACCAACATCTTCAAGAGACTTCATATCAAGAATTTTATGTGAAAGAGAGGAAGGTCAAATATTCTACAAGAAATTATGCTTGGATGGCACATGTCATCGTTGCGGTGGCTTGCAACATTTGCCAATATGTGAACATATGGAAAGAACACATGCGGTTGGAAATGAACTAGTAGAGTTTGGAAAGTATAAAACAATGGCATACAATACAAAAGATAGTAAAGAAGCAAAGAGGTGTGAATTGGTTATTGAAAAGATTCCAATGTATCAGTTTATGCCTATATTTCGTGACAGCATAGTGTATGAGTATGCAAGACATGCCCATAGAGCTCGATGGTTGGACTTGCAATTCAAGTTATGCAAGGACACATTTCCAGTTGGTAGCATTGTTTCAGTCGTCGACTTTGCAGAGAACTACAGTCTACAGCCATAGCGTGAGGTGCAATCACAATATTACAACTCCACACAGGTTTCTATATTTGTGCACATCGCATTCATTCATGCGAATGATGGTATAGAGGATGACAAAAAGATCATAAGGGAGTATAATTTCTATATTAGTGATGATCACATGCATTCTATGGAGTTCGTGCAAGGTTGCTTTCAGGTGTTCTACAATGATTTGGATAGAAGGGGCATATCGTTCAGTTAGCATATCATATGGTTAGATAACTGTGCATCACAATTTAAGAACTCACAGAATTTCTATTGGCTGAGTAGGAGGCATAATTTTACACGTATTCAGCATATGTGGAACTTTTGTGAGGTCGGGCATGGAAAGGGGGAGCATGATGGTGTAGGAGCATGTATCAAAAGAGCCATAGCATGAGAAGAGTTAAAGTATAAAGACAATGCAAAGTTGACAGATGGGTGGCCAAAAAGTCATAACATTTGTTTCATTTCCTTGGCATTTCATTTTCTCTACTATTTTGATACTTACAAATTAAAAACTCAGGCAAGCATATCAAATTGAAGATTTGAGGTGAGTTGAAGGGGAGTGTGAATAGAAACAAAAGAATCACCTTCTGAGGAATGATCTAAGATCGTGGAGGAAATCATTTTGTTTTTTAAAATATTTGGTCCAATTCTTTGTTTTTCTAGCACAAAATTTATTTCAATGCAAGATATTCACATTCCCTCCTTCCTTGAATTTTTTTTAACATGCACAACTATATTTCCCTTAATTTTTTAAAGTAGTTGATAGCAAATAACTCAGGAGAGCATATCAAATCAATATTTGAGGTGAGTTGAAGGGGAGTGTGAACAAAAAACAAAAGAACCACCTTCTAAGGAGCATATCAAATTGCAAGATTTGAGGTGAGGTGAAGGGGAGTGCAAACAGAAAAAAATTGCCTTCTAAGGAATCGATCCAAGGCCATGGAGGAAATCTATTTTTTTAAAAGGTATTTGCATAGTTCTTTGTTTTTCTAGCACAATATTTATTTCAATTCAAAAATATTTACATTGCTTCCTTCCTTGAATTTTTTTTAAACATGCAAAACTATTTTTCTTTAGCATGTTTTTACCCCCTTCTAGTAAATATGTTTTTTTTGTAACAGAGAAAGGTGATGAGGCACCCATAGAAATCTAAACATAGGAAGATATAAACTAGAAATTTCACAAAATAAAGGTTCTAGACCAACTAGATATAGCAAATGAAGAAAACTAAACAGTAGAAACCATGACGCCAACACTCTAGAGCACCAAGCGAGAGAAACCTGCACCACACACTTAATCAACAACTAGGAAGACATCGTTGGACCAATCATTGAGCCCCCGACCAAAAAAAATGACTACTAGAAACACTGGCATGAACTGCATGAGCCACCCCCAAAACAAAATCCTGTAAAAAACCACCCAGCATCCCCTCATCAGGGTGCGGAACTAGCAGCAGGTAAGTTCTGCATGTCCAAATCCACTACCGCAATAGGTTGGGTCTCCTCCTTTGGATCCTCTAATGCATATCTAGGTATGTGTTGCACCAAGTCGAGAGCATGCAGCCTAAGGAATATGATTGTAGTGAAGATGTCTTTAATCCGCTGTGCTTTCTTCTTGGAAATCAGAAAACTATAGGAGCCCAGTTCATTGTCCATTTCATAACTACTCAGGTACTTTAGGCTAGATTGTAATGCTCTGTAGATAGCCTGCTGAGAGATAGAAGAGCGTAGAGTATTAAGGTTAAAAATCCCACCAATTAGTACCTACCCCTGCTCCATGTTGTAAGCCACCACCACCGTTTCTCATCTATCGACTGTGTATATGTTTTATAGAATAGACCAGATGCTAGGGTGTGCATGTATTTGCCATCCAAGACCAAGTCCATTATGTTTGAGAGGAGCTACGACACGATGTTTGAGTAGTTAAGGACACATCCCTCATATCCCCTAATCCAGGGGTGCCTGACTATATTCTACACTGCAAATTGCATAAGCGTGCAGTTCCAATCCAGAAGTATCATCAGGTCTGATGATTTGACCCTTGCCCTTATTTTGGGTTCCCATTCAAAGGCTGGAAAAAAGTGCCTCTGGTTCAGTCGAGTATCCGCCATGAGAGTCTGAAACAAAACCATATGGGAAAGCTAAGACACTAAGGAAAGATAACATGCCACTAGGAAAATCTTTGATGAAAATGACTTATGCTTGCAATGTCATCCATTATCAAAGTAAATAACATGGATGTTTGTGATCCCAATGCCATCTTTGAAGAGACTCGGCTAACATCATGAAATCATTAAAATGCAATGGGAAGATCTGAAGGCACAAATAATAAAGAGCCCTGTGAACGGAGGTGGAAACGTGTCAGGGAAAGAAGCCTCCTATAAGTAGAAAGTATCCTGCCATCATTCAAAAAATGGCCACCAAAAGAAGTAACAACTGTAGGTCACTTCGGCAGGTGGGAGAGCATTTGAATGAGGGGGGTCCAGATCCCAAAGCTAACAACCCGGCCAATGAAGTGACGTATACTGGCTAATTGGCTTAAAGACTAAGATAGGCCAATGAATGGATTCTGAAACACTCATGTCAGATGATTGTCCTATTAAACACTTAATTGACGGAGGACATGAGGGTCTGCAAAAGAGGTTGCCATGGGAGGATTGACCAACAAAAAAGAGACACCTGTGTCATGCAAGATTTAATTAGAGAGGGATTGTTCTAGGTCATCAAACAAGAGTTTGGTCAAGGTACTTGGCTGCTCCCAACCTCTAGGTAGGAAAACTATATCCTTGTTCTCTTGGTCAATAGATTTATTCACTAAGAAGTTTGCCACCTTATTACCTTCTCTTAGGGTGTGAGAAATCAAGTAGTTATCAACCCTGTTGATGAGAGATATGGCCTATTGTAGAATATAATTTAGTTTCCAATAGTCTAAACCTTTTTCTTTTAGGGCATTTACCACTATTAGGGAGTCACCCTCAATCCAAATATTTTTGATACCCAGCCCATCTACCAATTGAAGTCCATGCACTAAGGCCCATGATTCAACTTCATTATTCATTCCCTTGGGAATCTTTATCACTTTGGCTGCTACCAAAGGACCATCCTCCTTCCTGATGGCACAACCCGATCCAGAAAGCCCTGGATTACCACGGCATGCTCCATCAAAGTTTAGTTTGTAGAATGGAGTTGATGGGGGAATCCATTTAACCTAATCTTTGTTAACAATAGAGTTTTGAACACCTAAATGACCACAAACTCCTAATTTGCTAACTAAGGGCCAGTTTTGCACTAAATTGATGCATCCCATTTCAACCAAATTGATTGTCTGGAAATTGAGCGCCTAACATTGGACACCACCAGATTGGAGACTTCTAACCTTTCACAAACATGTTTCACAGAACTAGCTTCCTTTCTAAAAATGCGAAGATTCCTCTCCCTCCATAGATGCCATTTAATCATAGAGGGGCCTAATTCCCACAAGAGAGCAAAGAAGGAATCCTCAAATTGAAGTGGCCAATTCTTGAATATAAGATTCAGGGACTTCGATATGTGGCTAACCCAATTTAATTTTCTTAAGAGCCACAACCAGCATTCTCTACTGAATGGACATAGAAGTAGAAGATGATCCACTGACTCTTCTACTCTCCCATAGAAGACACAGGGAAAATTAGAACCAAGCCCCAGCCTTTTAATCCTCTCTCCTGTCAAGATTCTATTTTCAAGCGTGCACCAAGCAAAGGCTCTTGCCTTAAGCAGTAAGACATTGCTCCAACATAGTTTTGTTGGCCAATGTATATCAACCTTGTCCATTATCAATCTATAACCATCTTTGACCAAGTAAGAACTTGATTTTGACCTCGTCCAGATCAGTTCATCTTCTTTGTTAGAAAAGATCACCAATCTTTTCCTTAGGAGCTGACTAAGAATCACTTTTTGTTCCCTAGGGAAGTTACATTCCTGAGTGCTCTTCCATACCAAAGAGACTAAGTTACGAGTCCTCATAATCTACCAGTAATCTTTCACTTTATATCCCCAATTTGTCTAAAGAAAAACTCTAGCTTCTGTGAGATCTGCCCTAGCTGAGAGCTTGGGCTCTCCCCCCATGAATCATTCTAGAAGTCTGCCTTTTCCCCATTATGAATAATCCAGCACAATTTTAGTTGCAGGATATCTTTGCTTTTAATTATGAAATTCCATATTGCTGAGCCTCTAGGGGGATTTTTAGCTGTGAAAATTCTCTCATTCGCCTATGAGTCTAGATACTTTGCCTTCATTAGCCGCGTCCATTTTGAATTGGGCTTTTTTTATAGACTCCACGCCATCTTGGCCCCTAGTGCTTGATTTTGTATGCCTAGATTAAGAATTCCTGCCCCTCCTTCATCTTTGGATTTACACACTTTATCCCACGTTAGAAGATGAATCTTCTTCTCTTGAAAAGTACCTTGCCACAAGAAATGCTTACAAGTCCTATCTATCTTTGAGTTAATTCCTTTGGGAATTTAAAAAATGGACATCTTATAGATTGGAACTGCAGCTAGGACCACTTTAATCATCACAATTCTGCCTACGAGAGAGAGCCTGCAGCCTTTCTAATGAAGGGGGTAAATCATAAAACACACAGCAATAGGAATTGTACATAGAAAATAGAACTTTCTTTATTGATTTGGACAACTTATTACATTACAGAAGCTTAAATACAATGAGAGGAATCAACCCTCCACATGCAGCAACACATTACAACTTCCACCCACAAGACTCTAGAATCATATGCCTTATGTAACCCTAAATTAGCTAGGGTTTATGTTTTCCCACCTCTTCTTGACTCTACACTTTCCTCTTTAACCCTACTACTACCCAAGGTTCCCAAAAAATGATTAGTAATAGCCTTTGGGTGGCCAATAACCTAATTTCAAAATTTGCATCTCCCTCCAAAAATAGGTCAACTTCCGGGTGTCCGATTGACAAACTGTTTTATGCATCGGAAAGCTCGCGGAGTGCTCTACGTACTACAAACCATTCTATCAGTTCCAGCCATTTTTGGGCCCGTATAGGACCATTTAGTGCCTCAAACCTAAGTTTGAATAATTTTCAGGCATTTTTTAGGAAACAAAAACTTTAATATCTTTCAGCTCGCAAATGATCTTTGTGTGATTCCTTCACCAAAGGTATTATTTTTTAGTTATGAAGCTTCCTATAAATTTTCACTTCATTCCATGCCCAAATGCAAACTTTCTAAAAATAGCAGGTTGTTATTTTTAGCAGTTTGGAAAAACTGAAAGTTCTACATCATTATTCAAGCGATTATGGAACTAGAACCACAAATTTTGAAAAGAAATGGAAAGAACATCAACAATTTTGAAACACATCTTTTTTTGGGTGATGCAAGATTTTCCTTACACCACTGGATGCACCTGTATCAGACACCCAGGGTAATTTGAGAAGTGACCCTGTCACATCTCAGGTGTTTGTGCAAGGAAAACCCAAACGGTCAACCTCTACCTTAGACAACCAAGAAGAATCTTCAACAAGCCTTCCTTTCCATTTCACCAGATATTCTTCATATTGTCTATTCTGAGTACTTCTTCCCACATGGCTATCCAAGATCTCTTATATCTCCTCTATTGAAGTAGATGCCGGAATACTCCACTGTTCTTCTATTGGTCCATCCTTTGTTCCACCTTCATGATATGCTGATAAATCAGCAATGTTGAAAACAAGGCAAATGTTGATCTCACTCAGTAGCTCCACCTCATATGCATTTCCTGAATCATGTTTCTTCAAAATTCTGCATGGTCCAAATTTCTTCATTTTCAGCTTATTATATGTTCCAATTGGGAACCTTTCTTTTCTCAAGTGAACCATGACTTCATCTCCTACCTGGAATTCCTTATATCTCCTCTTCTGATCTACCTTAGCCTTGTACTGAATATTTATCTTATTAATGTGCTTTCTCACCTCTTCATGCAAATTCTTTAGATGTTCTATAAAATCTTTAGCTTCAGCACTTGTCTTTTCTCCTTTGTCCAGCTTTCTTAACTCAGAAGCATTTCTTGGGCTATTGCCATATACAATCTAGAATGGTGATTTTCCAATACTCCTATTGACAGAATTGTTGTAAGAAAATTAAGCTTGTGGTAAAATCAAATCCCATCCCTTGGGCTTAGCTCCTACTAAGCATCGTAGTAGGTTACCCAAATTCCTATTCCCCACTTCTGTCTATCCATCAGTCTGTGGATGGTGTGTAGAACTAAACTTCAAGTTTGTCTTCAACTTCTTCCACCATGTCCTCCAGAAATAGCCAACAAACTTGGTATCTTGATCTAAAACTATGCTCTTTGGTAGACCGTGTAATCTCACCACCTCCCTAAAAAATAATTCAACAATATGAATAGCATCATTAGTCTTCTTGCAAGGAATAAAATGTGCCATCTTTGAGAATCTATCCACCACCACAAAAATGGAATCATGTCCTCTCTGTGTCCTTGGTAAACCAAGAACAAAATCCATACTAATATCATCCCATGGCTTCTTTGGTACAGGTAGTGGCTAATATAAACCTGTATTCTGACTTGCTCCTTTCATCATTTGACATACTCTGCAACTCTGCACAAATTTTCTCACATCCTACTGCAACTATGGCCAGTAATAATTTTCACCAACAATAGCAATGGTCTTACCTCGACCAAAGTGTCTAGCCAATCCTCCACTATGCTTCTCCTTAATCAGGTTCTCTCTCATAGAACTCCTTGGAATGCACAACTGGCTTCCTGTAAACAACATGCCATCTTGGATTATGAAATCCAACCATTTTGTCCTATCCAAAGTAACAGGTTCCAAACAAGCTTTCCAGGCCTCTGCAAAATCTAGATCTTCAAGACACAAACTTTTGAGTTCATCGAATCCAACAACCTCTATCTTCATTTCTGTCAACAAATTTTGCCTTCTGCTCAAGGCATCTGTAACTCTATTAGACTTCCCACTCCTATGCTTCAAAACAAAAGTATAGCTCTACAAAAACTTGACCTATTTTAAGTGCCTTTGATTTAACTTTCCTTGACTATTAAGATATTGCAAAGCCTGATGATCAATATATAAAACAAACTCTTTTGTCAAAAAATAATGTCTCTATTTCTTCAAGGCCTGAACTATTGCATAAAACTCATGATCATAAACATAATACTTTTTCTTGGCATCGTTAAGCTTCTCACTAAAATAGGCAATGCGCTTACCTTCTTGACTCAAAACACCTCGTATAGCACTACCACTAGCATCACAATCTACCTGAAATGCCTTATTGAAATCTGGAAGTGCCAAAACAGGTTGCTTTGTGACTTTCTGCTTCAATGTATCAAAGCTTTTATTTTCTCCTTTAGTCCATCTAAACTCTTTTCTATCTCCTCTCATTGTCTCAGTTAGGGGTGCACAAATGCTACTGAAATTCTTGATAAACTTTCTGTAAAAGCTTGCCAAACCATGAAAAGATCTTACCTCGGAAGCTCTCCTTGGTGTAGGCCATTCAATGATAGACCTCACTTCTTTGGGTCCATCTTAAGACCTTCCTCTGATACAACAAATCCTAGGTATACCAACTCCTTTGAAAAACTACATTTATTTAGATTAATTAGCAACTTTTCCTCCCTCAACTTCTTTAAAACTCTTCTGATATGCATTAGATGTTCATCCCAAGTTTTACTGAAAATCAAAATATCATCTAAATAGACAATAACAAAACTTCCCAAAAATTCTTTCAGTGCCTCATTCATGAGCCGCATGAATGTGCTCAGTGCATTGGTTAGCCCAAGTGGCATGACTAACCACTCATACAAACCCTCCTTTGTCTTGAAGGCTATCTTCCATTCATCTCCTTCTCTGATTCGGATCTAGTGATACTCACTCTTCAGATCAATTTTCATGAAGTACTTGGCTCCACTCAAACAATCCATTATGTCATCCATTTTGGGTAATGGAAATCTATACTTGATCGCGATCTTATTGATGGCTCGAGAGTCTGTACACATTCTCCACTCTCTATCTTTCTTTGGTGCTAGTACTACAAGAACCACACATGGACTTAGGCTCTCTCTTATCATCCCCTTCCTTAACAACTCTTGAACTTGTCTGTTCAACTCTTCACTCTTTGTAGGGGTCATTCTGTGGGCTACCTTATTCGGCAAACTGGTTCCTAGTATCAAATCCATTTGATGACTTATCTTCCTCACCGGTGGTAAACCTTCTGGTACATTATCAGAGATAATGTCCTAAAATTCTTGCAACATATCTAAAACTTCTGCTGCTACATCTTCACATTTTCCTTGACTAATCCTAGGAATCAATGCAAAGCAATGGCACTCATGCTTCATACCCTCCAAAAGTTTTCTACCATCTACCAAGCAAATTCTGGCAGTACTACATACCTTTTCTTCCACCTCTTTCAAGGGCTTCAACTTATGATGAACTCCATCCTTTGTTAGGGAGTATGTGTTTGTACAACCATCATGGACAGCACTCCTATCATACTGCCACAACCTCCCCAATAACATATGACATGCATCCATCAGTATGATGTCACACATCAACTCATCATGGTAGTCACCAATCTTGAACTTCACTAAACACTGCTCATTGACCAAAGCTCTATGGTCCTTCTACAACCATGCAATCTGATATGGATGCGGATGCTTTCTTCTTGTCAACCTTAACTTGTCAACCATCTCCTCTGAAACAAGATTATCAGTACTTCCACTATCAATAATAATATCACAACACTTACCTTCACATTTGCACCTTGTGTAGAATATACTCTTCCTCTGATTGGGTTCTTTCTCCTCATTCAACAAAGTTCTTATGACAACTAGGGTTTCTCCCCTTTCAGCATCTTCAGAATGCTTAGACTGCCCATCTTCATCTACATGTGCAACTCATGCATTACCTTTAGGTCTTCTGTTTGTCCTTCCTTGATGTTGCAGACACTCGTATGCTCAATTCCCTTCTTCTCCACATTGGAAACAAATTCCTCTGAAACCTCCTCTTCTGGGTCCTTGCCCAGGTCAGCCTCTTCCTCTTCCTCTTTGCTCACCATTCTTCTAGTCATGAGGGTGGTATGCATTATCTCCTCTTTGATTTTGACTGGTGCCAACTTCTTCACTTCTCTTTGGATCTTCATTTCGGCCTCCATAGGACCTTCCACCAGTCCTTCCGCCTTGACCTCTTCCCCTTTGTTTGTTGTCGAATCTTTTATTCAACTTCTCTTCCACCTTCAGGGAAAACTGGTATGTATTTTCTATGGTGGTCATTCTGACTAGGCTTAGCTCCTCTTGAATACTTGGCCTTAACCCATTAATGTAACGGGCTACCTTCTCCTTGTTGGCCTCTGCATGACCGGTTCTAATAGTAATCTTATAAAACTCCTCTATATACTCCTTAATAGATTTGTTACCTTGCTTCAATCCTTGTAGCTTCTTTAGCAACTCCATCTCGTAGTCCATAGGAATGAACTACTTCTTCAGTTTCTCCACCATCCGATCCCATCTGGTGATCTTTCCTTTTCCTCTTCTGTTCCTCTCTAACTAGACCTCCTTCCACCAAATATTTGCATGGTCGTTCAACTTTTTTTTTTGCAAACTTGACCCGATCTGGGTCTTCCACATCTTCATACTCGAAATACTCCTCCATGTCATTGATCCAATTAATGAGTTGTTCCAGATTCAAATCTCCAGAATATGTAGAAACTTTGATCTTGGGTCTCTTTCCAATCTTAGAAATGGCCCTCAACAGCCTAACTTCTACAGGATCTCCTGCAGCTTCTTGTTCTTCCTCAGATAGCTCTTCTTCAGCTTCATCCTCACTCTCTTCTCTTGTTCTTGGCTCAAACCCTCTTCGTAGCTCCTCTTGCAATGCATCGATTTACCTTTGTAGGGCTCTAAAACCCTCTTCCGTCAAAGCATTCCTCCCAATATCTTTGCAGCAAACCCACAACCTTAGGTCCTCGCGCAAACTACCTCATGGTCGGCAATCTGTCTACACACTCAGGAACCCTTGCTTTGATACCACTTAATGAAGGGGTAAATCATAAAACACACAACAACAGGAATTGCACACAGAAAATAGAACTTTCTTTATTGATTTGGACAACTTATTACATTACAGAAGCTCAAATACAATTAGAGGAATCAACCCTCCACAGGCTACAACACATTACAGCTTCCACCCACAAGACTCTGGAATCATATGCCTTTTGTAACCCCAAATCAGCTAGGGTTTATGTTTTCCTGCCTCTTCTTAACTCTACACTTTCCCCCTTAATTCTACTACTACCTAGGGTTCCCAAAAACTAGTTATTAATAGCCTTTTGGTGGCCAATAACCTAATTTCGAAATTTGCATCTCCCTCCAAAAATAGGTCAACTTCTAGGAGCCATAACTTTTGATCCAGGTGTTCGATTAACGAACCATTTTATGCGTCGAAAAGATCGCAAAGTGCTCTACACTCTAAGAACTTGCTCTACCAGTTCTGGCAATTTTTGGGCCCGTACGGGACCATTTAGTGCCTCAAACCTGAGTTTGAATAATTTTTAGGTGTTTTTTAGGAAACAAAAACTTTAATATCTTTCAGCTCGCAAATGATCTTTGCATGATTCCTTCACCAAAGGTCTTATTTTTTAGTTATGAAGATTCATGTAAATTTTCTCTTCATTCCATACCCAAATGCAAACTTTCTAAAAATAGCATGTTGCTATTTTTAGCAGTTTGGAAAAACTGAAAGTTGTACATCATTATTCAAGCATTTATGGAACCAAAACCACAAATTTTGAAAAGAAATTGAAAGAACATCAACAATTTTGAAACACATCTTTTTTTGGGTGATGCAAGATTGCCCTTACACGATTGGATGCTCTCACATCACTTTCCAATTTGCTAATTTCGAGTTCAGGTTTCCCAAAACTTTATTCCAGAGATTATTCTTGTATCTTCCATTAAAGAGGGGAAGAACTAGATAGCTTCTTGGTGGGGCTTGTATGCTAAAGCTAAATATGTTACTAATTTCATCCTGGAGATACTGAGGCACATTGAGAAAATAAACCACTGACTTATCGTAATTGACAAGTTGTCTAGAGATAAGACAATACTTGTTGATTGTTTTCATGCTGGTTCTGGCTTCCCGTACTGAAGCTTGCCCAAACAAGATGGTATCGTCAGCAAAAGGAGCATGTGTATATGAATCTTGAATACTTTTAAGCCTGATGCCTTACCACTCTGAGATCTGTTTGGCTTCTTTGATTGACCATGTGAGGGCCTCTAACATAATAATGAAGAGGTAGGGGGATAAGGGGACACCTTGTCTCAATCCCCTTGAAGTTTTGAATGTCTCTAATTCCTTGCCATTAATTAGTACTGAAACCTTGAAGCCTGAAATGCAAGAGCAGATCCATTTAATGACTTCTTTTGAAAATCATATTTTGAATAGCATGGAAAACAAGAAACTCCACTCCACTCTATCATAAGCCTTAGACATATCTAATTTTATAATCATGGCTACCTCTTTATCTTTATTGAGAGAATGAAGGATTTCATGAGTTAAGATGGCACCCTCTAGAGTTTCTTTTCCTAGTACGAAACCTCCTTATTCCTTCGAAATTAGTTCAGGCAAAAAATAGGCTAAACGTGATGCCAAATCTTTTGAGATGATCTTATAAATGAAGTTTCAAAGAGAAATTGGCCTGAAATCTTCAAAGCATTGGAGTGATTTTGTTTTTGGAATAAGCATAAGACACGTGGATTTAAATTCTTTAAGCACATTCCTAGATTTTCTTGATTCTTCCACTGCCAGAAAAACATCTCTACTCATCATGTCCCAACATTTTTGAATGAAAAGCCCCATCCATCCTTTGGGGCCCAAGGCCTTCTCGCCTTGTATTCAAAACATAGCCACTTTAACTTCCTCAATGGAGAACTCTTTCAACAACTCCAGGTTGTGTTGTTCCTTAACCATCTTAGGAATGAAATTGATACAGGGATCTTCCTCTGTAACATGACCTCCGCTTCTAGAGAGGAGATTACTATAGAAGTCTCTTGTTGAAGTTAAAATTTCTTCCGGATCTATGAGGAATCGATTAGCATCCACCTGAATTGATTTGATGGAATTTGAAGCTTTACAGACTTTGGCTAACAGGTGGAAGAAGGAGGTGTTCTTGTCCCCTTCTTTAAGCCATAATTCTTTCAATCGTTGCCTCCAAAATATTTCCTCTCTTAAGAACCTCTTCCATCTCAATCTGGAGGCTCTTGTCTAGCTAATATGACGAAGCATCCATACCATTTCTAATGATTAGCTCTACTAGAGACCTTAGCTCCTATTGGATTATGAGCTTTTCTACAAAAATATTTTTGAACTAGGATCTATTCCACTCCATTACCTTCTGTCTCAGAAATTTTAGCTTTTTCACTAACTAAAACATACAAGAGCCCTTCACAAATAGGGCTTGTTTAAAGCAATCTTGAATTCTTTGAGTAAAAGATGGATGTCTAAACCACATGGCCTGAAACCTAAATTTCTTCTTACATGGCAAAGAGTTGAGTCCTATTCTTAAGCTGACCGGGAAATGATCTGATCCCACCATAGGTAGGATCTCAGCTTCATAACTAATAGCAAGATTATAACATTCCGACAATAAAAAAAAAATATCCAATCTTTCAGCCATCTTACAAAAGTCTTTTCTTCTATTAGTCCATGTATATTTCCCATTTTTAGGAATACAATCTATAAGAAGGTTCTTAGTTACGAAGTCCTTAAAATTATGATGGGACTTGAGTGGATGTGATATACCTCCCTTTTTCTTTGAATCATCTAGAATTGAATTAAAATCTCCTCCCAAGAGAAGTCTTTTCCTTTTCAGAAAGCTTAACCAAAGGGAGAGATTTCCCCAAACTTGCCTCTTTTGAGCCAAATCAATAGGAGCATACACATTAACTGCCCAAAGATCTGAGCTTGAGATCAAGGAAGGAAACTTACCAATAAAAAAATGATCATTCTTTTCAAACACTTCCAATGGTTGAAGGTGATTTATCCAACTGATTGCTAATCCACCTGAAGCATCACGGGCAGCCACTACATTAGAATTCCAACCTTTCCATCTTTTAAAAACCTGATCATTCATATCATTGGATAACTTAGTCTCCTGAAATAAGATGATATCAAGGAAACATACCAATAAAAAAATGATCATTCTTTTCAAACACTTCCAATGGTTGAAGGTGATTTCTCCAACCAATTGCTAATCTACCTGAAGCAATGTGGGTAGCCACTACATCAAAATTCCAACCTTTCCAACTTTTAAAAACCTAATCATTCATATCATCAGTAAATATGTTCGCATAAAAAATAGGTTTTACACCTCCCATGGCATTGCTTGAAAGTTTCTCCAGATTTTATAAAAGGAAAAATTATAAAAAGAAAAAGTGTGTGAGAGCTTTGATGCCTCCTTTGTGACAATCAAATCTACCCTACGTAATTTTCCTGCAACAAAGGAAAGAAAAAAATAGCAATATAATGTTAGGGTTTGCATATTTTATAATAAAATGGTTTATGGTTCTAAATTTGGAAATAATATATTACTTGGGTGGTGTTTTTCTTTTTAATTCTTCATTGAATTTTTGAATTTTATATTTTAGTTTTAAAAGGGGTATGTTTTAATTGTAGATTTCAAAATTAATATGAACTACAATTATAAATTTTGTAAATTTCAATTATTTTATTTTAAATATGTGAAGTTTGATAAGTCCCTTGAAAATCATAATGTTGTAACTTAGTTTTTATTGGACTATGAAAGAAGGATTTGGTCACTTGACCATGTTGATAAAATTTGTTTATAATTTAGATAGATTCTAGAATATAAATATGCATATAGTTAAAGAATATTATAAACAATTAAAAACTTTTAAGAAAAAAGATAAAGTTCTTAAATATCTTTGTTTGATTTTTTAACTATTTTTACTCTATATCCTACTTTTAAAAAATTAAAATGCCAGAGTAAAGTCCATTACAACGAGTTGTTACAATTTTGGCATTGTTTGTGTAGAAAACAAGATATGGGGTTACAAAATTTATGGTAACATTATAATACAGATAACATTATCATATTATAATATTATATTATATTATATTATTATATTATAATATTATATTATATATTATATTTTCAAAATTAATAATTATAATATATTTGACGAATATATTAAATATTGGATAATATACCAAAAAATATTTGAAAATCTTGATTCATTATCTTCATTGAAAATATTATATTATACTTTAATGAATCATTTCCTTTTCCTAAATAGTTTTCCTTAACTTTTTGCATTCTTAGCTTGTTTTAAAGGTTACTAATTTTATTTTTCTTTCTATTTTAAAACCAAAAGGTTTCTCCAAAGTGGAAAAGCAATGACTCATTCTCTTATCTATATGAATTACCCTTAATAAAAGAAATAATGGATTATTTTAATAACAACATATCATCTTTTGTTGATGATATTTTGTAAGATAATAGGATAATATTATAATATTATATTATATTATAATATGATATTTTTAAAATTAATAATTATAATATATTTGAGAAATATAGCAAATATTTGATAACATACCATAAAATATAGTTAGAGAAAAACTAACATATGCATTTTTTTTAAAGGATATAGTTAAAGAATATGCATAGTTAAATGAAATGGTTAAAGAATATATATTTTAAAATATAAATATGCATATAGTTAAAGAAAAAGCTCTTAAATGTCTTGGTTTGACTTTTTAAGCTATTTTTACTCTATGTTGTGCTTTTAAAAATTTGAATGCCAATAAAACAAGATATGGGGTTACAAAATTTATGGTAACATTATAATATAGATAACATTATAATATTATAATATTATATTATATTATATTATGATATGATATATTATATATTATATTTTTAAAATTAATAATATAATATATTTGACAAATATATCAAATATTTGATAGTATACCATAAAATATTTGAAAATCTCAATAATATATATTATATTATTTTCATTATCTTCATTTTTGTTAATCATTGGATTTTTAAAAAACACTTCTCTTACTAAATGTTTTTTTTCATCTTTTGTGTGATCTATGCAATGCATAACTAACTTGATTTCTGATACATAATTGTGTAGGTATGGCTCAACCTAGGTTAAGTTTTGAGTCTGAGGAGCAATGAAGACAATACCGAAGGGAATATCAAAGAGAAGATTATAGGGAATATTGAAGACGACAACACGAAGTAATGACAAACAACCAAATAAAAATATAGCTAGACATATAAATTAATAGTTGAAGAATTGGAATTATTAAATAAAAAATAACCAAATATGGAGTAAACCTAGACATAAATTATGTTCTTTATATTAAATTAGTGGTGTTCATTATTTTTCTTAAAAAACTTGCATTATAATGTCTTGGTTTAAACTCACATACTTTAGTAATTATTCTTTAATTTTTCAGTAATTCAATTCCATCAATCATTTGAGATTACAATAATTAGATGAGGATATGATGAACTATGATCACTTGAAATCAAATAAAACGTACCAATTTTGTGTGAGAATCCCCTCTATGTACATATTACAAATAAATGAATAACAAGGTTAATGATGTAGGCAACAACATACACTCAATAGAATTGTGGCATTAATCATGTGTGAGAGCCAAAGATTTAGAAAACTGGAAAAAAATAAAAAAAACTTCTATTCACCAACTCTCCTACTACAATGAGAGAAAACTCTCTTATATCCAAGAAAACAAAAAAATCAAAAAATTACCTTTTTTGGCAGATTTTGAAAATTGTCAGATTTTGCCATTTTAGGTAATTTTACATGCATATCTTGAGAATCCAATTTTTTCCCAAAAACTTCCTAAAACTAAGGTAGGACGAAAAGCCAACTAACATCCTAAATTCAAAACATGAGTTTCGAGTTATTAACAAAAGCAACTTTTAAAAAACTAGGAAAAAACACTAAATTGCCATTTTGAGAGCCAAGATGAAAGTTTCAAGCCCCGAAAAAGTGCTAAAATGGGGTCCAACTGACTAGGGTGGGTTGGGAATCCACGTGCCACCTCATAACGCATCCACCTATAAAATTTCAGCCTAAATCCACATCCGAGTCAAAAGTTATGACCCTGGAAGTCCCTCCATCAGTTAAGGGAAGAGCTTACCCTTTAATTCCAATTGAAATGAAATCAATTTTAGTTGAATTAAAACAACAAAGATCATTTATATTTATATCTATATATAGAACTATGGTTAGAATTAGGGTTGGGGTTAGGGTTAGATTTAGGAATAGAATTAGGGTTAGTATTGGCCTAAACATTAGGGTTAGGGTTACAATTAGAATAAGTGTTAGAATTAGGGTTAGGGTTTAGGTTACAATTAGGCTTCAATCTATGATTAGAATTAGGGTTACAGTTTGCTTAAAATTAGGCTTAGGGTTAGGGTTACAATTAAAATAGGGTTAGAATTATGTTTATGGTTAGAATTAGGTTTAGGGTTAGAATTGGAGTTATGGTTAGGGCTAGGGTTGGGATTAGGAATATAATTAGGGTTAAGTAGATCTAGGGGTAGAATTAGGGTTAGGGGTAGAATTAGGGTTAGGATTAGAATTAAAATGAGGATTGACGTTAGGGTTAGGGTTATAGTTACAATTTGGGTTCAAATTACAAGTTAGGCCTACAATTAGGGTTAGGGTTATTGTTAGGGTTAGAATTAGAGTTGAAATTAGAATTGTGATTATAGATAGAATTTGTCTTAGGGTAAGGGTTCAATTAGAATTAGGGTTCTAGTTATAATTAGAGGTAGAGATAGAATTACAATTAAAACTAGCATTATGGTTAGAATTATGTTTATGGTTAGGTTTATAGTTACAAATATTTATAATTAAGGTTATAGTTTGTAACACCCCCGCCAAGGAACCCCAAAGGACAACACTAACTAGGTCGAAACAATGGAATAATTTTTTATTTTTAAACTATAGAATGAATAACAGGGTAACTAATCCTAGGTCCTCTAAGGTTCCTCAACTGTGCTACTCATAAAACAAGGTTACTAGAAATATTTCATTAACAACAAAAGGTGAACATCACACTAATTTATATTATTCAGTTTCACATGTGACAACCAAAAATCAACATTAAAGATCATCTTCTAACTACTATCATAATTGATACATTTCTCTACAGTACTCATTACAAGATGAATTCATCAACAATAATTACATCATTATAATAATTTCCATGTTGCTTTCCTCAGCACATGGGAGAGATTATAACAAGATACATTAAGAAATACAATCTAGTAAACAACCAATATACATTACATGAAAAGATTATCTTCACAAATTGGAATAGGAACTAGAGTCCACAGCACAATGAACAATCTCCAAGCTCATGAACATGAAGAAAGAATACCCAATGGAGAGAAAGCACCAACCTCCTGACCATGTGGAACCCTGAGGTCCACCCCCCATGCTAGGAGATAACAAAAGGTCCCACATCCAACAGATAGTCAGGAAAACATCAGGCTATTATAAGCAACAAGGTTATACATGACACCAATCACCATACTATCGACGATCAACACCTCTTACACACATACTACACTTCTAGAGGCACTCACACAACAAAAAGAGGAAATACAATTAGGGAGTGCTAGACTACAATAGGGAAGAGTGTCATCACATAACTTGTCATGGGTTGTCCTGGCAGGTCTTCTTAGGCCCCGGTCCCCATCCTAGGTTGTCCTGGTAGCCTCTCCTGACCCCCGGCCCCCATACAAACTCATGCGGAACCAACATACCTTTCATGAGGACAAGGCAGTTGGTCTTGCCATTCTAGGCCTTCTCATCTCATCTCAAGCCTAAACGAGCACTTGAGCCATGAGTGAGGCATACATTATCTTGATTAATGTGAATTCTACTCGTTTCCCCTTAGTTAATTATTAAGGTTATCACTAGATTAAGAAACCCTCCAATGGGTTGTACTAGACACCACTTTGGGTTTTGGCCCCCATTGAGAGCCACTCCCCTTACTTGTAACTAGTAAACCCTACACCAAGCAAGGCATTGATCATCTTTCCCAATTATCATAACCACATGATCCATACATAGAGCAAGACATTACCCATCTTGTACATTTATCACAATTACATGAATTCATACCAGAATAGGAGATAACCTTCTAGGGTTACATTTTACATATACATATAACCCACCATATAGCCAATCAACCTCAGGGTTACATATCCATAAGGGCCATACACACAATTACACCCTCCTCGGCCTCTGGAAACCAACATCCCAATGACACATAACTTGCCATCACACTTATAACAAAAACATGAACATTTAATCCATTTATCTAAAGCAAACTAATTCCTTGTTTTAATAATAACTACTCATATAAACTTTCAAAAAGTAATTACTTTCATCATACTATGATGCACTAAAGGATATAATATATTACTTATTCAAGACAAAACACTCTTTGCAAGAATCACAATACTAGTAACAACTTTATCATTTCATTCTACCGATTATATAAAATTTCTATATGTTACTTCTTTCTAAACAAACTTAATAAATTTATATCTATCATTCAAGCACTAAACTTCTAGTCAAGATTACCTTGATTAATAAATTTAATACTTCTACAACTTATTTCCACCATGAAACTAAAACATCTTTAATACCACAATATAATTAACGCTAATTAAACTATACTACAAAATAATTTGTTAAACTTTTTCTATATGATATAATATATTGTAATGTTTATTAGAATAACATATACATCGATTTGGTTCTCAGATAGAAGATCTAGCTTTAGTAATTTAAACATGTGAACAAATTTAGCATGTTACTAAAGATGTAATATAATATAGTTGGATTTACAATGATCATAGTTAAACTTCAATAACAACAAATTGTAAATTAGGACAATCCTTGGAAATAAAATTCAACCGAGAATATAAAGCCTATTTCAATTTCGAGAATATAAAGTCCAGTTAAAAACCTAATATAGAACAAATAATTCTTTATGCCCCACAACTACTAAGTCAAACACATATAAATTGTTGATTCTAACTATTAACTCATAGATTTATCACTATGACTCTTCAAAGGTTTAAGCATGCAAACATGTTACAATAACCACAAAGAGATGAGCTTACTTTTACATACCCTAATAACCGAAATAATAACATTCATCAACCTAAAATAATTAAATCTTTTTTTTCCTTATTGCTCAAATATGAAACCCTAATTAATTTAAGCAACCCACATTCAAAATCAATACACTGTATTTCATAAAATTTACATTAATTTAATGAACAAAAATTGAAACCCTAAGTAATATAAATGCAGCAACATTTAAACTCAATGAAAATATATATATATATATATATATATATATATATATATATATATATATATATATATATATATATAGACACACACACACAAAATGAGGATGCACAGTCAAGGCACGCATACTAGTTTTACAAAATGCCAAAGAGATATCAATGGTTGTTGGGTATGCACAAAATGGATCTGTTGAAAATGGTTATGGAAACTTTTAAGAAAATGTAATTTGCAGGTGCAAAAAACCAAACACCACAACCTTTGCCATCACCTCTACTACGCCAATGTGGAAGGTTAACAAGGCAAATGATCTGCTTGACTGAATGCCTCAAAGAGATGTAATCCCATGGAATGCAATGAGTGTAGAATATACACAAAATGGATTCATTGAACAGGCTTTAGAAATTTATAAGCAATGCAACTAGCAGGTGTAAAGCTAAATTTGACTACCTTTGCCATCATCTTCCTTGCATGTGACAGAATGGGAGCTTTGGAACTGAGTATGGACATCCATCATAGCATAATGGAAGGCAGTTTTTGTCAGATATTATAGTGGAAATGCTCTAGTAGACATGTATGCAAAATGTAGAAGCGTAGACATTTATGCAGAATACAGAAGCATAGACAAGGTGTTTAGACCATTGGAAAAATGCTTCAAAGAGATGTCATCTCATGGAATGCAATGATTGCAGGTTATGCACAAAATGGATTTTGTAAAAAAGAACTATTTGACTGAATGTCTTAATGAGACGTTATCTCATGGGTGCAGAAAATGGATCAGCTAAGTGAAATTATAAAATCCTATGATGCTCTTCGAAGCCTTCTCATTTTGAACAGGCTACACATTTCCAAGTACACATATACTCAACTTCAATGCTTGATAGACAAGCTCTAAAGCTCTATTTACAAAAGTATATATATAAGTGTGGGATGTAGCAGATTGATGCAGAGAAGGGGTGGATGATTTCAAATCAACTTAAAATTGATTCAACAAACCAAACATTAAAAACTTAGAACCCTAACTCGGAGGGTTTCTCTCACAATCTTCCTATTCTCCTAGTAGTACTTGAAACAGGGATTTTCCACCATAACTTTCTGAGAAAATATTTAACCAAAAATAGAAGGGTAGTTTCAGATACCCTTTATTCACTTTGACAATATATCTAATTTTCAGGTGGGGTTGTTTTGGAACACAGAGGTCAAATCTTGATTGCCCTACTCTTGACTAGGCTTAAGGTGGTGCAGCAAATAGGGTTTTTCGGCCATAATTTTCAAACTTGAACTAATCTCCAAGAAAACAAACTTGATTCAAATACCCAGTTGGGCCTTATTTAACATATCATAAAATCAAGGTAGGTTATTTTGTACGGAAACTCTCAAATTTGGACTATTTTCCCTCAAATTAGGCCTACTAGGGTTTCATACCTGTTTTAGTAAAACAGACATAACTTGCTCAAAACACAATGAAATTGAGTGCAACAAAAATTAGTAGAAATTAGATTCAATTATAGTTCCAACCATATCACATGTAGGTCATACAAATTTGATACAGATCCATACCAACCTCTGAAACAGCTAAATAATGTTCAAAAGTGCAGAAAACAGAGCACTTTTATTGATTTTTGTGCAAAATTTCAACACCCCAACTTGTGTCGACCATTTGTAGGTTAATACAACATGTTTCCATCAATTTATTACTATTTTTTCAACTTCCACCTTTTATTTTCTTCATTTACAACATGTGACTTCAAATTCCATAGTTTTGCAACTTTTGGCAATTTTGACAACATTTGCAAAAATGACAACATGAACCCACCAAAACTCCTAATTACCTAACATGGACATTAACACATCAAAAATGGTATTAAATGACCTTATTACAAGTATTCAACACCAAAAAACCCAAAATGCAAACTTGACCCCTAACAACTTATTTAACCAAGGTGCTCCTGCACCATACTCCTGAGAAAAAAGAAATTTTGAGTTCCACCTCAAATATGAATCTTCTTTTTTGTCTTCCAATTCCTTTTCATGTATGCATTGTTTTTATTTTTCTAGATCTCAAATACATTTGTATCAACTGGTGCACTTGTCCTTTTTGGTCCAACAACATGCTTCTTGAGCCAAGGCCAACGTGGTACAATGTAGCCATGTGCTTGTGTTTTTTTTCTTGTTCTAGCTTGACCTTGGATGGCAATTGTAAATTTACTTTTGTTGTCATCCGCTTTGTCTTCTTTACCTGCACAGGAACAAACATATTAAAGAAACCATAGTCTTCTTCTTCATACTTCACTTCTTCATCCACCTCATGTTGTTTGCCACACATTCTTTTCTCTTCATTATTCTCCAAATTCTTTGGCTGCACCTCAACCATACTCAGCCATTCATTTTAATTTTTGATATGCTCATCCATTCTTCCATTCTCCTTGACATCAACATTCTCAACTCTCAGTTCTTCTCTTGAGAACCATGCTATCTCATTATCCTCCATAACTATCTTCTCTTTGGACTATCCTTGAGTCCTCTACAGCTTCTTTTGCTATCTCTTCTTCTTCTTCTTCCTAAACATCGCCCACTTCAACATCAATGTCACTATTACTTTCATAAGTTTGAGCAAATTCAAAAGAAAACTCTTCCATTTCTCATTCAACTGATTTTTCAAACAACATGTTGTTTTCAAAATTTGTTACTTCAACCATTACCTCATTTGGATTTGCTTCATATTGTTGTACTGATGTCTTCTCACTTAACAATAAGCTTTCAATTCCTATGCACTCATCCTTCAAGGTTGTTAATGCAAATTTCATCCCATCTTTGTCCATAATATCATATGTGTTGTTTTTTCTTGTTATACTTCACTGCCATGCTATAATTCCACAACCTTCCAAACACAATATGACATACATCCAAATGCATGATATCACAAACTATTTCATCCTTATAACTGCCTATGTGAAACTCAACTTTGCATTGCTCATTTACAGTTACCTGATTACTAGTTTGAAGCCAACTCATAGAATAGGGTGTGGAGTGTGGTATTCTTTTCAAACCCAATTTATCTACCATATATTTAGAAACAATATTATCCATGCAAATATTTGAAATCACATCTTGACAACATTTACCTTTGGACTTGCAAGTAGTCCAAAGTAAGCTTTCATTTTCCATTCTTTCTTTCTTAGCTTCCATTTCTTCCTCCTATATCTTATTTTCCATTTCTTCCTCATGTAGCCTCTCTACCACTCTTAACAATCTATCTAGAAATGATGATGCCCTTGTTCCATTTTTCTTCTTATTAGGAGCCATCCTTCAACATCAAATCTCACTAAACCACATTAGCCAAAAGAATAAATCATTCCCAAAGATCTTCTAGCTTTAATACCAATTTGATGTAGAGAAGGGGTGGATGATCTCAAATCAACATAAAATTGATTCAACAAACCAAACTTTACAAAGTTAGAACCCTAACTTGGAGGGTTTTTCTCACAATCTTCCTATTCTCCTAGTAGTACTTGAAACAGGGTTTTTCCACCATAACTTTCCAAGAAGATCTTTAAACAAAAATAGAAGGGTAGTTTCAGATACCCTTTATTCCCTTTGACAACATATCCAATTTTTAGGTGGGGTTGTTTTGGAACATAGAGGTCAAATCTTGACTATCCTACTCTTGTCTAGGCTTAAGGTGGTGCAACAAATAGGGTTTTTTGGCTATAACTTTCAAACTAGAACTGATCCCCAAGAAATAAAATTTGATTCAAATACCCATTTGGCCCTTATTTAACATATCTCAAAATCCAGGTAGGTTATTTTGTATAGAAATCCTTAAATTTGGACTATTTTCTCTCAAATTAGGCCTACTAGGGTTTTAGACCTATTTTAGTAAAACAGACATAACTTGCTCAAAACACAATGAAATTGAGTACAACAAAAATCAATAGAAAGTAGATTCAATTATATTTCCAACCATACCACATGAAGGTCATACAAATTCCATACAGATCTGTACCAAGCTCTGAAATAGATAAATAATGTTCAGAAATGCAAAAATAGAGCACTTTTATTGATTTTTGTGCAAAAATTCAACTCCCCAACTTGTGTCGACCATTTCCAGGTTAATACAACATGTTTCCATCATTTTCTAACTACTTTTTAAACTTTCACCTATGAGTTTCTTCATTTACAACATGTGACTCTTCAAATTCCACAGTTTTGCAACTTTTGGCAATTTTGACAATATTTGCAAAAATGACAACATGGACTCACCAAAACTCCTAATGACCTAACATAGACTTTAACACATTAAAAATGGTCTTAAATGACCTTATTACAAGTATTCAACACCAACAAACCAAAAATACAAACTTGACCCCTAACAACCTATTTAACCAAGGTGCTCCTGTACCACAGATCCCTGAGAGTGATGAAAGAATGGATTCTATTTTTTTTTATGTAGTGCTTCACCAAGAGCAGTGGGTAGGGGGAGTTATCTCCATTGGAGTGAGTTCTAGAAATATGCTCATAGAAGGAATGTTACTAAGTCAAATACACCAAGAATAGAAAACCAAACTTTTTGCAAATCTGACAAAAGGAGGATAAAATATTCATAAGGTGAGTTTTCCTAAATTTGATAAGGAAATGCATGATTTGAGGAGATAAAGATGTAGTCTAAGGGTAGCTATCTAAGGTGCCATCCAAGTTCAAGCAAACAACTACACATATGCATTTTATAATATCGTTGATGAGAATAGCATAATACGAAGAATGAAGTATCAACACAGAAATGACATTTCAGATCTTTAGGAAAACATTAAGTAGGTGTAATGTGAAGGAGGGCATATATGTACTATCTTTTGTGGAGAATGTGTTGTCACATACCTAAGTAAGCATCCTGATTTTCTTCCCCCTGAAAAAAAATACCACAAGAAAATATAAAGTAGGCTCCTCAATCTTTAACGACTACCTTCTTCTGCCCTTCGAAATCTCAGCACCCCCTCAAAAAAAATGTTTCCTAAGCAACCGCAATACAGGAAAAATCAACCAACTCCCACTAATAATTTTTTTAAGTCTATAGTTAAAATAATTACAAATTACTCAATTGAAATTAACTCACGCAAATGGGTAACTCATTTACCCCCGTATTTATGCAAACCAAATTATTAATTATTATAAATTTAACATTACATTACACATTATATATATATATATATATATATATATATATATATATATATATATTTATCGAGGTATGCCTTCTAGCATTTATTTTTAATTCCCAAATTAACCAAGGCATTTATCCAACAAAATAAATTAAATAAAAGTAGATTCCAACATAATCACCTAGGGTCAAAATAGAACCTGAAGCAACATTGACTGACCACTGACAAAACTGAAAAGGCACCGGACCAGGTACTCATCCTCTCAGGAATGATGGCTAGGATAGGGGACCAAGTGTCATTTCCTCTCAACAATCCATTGGGTTCAAGGCAAGCTCAGACCTATCAATTTAGGTGGAGTCGATGCCTAGTACCTGCAACCTGCATCACAAAGATGAAGCATACATATGCATACTCACCTCATGGAGAAATAGTATAGACAATGATAGGGATCAAGACATCATGTGGGCCTCCCAAGTGAGGAACACGACTTCATCCCTCATCATACAAACACATCATGGAGAGATCAATATGGCATGTACATAAAACATAAACATATCCTCATCATCATACAACATGGGTTATTCCATAATCATAATCACAACATAATAATCATCATAATAGTCAATTCTAACATATAACAATCACAGTAAGATCAACATCATAATTGCCTAGAATGCAAGATAATGTCAAAGCATATAAGTCATCAGTGTCGTAAAAAAGATCATCAAGATCCCATACTAACTATCATACAAACTAACATAACCAAAATCAAGAATGTCATCAATGTGAGTACAACATATGTCAATGTATCCATAACATTATATTCATCTACCATAATCATAGCATGGGAGGCATCACATCCTCCCCCTAGAACTTGACTTACTCCCGGAAGTCACAGAAGCCCAACTGGAACATAGTGCATATTAGTTCTAAACCTTATTTTATCTAGCATCAAATATGCTCCTTTTAGGATAAGAAAAACAACATAGTTAATTTCCTCATAACCATGGTTTTCGATCAGGCATAACATCTAATCATTTCCTACTTTTTCCTAAATTTTAACTTTTAGAAAGGTAGAAACAAGAATTTTCTTTTCTAGCCTTCAAAACTTATGCATTTCACAAAATAAGCAACAAGATACGTCATTCTACACTCACTTCATGTATAGAACACAACAACTCACTTTAATCCTTTTAAGGAATCATGACTTTCAATGGATACTGTTCCATGAACTAATTTCTAATTTTAGAATTTTCCTCCTAATGATAACATCTATGAATATGAGAACACAATAATATATAATTTTCAAGCACGACGACGCTTTTTTATAATTTCTATAAAAAAGGATGAAATAGACCAACATATATTCTTACAAAGCAATTTGCACAATTACCCTCATCTACATTACTAAAAGTATACTTCACTTGACTACAAGAGTGGGCTTACCCTCTCGGACAAGACCTGAGGCTCGATCACACAAGATACACATTTATTTATTAATAAAGTTCATAATCCATAAACAAGTAATACTAAGGTTAAATATGCATAAGGCATGCCAACACTCACACTCAAAGCACTGAGCATTAGGTACAACATAGTCTTAACTAAAAAGAAAAGTGGTCAATGATATAAACTACCATTATTCAATGCACACCACTCTTAAAGTCTCGCATACACATACATATTAAGTAATTGTTCATAAGATAAGCACAATTGTTCATTTAAAGACAAGAAGGACATTAGTTCCTCACCTTTTTAACTAAAGCGTATCATGCGATCTACTCATAACCAATCACACATATTTTGAAAATTTCATATGATTTACAGAGTTGCATTCACACATTAACAAGGAAAAAATGTATTTCATCTCTTATTTCAACTATGGTTCCAACTAATTACCAACATGCAAAGTACAGTTCTCCACGAAGTTCTCCCTTGTACATACTATTAGAGGTTCATGATGAATATGATAGAAACAACACTTAACATGAAACAGGGCCAACATAAACAAACATTTAGAATAGCCACCATAGAATTTTAAAAAGGTGAAAACCCAAATGGGGGAATAATCAAATCCAACCTTAAGTCATGAAATGCCGGCAATTTTCAACAATAAAGAAAATATAGAGAAAAGAATTTTGGTGACCACTCCTATCATAAGAAAGTTCAAAGGAAGCAAATTCATTGTTAGCCCCCAACAACACATGAAAAAACTATCAAAAATTTCAAAACAACCAATTCAATTACAATCAAATACACATCACAGTGTGGCTAATTTTAGCCACTAAAAGGGGGTATCCACTACACAACACCCAAGGACACAAGGTCTAGAATGTGTTAGAGAATGTACACCAAACACAATAGACAATTAAGTTATCTACATTATCATACCTAAGAAAATTTTATACAAGAAATAAAGGCAACACAGTCGCTACTTATTTATAAACAATTTCTACCTTTAATGCAATACAATTTCTTTTTCCTGAGAAATAAACATATACAATTACTTCTTTATGCGAGAAGATATTTACAAAGAGAATATATATAATGTCACAAACAAGAATATACTTAATTCAAGGCTACAATTGACTTACATTATCACATTTTAAGAAAAGGAGAGAGAGCACATAGCAGGCGCATAAGTAAGATAGGGCATAAAAAATTTATTTCTTCCAGAGACAATGAACAAGTTTGTAAATGTATCAACCTTATAACACCATACTAAGGCACATAGGTGAGAGCTACTATTACTAACTCACCACAACAAGGAAAATGCTTAACCTAGAGCAACAACAAGAACAAGAGGTCCCAATGCTGCAACTTGGGCTCTGATACAGTTAGAATTAGAATTAGGGTTAGGGTTAGAATTACGGTTAGGGTTAGGGTTAGGATTATATTTATAGATAAGGTTAGGATTATAATTAAAGTTCTAATTATGGTTAGGGTTAGAATTAGGGTTAAGGTTATAAATAGTGTTATAGGTACGGTTAGAACTAGGGTTAGGGTAAAGGTTAGTATTATGGTTAGGGAAAGAGTTAGGGTAAGTATTAGACTTAGAATTATAGTTAGATTTAGGGTTAGGGTTAGAAATAGGGTTAGGTTTAGGATTAGAATTTGGGTTAGAATTAGGATTAGGGTTTGAATTAGGGTTGGGATTAGGGTTTGAATTAGGGAGAGAATTAGTGTTAGAATTAGGGTTAGGATTGTTGGTATGTGGTGACTAATCATGCAAGTACTCTACACAAGTTATGTATCCTCACCAAGGTTCGGGGCTGAGCTAAGCCCCAAGTGGGGGTTCGGGGGTGCAACCCCTAAAAAAAATTTCCCCTCTTTTTTCACAAACGGAGTCGGTTGTTAATTTTTGTTAACCGACAAAAGAAAAATGACATTGCAAAACCCTAATTCTAGAAGCTTCCAAAAATCTTGTTATAAGCGGCTGAAATGTATGGTACAACGATGTATTTGTGAGACTGTAATCTATTTTGCACTGGATAATAAAATCATTGGATGGATGAGTTTCTATGGATGTAGCCCATATTGGGTGAACCACATTAAATTTATGTGTTGATCTCTTTTGTGTTGTTCTTAATTATTATATTTGGGTTATTTAATTTGCATATAACTGTTAGTGTTTATTGCTTGATCTGCCCTAACCCTAACAACTGGTATGAAAGCGGGTTGTGTTTATTTATCATCTACAGGAAGGTCTCATGGTTTAGTGAAAGTCTCACAGTTAAGTGGGAGCAATGGCAGACGAGGGTAAATTGAAGGTAGATAAATTCAATGGGCAGAACTATCAATTATGGAACATGCAAATGGAGGATTATCTCTATCAAAAGGATTTATGGAGGTTGTTGGAAGGAGTAGCTAAGAAACTGATAGCAATGACTGATGAGGATTGGGAACTTCTGGATAGAAAGGCACTGGGAACCATTCGGTTGTGCCTAGCACCATCTATGACATTCAATATAATAGAAGAGAAGACATTAAGTGAACTGATGAAAGCTTTGGCTAAATTGTATGAAAAACCCTTAGCCTCTAATAAGGTATTTCTCATGAAGCGTTTGTTTAATCTGAAAATGATTGAATGTTGATCTGTGTTAGATCATTTAAATGAGTTTAATACGATTACTAGTTAGTTAACTTCTGTAAAAGTGAAATTTGATGAAGAGGTAAGGGCTCTCTTGGTTTTATGTTCTTTGCTAGAAAGCTAGAATAGCTTGGTAATGGTTGTAACTCTGTCTCTGGTTCAAATACTTTGAAATTTGACAATGTTGTTGGTGTTATCCTTAGCAAGGAAATGCGATCAAAAAGTACAGGTGAGACTTCAACATTTGGTAATGCTTTGACTGTAGAGAATAGGGGAAGAACAAAGGAAAGAGGGAAAAGCCCTACAAATCATGGGAAGTCACAAGGGAAGTTGAAGAAAAGTAGATCTAACTTGAGAGGAAGAATGGATTGCTAGCATTATGGAAAGCTAGGACACTTGAAGAAGGATTGCTAGTCTCGAAAGGGCAAACAAGGAGACGGACAACATGATGACAATAAGGAAGCTAATGTTGCAAGTAATAAATTACATGATGCTTTAATTCTGTGTTTAGATAATGCTAATGATTCCTGGGTAATAGATTCAAGGGTTTCATTTCATGCCACACCCCATAGGAAATATTTTGTAGATTATGTTCAAGGTGATTTTGGACAGGTATATTTGGGTGATGATGAACCTTGTCAGATTGTTGGAAAAGGAAAGATAAAAATCAAGTTGCAGAATGGAAATGAATGGTTGCTACAGGAGGTAAGGCATGTTCCAAATTTGAGAAGGAATTTAATCTCTGCAGGACAACTGGGTAGTGAAGGTTGCATAGTTACCTTTTCAGACAAAGTTTGGAAGGTCACTAAAGGTGTATTAGTAGTAGCTAAAGGTGAAAAGGTAGGCACATTGTATTTGTGTACTGGTAATACTTATTGTACCTTAGCTACTACAGAAATAGTTGCTACTGAGATAGTTATAACACTTGCTGTAGGAACATAAATAGAATTGTGGCACCATAGACTTGGGCACATGAGTGAGAAAGGGATGAAGATCCTTCACTCTAGAAAGTTCCTACCAAGTGTGAAGAAGATTGACTTGGAGTTATGTGAAAATTGTGTTTATGGAAAATAGAAAAGAGTCTGATTTCTCAAAGTTGGGAAAGAGAAGAAGAGTGATAAATTAGAGCTTGTGCATTCCGATGTATGGGGACCAGCTCAGGTATCTTCTCTTGGAGGCTCTTTCTATTATGTTACTTTTATTGATGATGCAACTAGGAAAACATGGGTGTATTTCCTAAAACAAAAATTAGAAGTATTTGAAACTTTTAAAAAGTGGAAAGCTTTGGTTGAGAATGAGACAGGAAAAAAGTTGAAGTGTCTTAGATATGATAATGGAGGTGAGTATTGCAGTAGAGAATTTGAGAATTACTGTTCATATAATGGAATCCGTAGGCAGAAAATGGTTTCTAGAACCCCACAAGAAAATGGTGTGTCTGGGAGGATGAATAGGACCATTATGGAGCATGCAAGGAACATGTGATTGCATGCTGGACTACCCTTACACTTTTGGGCAGATGTTGTACATACTATTGTTTATTTAATAAATAGGGGACCTTCAAATCCTTTGGAAAGTGCCATTCCAGAGGAGGCATGGATAGGTATATTTATTTCTAAAAACCTTTGGTTGTGAAGCTTTTGTCCATGTTGATATTGAAAATAGAACAAAGCTTGAGGCTAAGTCTAAAAAATGTACCTTCATTGGATATGGAGTAGATGAATTTGGTTATCAGTTATGGGATTTTGAAAATCATAAAATCATTAGGAGCAGAGATGTTATATTCAATGAGAAGGTCATGTATAAGGATCAGCTGCAGGAAAAGAAGCATGAATAGGTCAAAAAGGAATATGTGGTGCTGGATGAAATTCTAGAAAATAAAATGCCAGTGGTAACTGATGCTCAACAACAACAAGTTATCCCACAGACTCCTGCATGTGTTAGACGTTCTACAAGGATAAGCAGACCTCCAGAAAGATTTTCCCCATCATTATATTCTATATTATTAACTGATTCTAGTGAACCTAAAATTTATGAGGAAGCAATGCAGGTAGATACCAAAAAGCAGTGGGAGCTAGGCATGAAAGAGGAAATGGATTCCTTATTGCAGAATCAGACTTGAGACTTAGTCCAATTGCCTGCAGGTAAAAGAGCATTGCCAAATAAATGGGTTTACAGGTTGAAGGGAGAAGATGGAGGCAAGAAAAGATATAAGGCCAGACTCGTGGTAAAAGGTTTTGCATAGAAAAAGGGTATAGATTTTGATGAGATATTTTCTCCAGTTGTAAAGATGACTTCTATTAGAACTATTCTAAGTCTTGTGGCTGCAGAAGACTTGCATCTTGAACAACTAGATGTGTGTAGACATAAAAAATTGACCTAAGTTATCCTTCATCCAAAGATTAATTAATTTTAATTAATTAATTAAATCTTACCTTTTATACCATATTCCGTAAATAATGAATTCAATTTATTTATTATTTACCCATAAACTCAAACACCTCCTGAAAAATAATAAATTAAATAAACTTAATTTATTATTTTGTCCAAACTTTAACCTAAATCAAAACTCAAAAAATACCTACTTTTACCCTAATCACCTTTTACTATTCAACTACCCAAACTACTTCTACCCAAACCTTATAAAATCAATTTCATTTTCTCATTTACTCTCTAACAAATTTGACATTGGAGTTATGTTAAATACAAACAACCACATTTCAATTATATTTGGTAACATCTATTTTTATTTGGGCTTCAATAGTTTTATCATTATCATTTTGTTGCACTGATTATAGGTTTTAGGGTTTGCATATAGTTTCCAAATCTTTCAATAAAATCTATATTGCATTGCATACAATGTGAAAACAACATTTCTCCATAGGGATTTGGAAGAGGAAATATACATGCAGCAACCATAGGGATATGAGGTCAAGGGTAAGGAGGATTTTGTGTGCAGGTTAAAGCAGAGTTTCTATGGCCTGAAGCAGGCATCTCAGCAATGGTGTTTGAAATTTGATAGTTTTATGGCTGAACAAGGTTACAAAAGATGTCATTCCGATTATTGTGTTTATTTCAAGAAATTGGGTAATGGCAGCTATATTATCCTGTTGCTTTATGTTGATGACATGCTTGTTGCTGAGTCTAACATGCAGCATATTAATGAACTTAAGTAGAAATTAGCAAATTCATTTGCTATGAAGGATTTGGGTGCAGCAAAACAAATCCTTGGTATGAGGATCACACAGGACAGGACAAACAAAAAATTATTTTTGTCCCAAAGTGAGTATGTAGAGAAGGTGTTGAAAAGGTTTAACATGCAGAATGCAAAAGTAGTTAGTACACCTTTGCCTAGTCATTTTAAGTTGACTAAGGAGATGTGTCCAAAGATACAAGAGGAGGAAGACAAAATGTCTAAGATACCATATGCATCAGCAGTTGGCAGCTTGATGTATGCAATGATATGCATAAGGCTAGATATTGCACATGCAGTGGGAGTTGTGAGCAGGTATATGAGCAATCTAGGAATGGAACATTGGAATGTTGTAAAATGGGTTCTCTGATATTTGAGAGGTACTATTTCAAAGAAACTATGTTTTGGAGGAACAAATTATGTTCTAAAAGGATATGTTGACTTTGATCTGGTGGGTGATATTGATAGCAGGAGGAGTACTACAGGTTATGTTTTTACTGTAGGAGGTACTGCAGTCAATTAGATTTCAAGACTGTAAAAGGTTGTTGCGCTTTCAACCACTAAAGCTGAGTATGTTGCTGCTATAGAATCTAGCAAGGAGATGATTTGGTTACAACATTTCTTGGAGGAATTAGGGCAACAACAAGAAGATAGCCCTTTGTACACTAATAGCCAGAGTGCCATTCATCTTGCTAAGAATTCAGCTTTGCATTCAAAAACTAAGCACATACAACTCAGATACCACTTCATCTGGTTAGTTTTGGAGGATGGGCAGTTGAAGCTAGAGAAAATTCACACAAGCCAGAATCCTACAGATATGTTTACAAAGGCAGTTACATGGAAGAAAATAATTTCCTCATTAGTTTCCATTGGCCTTCATGACTGATAATGGTGGACTTAAGAAACCAGTCATGCCTGTAATCCAGTGGGAGCTACAAGCACAGCGGTGTCATCTAGGATTAGTCTCCAAGTGGGAGATTATGTTGGTGTGGAGCCTGATCAGTCTCCAAGTGGGAGATTGTTGGTATGTGGCGACTGATCATGCAAGTATTGTACACAAGTTATGTATCCTCACCAGGGTTCAGAGCCAGGCCGGGCCTTGAGCTGGGGTTCAGGGGCACAGCCCTTGAATTTTTTCCCTCTTTTTGCACAAGTGGAGTCGGTTGTTAATTTTTGTTAACTGAGAAAAGAAAAATGACATTGCAAAACCCTAATTCTAGAAGCTTCCAAAAAGCTTGTTATAAGCAGCTGAAATGTATGGTACATCGATGTATTCACGAGATTGTAATCTGTTTTACACTAGATAATAAAATCATTGGATGGCTGAGTTTCTGTCGATGTAGCCCATATTGGGTGAACCACATTAAATTTCTATTTTGATCTCTTTTGTGTTGTTCTTCATTATTATATTTGGGTTATTTAATCTACATATAATTGTTAGTGTTTATTGCTTGATCTTCCCTAACCCTAACAAGGGTTAGAATTAGAGTTAAGGTTAACATTACTATCAAGATTAAGGTTAGGGTTATTGTTACAATTTGGGTTTGAATTAGAAGTTATGGAAACAATTAGGGTTAGGGTTAGGGTTTAGGTTAGAATTTGGGTTCAATATATGACTAGAATTAGGGTTACAATTTGTTTAAAATTAGGGTCAATGTTAGGGTTACAATTAAGATAGGGTTAGAATTATGTTTATAGTTAGAATTAGGGTTAGTATTAGAATTAGGGTTAGAACTAGAGTTTGGGTTAGGGTTAAGGTTAGAATTAGGCTTAGGGTGGAAATTAGGAATAGAAGTAGGGTTAAGTAGATCGAGGGGTAGAATTAGGGTTAGGGTTAGAATTACTATCAAGATTAACATTAGGGTTAGGGTTAGGGTTCAGGCTCAAGTTAGAATGAGGATTAGAAATATGGTTAGTGTTAGGCTTGGGGATACAATTAGGCTTAGGGTTATTATTAGAACTAGAGTTAGAACTACAATTAGGGTTTAGATTAGGGTTCAACTTAAAATTAGGGTTATAGTTAGTATTACAATTAGGTCTAGAATTAGGGTTACAACTATGGTTAGAATTAGGGTTGGGCTTAGGGATAGAATTAGGGATAACTAGATCTAAGGGTAGAATTAGGGTTAGGGTTAGAATTATGGTTAGCGACAGAATTGGGGTTATCATTAGGGTTAGAATTAGGGTTAGGGTTAGCATGACTATCAGGATTAAGCTTAGGGTTAGGGTTATAGTTAGAATTTGGGTTTGAATTAGTAAAAGAATTAGTATTGGGGTAAGAATTAGGGCTAGGGATAAAATCAAGATTAGAATTATAATTGGATTTAGGGTTAGGGTTATAATTACAGTTAGAATTAGGGTTAGGATTATGGTTAGAATTAGTGTTAGAATTAGGGTTAGTGTTAGGATTCAGGTTAGGATTAGGGTTGGGGTTAGAATTAGGGTTAGTATTGGCCTAAATGTTAGGGTTAGGGTTTAGGTTAGAATTAGGATTACAGTTATTTCAATTAGGTCTAGAATTAAGGTTACAATTATGGTTAGAATTAGGGTTGGGGTAAGGATTAGAATTAGGGATAGAATTCAAAATTAACTAGATCTAGAGGTACAAATAGGGATAGGGTTAGGATTAAGGTTAGGAATTTAGTTAGTGTTATCATTAGGGTTATAATTCTAGTTAGAATTAGTGTTACAATTAGGGTTACGGTTACAGTTAGAATTAGTGTTAGAATTAGGATTAAGGTTAGGGTTTAGGCTAGAATTAGTGTTAAGGTTAGGATTTAGGTTATAATTAGGGTTAAAACTATGATTAGAATTATGGTTAGGGTTGGGGTTAGGGTTAGGGTTACAACTAGAGTTTGGGTTAGGGTTCATGTTAGAATTAGGATTACAGTTATTATTACAATTATGTCTAGAATTAGGGTTACAACTATGGATATAATTAGGGTTGGGGTTAGAATTAGAATTAGGGATAGAATTAGAAATTAACTAGATCTTGGGGTAGAATTAGGGTTAGGGTTAGGGTTAGGGTTAGGGTTAGAATTAGTGTTAGAATTGGGGTTAGGGTTGGGGTTAAAATTAGGGTTAGTATTGGCCTGAATGTTAGGGTTGTGTTAGAATTATGTTTTGGTTAGAATCAAGGTTAGAATTATACTTAGAATTATGGTTAGTATTAGGGATACAATTAAGGTTAGGGTTAGTGTGACATTTAGGGATATGGTTATAATTATGGTTACAATTACAATGAATGATAAAAATAGGGTTAGGATTAAGGATAAAATTAAGATTATCAATACGATTATGGTTAGGGATAGAACTAGGGTTAAGTAGATGTAGGGATAGAATTAAGGTTATAGGTAGAATTAGGGTTAGGGGTACAATTAGGGTTAGGGTTAGAATTAGGGTTATTGTTAGGGTTAGAATTTTGGTAATAATTAGGATTATAACCTTGACCCTAACTATATATGTAAATAAAACACTAATTCTAATCTAACCTTGGTTCCAACCGCAACCCAAACCCTAATTGTAATTGTAACCCTGAATCTAACCCTAATTCTAATTCTAACCATAATCATAAGATTACACTTAGCATTGATTTATAAGCCTAACCCTATATCTAACCATTTTTATAAGCCTTATCCTAAACCAATCCCTAAACAAAACCATAATTGTAAATCTAACCTTCATTCGAACCTTAAAAAATAATATATAATTATAATTATAATTATTATATAATTTATTATAATATATTATAATAATATACCTAACCTATATTATAATATCATATTATATAATATATTATAATAATATATCTAACCTATATTATTATAGTATATTATGTAATTATAATAATTCTTAAGATATATAATATAGTTAGAATTAGGCTTGTCACTCCGGATGCTACTAGCATACCTATATTTAAAAAATATAGCTAAAGTACATCAAGAGATATCCTTCTCGAGGCCTGTCTATTTTTTAATCACTAATCCTAACATTATGCACCTCAAGAAAGATATCTCTAGATGCACTTTAGATGTATTTTTAATTATAGGTATGCTAGTTATGATATATCTACATTTTATATATTAATTTAATTATAAATGTTGCTTCACCTACTATCTCAAATATATTAATGTTTGTGTGAAAGTGTGTAGGTTAAATTCCATGACCAATACAAAAATCATGGAGGTTCCCCAATAAACCATTGTTGTGTTCGCCAGTGTACCTAGACCTTATCCTAAGAGGGGATTAAGGTCTTCTTGTGTAAAAGTGTTGTGGGTGTGATTGTGTTAATAAAATTTCTAGTTTTACTTTTATTATTTTATGTGGGGAATGACTAAATTCCCTCAAGTGTCAAATCTTGGACTTGAACTTAAGAGGGAGTTTTGGGAGGAAAAACCTAAGTTTTAATTGCAAGTAAAACTCTAACCCTAGGTTTATTTTCTTTTATTGTTCTCTTTTGGAGGCTTGTTTTGTGGGGCTTTTTTCCATTGTTGGAAATTTTCTATTTTAACGAACAAGGGTTTTGAAAGAGGGAAAATTGGAAGGAGAGATTGGGAGTTTGGAGAAGAGGACAGTTAAAATAAATTGTATCAAGATTTCACCTAACATGGCTGAAGCATAGAGGTAGAATTTTATGTCATTTTTAGAATTGTGCTAGTGTAGTTTATCAATGAAATAAAATAAATATAGTTGCTAGTTTTTTTATGAATGCTCAAATTGCTTTTGTGTGTTGAATACTCCTTTGTGTGTTGCTATTTTGTATAATGGTCATTTTGGGGTATGGAGTTGTGATGGGTGCGGAGGTTCCTACTTGGGTTAAGAACAACCCATGTGATGGGGTTGAGATAAGCATGGACCCTCTCTTTGGAAAACAAATATGTTGTATGTGCTTGGCATGAGTGCCTATGTGGGTATGATGGCTTGATTGTGGAGATATAGATATTCATATTATTACCACTTGTGTTGTGATGAATTGGAGAATTGTGGATTTTCTAGAAAATGAATATATTGCTTAATATGTGTGTGTTGTTAAGTTATGTGATTTGAGAGATGGATTATGGTGTTGTTTTGGAGAGTTGTAGATATCTTTGATTTATGAGGAGATGAAGATTGTTGTTGTACTTTGACTCTTCCCCAAGAGGTTAGTGAGTCCCCTTGAATTCCCTTTATTATGGATCTTGAGGTGATCCATTTGTGTGTAGAAGAAAAAGGGTAGTTTCAAATTTGTGTGTGTTTGTGTGTGTACTATGTTGTGAAACTGATTTTTTGGGAGCCTCCTAGCTGAGGGGTAGACTTGCTTTTAAGTCCTATAATTGGGAGGTGATCCAACCTTGGTAATAGGAGGCATTTTATGTGTTGTGTTGTAGATTTGTGGTTATTTTGGAAGATATCCTTCATGAGAAGGCTTGTTGTACACTTATTCTAATCTTTCAAAACCCCATTGTAAGTAGGTTTCTATTGTGAGGATACATGAGATAGTTCCTTCACAAAATTGTATGTTATGATAGTGTCATGTAAATGGAGATAATTTCCCATTCCTTGTTGACAGTTCCTTTTAGTCAAACTTGTATAAACTACCTACCTTCATTATTGGAAAGAAATTCTTTTCAGTGTAACTTTTTGAGTTATATGGAAATTGAAAATGAATTCTTACTTCACAATTCTGGTTATTTTTAGTTTTCTTATGGTTGGAATTGAGAGGGATATTTACCAAAATTTGCAAACAAAAAGGAAAATTTTGTAGTTATGTTCATGTTTTTTTTACATATTAAACATTATGTTTAATTTTACGGAATGGTTCTATAGGAGAAGCACTATGGAAATCTATCAACTTCAAAATGAAGTATGAAACCAAAAATAGGCCTTTATCTTCTTTTGATGTAGTGTAATAAATATTTTATACATTTACAAATAATTCCTTTGTATGATTATTACTTCTATGTAGACAATTATTTCTATATAAACATTATTTCCTTATATGTCATCTAATTTAAATTTATATAAATTTTGTTGTACATATTTAATCCTCCAAGTTGTACCTATAAGTGGATTGATATATAAATATATACATAGAAATTGCATCTATGTATAAGTGTGTGTGCTTGTAATTGGATGATGTACATAATCATATTCAGAATTAGGGTAAGTGCACAAAGATGGGGGACCAAAAGGGGGTCTTAAGATGCCACTTTTTTTTTCTGAAATCAGGAAAGACTGATGTTGGATGAGAAATTGAAGATGGTTACACTCAAAATTTGAAGATGCAATGAAAACAAGAGTCGTAGTGCTCTGAATTTAGTTTCTAAACTACTATTTTTTTCAAAAATGGCTGAGATTAAGGGGTTCAAAAAGGGGGGCCACACAAATTGTTCCTATTTTTATCAAAAAAACATAACATAGCATCTCGTGTGACCCCCCTAAAATGTTAACTTTTTTTTTAGCATTTCAAAAATCACTTCGGTGAGAAATTATCTAAGACCATGTAGTTTATCCCTAATTTTTCTGATAATTTTTCATGAATAATTGTTTTTTTACTAATTTTCAAAGTGGACACATCCTGAAAAACAAAAAAATGAGTGTACTCCCCCCTAGAATTTTTGAAAACTAATAAAAAATCCAATTTTTCTTAATACGTGTAAAATGGAGTCTAGTTTATAAAAATGTAATTTATTTGAAATTTTGATGAATAGTAAAAAAAAGTCAAAATACCACACACTGCTTTTTGACAAAAAATAGATACACTAACAAAAGAACTTAAAGATGAGAACCTTAACATACTCAAAATGTGAAAAAAATTATATGCTTAGAAAGCTAAGAGAGCTTAGTATTATCATGGTATTTTTTGACTTGTCATTGAAATAAGTGCGAACCTAATGTCGAGCATGCTCCAAATTATGTAATTTTTTTACAATCTACAAAAACACGTCTTTTGACATTAAAAAATTAGTCCAATCCTTTGGGTTGGAAGCCCAAGGCAAATCCAACCCAAAGGCTTGGAAGTTACCAAAGCAAACAATAACACAAGTGTGTTATAACACACTCACGTTATAAGATCATCTCTCTCTCTCTCTCTCTCTCTCTCTCTCTCTCTCTCTCTCTCTCCTATCTACCTCCTAGTTTTCCTAGTTTTCCTTTTCCTTTCCAATTCCCTTTAGATCCCACCAATTTTTCCCTATTTTATGATTTTCTACCTCTCCTCTCATCATTCTTCCCATCCAATGAACTTTTGTTTTATCTTGTTTCCATTTTATCCTCCTAATTTATATCTTCAAACTGGTGAATAGAACTTTTACTGCACAGCGATCCAGACCACCAAATAATAGATTTAGCATCTTCAAACACTTATCTAAATCACATCCAAATCTCATACTGTGGTCTTCAACATAGAGGAAATGTGAATCAAAAACTCAAACAATGTCCTTAACATGACAACTCAATCACTCAACAAATAGCAATATCAGAAGATACAGTTGGCACCAATGACAACACAAACATGTTGACATCAATGACAACACTAGTTAGCACATAATTGCAATACGGGTTATTGTTTATGGGCATTGTTTAGGGGCTTAGAAAGAGAGAGAGGTTTAGGGGTTAGGGGTTAGGGATTAGGGTTTAGGGGCATTATTTAGGGTTTATGAGTTTAGGGTTGCTCAAGTTTAAGGTTTAGGTTTGCTTGGGTCTAGGGTTTTGGGTTGCATTTAAAAAGTACTCTCTCTCTCTCTCACCTACCTCTTATTTTTCCTTTTCCTTTCCAATTTTCCTTTAGATCCCACCAATTTTTCCCTATTTTACTATTTTTCATCTCTCCTCTCATCATTCTTCCCATCCAATTAACTTTCATTTTATCTTGTTTCCATTTCATCCTCCCAATTTGTATCCTCATCCCTCTTTGCATATCCTAGTTTTCTTGTTTCCATTTTCTTTGTCGATAAGGGAGAGGGAGAGGGAGGAAGAGGGAGAGAGGGGGGAGATTGAGGGGAGAGAGAGGAGAGAGAGGGGGAGATATGGAGAGAGAGAGATTCCTAGTTTTCTTGTTTCCATTTCCTTCATCAATAAGGGAGAGGGAGAGATAGAGGGGAGAGATAGGGTTATAGAGGAATGATTGGGGAGAGATAGATAGGTAGAGAGAGAGGAGATAGATAGGGATAGATAGAGGAGACAAAGGGGAGAGATAGAGAGTGAGAGAGTGAGAGAGATGTCCAAAGAGATAGGGAGAGAGATTGAGAGGTAGAGGGATGATAGAGATTGGGAGATAAGGGAGAGATAGGGAGATAGAGGTTTAGGGTTTCTCAGGTTTAGGGTTTGCAAGTTGGGTTTAGGGGCATTATTTAGGGTTTAGAGAGAGAGAGAGAGATATGAAGATAGAGAGTGAGGGAGATGTCCAGAGACATAGGGATAGATATTGAGAGGTAGAGGGATGATAGAGATAGGGAGATAGGGGAGAGATAGGAAGACAGAGGTGTAGGGTTACTTAGGTTTAGGGATTAGTGGTCAGGGTTTAGGGGAATTATTTAGTGATTAGGGGTTTAAGTTTTATTGAGTTTAGGGGTTAGAGTTAGGGTTTAGAGTTTAGAGAGAGATAGAGGAGACAAAGGGGAGAGATACAAAGATAGAGAGTGAGGGACATGTCTAGAGACATAGGGAGAGAGATTGAGAGGTCGAGGGATGATAAAGATAGGGAGATAGAGGTTTAGGGTTTAGGGGAATTATTTATGGTTTGGGGTTAATGGTTTATAGGTTAGGGGTTAAAGTTTAGAGGTTTAGGGTTTAGGGTTTAAAGAGATAAAGAGAGGACTAATACAAAGATATAGAGGAGACTGAGGGGAGAGATACAGAGGTAGAGAGTGAGGTACATGGCCAGAGACACAGGGAGAGAGATTGAGAGGTAAAGGGATGATAGAGATAGGGAGATAGAGTTTTACTGTTGCTTGGGTTTAGGGTTTAGGAGAATTATTTAGGGTTTAGAGGTTTAGGGTTGCTCAAGTTTAGGGTTTAGGGACATTGTTAGGGTTTAGGGGTTTAGGGTCCCTTGGGTTTAGGAGTTTAGGGTTGCATGTTAAAACTACTCTCTCTCTCTCTCTCTCACCTCCCTACCTTCTCTCCCTCACCTCTCTATCTCCCTACCCTCTTTCCATGGACTTAAAACAGTTATAACTTTCCATGCATGGAAACACTTAAAACTTTCCTTGTATGAGAACACTTAAAACTTTCCATGCATGATAAAACACACTCGAGCATTTTGGTGAACCAAAAAAAATAGACAAAAAGCATGTGGGATCTATGAATCATACCCACATCCTCTATTATCCCTTACTTTTCATGCATTATGAGACCAAAAAAATGCTTTTTCATGGTGTTGACATTTTGGCAATCATTGTTTACTTAATCCACCACATTTTTTGGTTTTTCAACGTAGAAGAAGTAAATTGATGTTTTTAGATAGAATTTGATTATAAATAATAGTTTCATGTTTCATATTGTTTGAATGCTCATTTTCATGTGTTTTGATTGAATTTGATGATATATATTTTTTTCATAAATTTGACTAATCCTATTAGAGTTATATAGAATTCAACATTGAATATGATGGAACTTGCCAAAAAGCTCAAATTTTTGAGGATTTTGAAGCCAAAGTTCTGAGGATTGGGCAGCTTGAATCTCAAAATCTAAGTTATTTTATTTATGTATTTGTTTACTTCACTTTATGATTATGTTAAAGCATGAAATTTCATGTTATAAGATAGTCATGAGGGAAGTGAGAGGATTATCATTTTGACAAGTTAAATTATCATGAAAAAGTGAAAATTTATATTTATTTGAGATAACAATCTATGACAATTGTTACCATTTTTTCACCACAGCTCAAAAAAAGGTAGAGCTGGTACATTGTTCATTTTAAGGTGAAGGTTTTCAATTTATTTCTACCTTGCTTATTTATGAAAAGATTTAGTTGATTAGTACAGTGTGTTTCAAGGGATGCATTCAGTTTGATGTTCAGTTGTTTAAATAGAAAGAGAGAGGAATATCAGATCATTCATTACATTGCAGAGCATTCATAGGAGAGATAGGTATTTCATATACTACAATGTTTATTCGTTTATAGATTGAGATACATAAAAAGATAACATTGTATTGAATGAAATGATGATAAACCAAATATCCCACACAAGCTGTGGGTATAGCTGAACTAAGTACCAATATACGAAATATACTAAGCATATGTACATAGACAGAGGAGGGATCATAGCCATCATTACCTGTTTGATGCCTTTTGGTCTCGAGGTAGTCGTCAGTCCTTACTCTGATCTTCAGAAGGACCTGCAAGAGTGGAAGAGATGTGTAAGAGCTCCGGATATGATTTCCATATGAGCCTATCGATAGAGACATAGCACACTACCTATAGTGCACTGATCAAAGAATATCATTCATATGCAGGAGGAACTAAGAAAGAAACACTAATGGAACTTCATTGTTTTTATTCTAATCTGTTTGTTTCATGTTCAGGTATAGGTGAAATCTTTATTGTTGTTTTGTTTTCAACTGAAGTCATAGCATGTGGGGTAAAATGTGGCTTCCATAAGGGTTGAGCCCGACATGCATTAAGGAGTGGAAATAATGGTGATATCATGAGATCACATTGCCTTGTCCAGAAATGTAACCTCTTTAGTTGTCTTTTATGGTGATTTCAACAAAGGGGTAACAATCCATCATGTTTTAACAGTAAGCAATGAAGTCATGAATATCAAGTTACTGCCATAAGGGAGTGCTATCCATTCATTTAGATCACCATACAGAGATAAGGAAAGAAGTTATATAATTAACAACTATGATAAGTGTCAAATACAATATGAAGAATTTTGACACTAAAGAAGTGATACCTTTTCATGATGACTTTCATATGAAATAAAGAAGAGGAGCTATTGAATGATCATGAAGTGAACAGGGAATAGCACATACTACCTCTGAAGAGAAATAGCATGGAGACAAATGCTCATCTCTTGAGCCTAATGAAAAGGTTTTGGAAGCAAATGATCAACTGATAGGAGTAAAACATGTTTGAAGTTCACAATGCATGACAAAGATATAGGACTGTGTAAGTGCCATCATGTGCAAATGATCAAGGTCAAAGAGTGCAGAGGATAGCCACATAATGCTCATACTCAACTAATAAGATAGCCATGAAGGCATAGTGATAGAGGATAAATCAGAAGTATATTACCTCAGCCAGTGAAATGAAAGAGCTTCCATCATACATCATGATCATAATATAAGTGAATTCAATGTGTTACAATGAAATAAATTGCAGATTCTATGTCACATGTGACAATACATCATCAAAATAGTTACAGTAATATGTCAAGTAAGAGCAATGTGCATCCATACAACGGATATGATACAGTGGACTTGATTACAAACAATCAATGTCATGTCATAAGAGAGTATGGTCATCAAGTAATGGAGCATGCATAGATGCATGGCTGTATGAGTTTCAAGCAACATCTAAGTAGTACAGATAGAGGAAATCACATGAATATCACATTTGCAATTGAAACATCAAGAAGATAGATCCATAATCTGTTGGTCTTATCAAAGTGTCATGTTTTGCAAACTAATTAAGATAAGTAAACTATTGAAGGATAGATGATACTCAAATCAAAAGACTGTGGTCATGCTTCACAAGAATGATATCATTTTGTCATAGACTCTCTATTTAGAACAAAAGAAGTAAGTTGACAGCAGAAAATAAATGGAAATAATCATTTTTGCCAACATAGTCACTGCCAAGAGTATTTTTGTACAAAATGTCAACACCCACATCTAGTTATACAAGAGTTATAGATACATTTCCATTCTTATGTCAAGGGTTGAGTTCGAACAAAGCCAAAGATACAATATGCAGGTAAAATTAAACACAATAATAGAGCTCATGGTCTCAAATACATCAAATCATGAAGGATTGGGCTCAACTTGAGCAGAGATGTGTTAATGACTGTTTTGATGCAATCATAACAATAAGTTAAAATTCACATAAAATGAACTGAAACTATACTTGAAAGACAAGAAGGAATCATTTGGTGATTCAACTAATCCCAAGTCTACAATGGTTCGGTTGGTCAAGTTCAGTTGGTCAATGTGAAGCTGTAATGTTCAAGGGGCCTTACATAGTTTAGGTTTATTTTGTGGTTCACTGGACTAAGAATATGCAAAGAGGTCATAGATTTCAACAAGTATTCTGTTCATTTGCATACAAGTGATACTAGGCTGCAAGTTTTAGAGGGTTTTCTTGGATTTTTTGCAGCTTTCTTCTTTATCTGTTTATGAAAACTATCTACTTATAGCTCTGTTATGCATGCTTCTTCAAATTTGAGACAATTTCCTTTGGATTTCTACGTTTTCAGCTAGATATTTCAGATGGGTTGGGAAAAGTTAGAAAGATCTACTCTATACCTCACTTAATCTACCGAAGGATCTAAGTGTTTCTGTTATGCACTATGTAAATACCACAGTAGTTTGATCAAATCCACAGTAAAAACCCTAAATGTAAGTTCTGAGCATTTTCACAAACATACATTTAAAATTGCAAGCTCTCAAAGAAGATATTTCAAAACACAAAGAAGAGCAGGAGAACACTCAGAAGATAGATGCAGAACTCCAGATTCTATTGTATTAGAAACGAATAGCCATACATGATTTACAATGTAAGAATGACTCTTAGTTTCATTGATCATACTACAGAGAACTTACAAGCTTTACAGATACAGTAAGGCAGCCAGACATTCCACGCGCACCTTACTGCAGACAAACAGGCGACCTCCTTCTTCTACTTCTAAACTATGCCCAGAAAGACTCTACAATTCTGGCAAAATCCTAAAATCCCTGTGTGTAGCCCCTATTGTAAAGTATTACAGTGTAGAGAGGCACAATATAAAGACATTTTGATTGTCCTCACTACAGCAAAAACCTAACTGAACCCCTGGTTCAAACCCTTGGTTACAGCAATAAATACAGGTGAACCAGTTCTCAAAAATATCTCAGAGCAGTGGTCAAATCTGGGCGAAATATTGCCCCTTCTGAGAAGTTCCGGCAGCTGGGTAATAACTTCTGCTTGTCTGTTGTGATAATACCTCCAGCTGCGACCTTCCTCTTCACTTGAATGGCTTTGACTTTTAGCACTTCATCCTTATCTTCTTGCTCCTGAGATCATATCTTCTTCCTCCATGAGGTCACTGTGTTGACTTTCCAGCTGCTTCCTCAACTGCAAGCCTGCAAGACAAGACAAGCAATAAGTTTCACATTTATCACAAAAATAGCATGAAATTAAAATAAGCGTTTAAATCCAGGTGACTGCGCAAGATCGAGAAAATCAGATCCAGAAAACTCTTCAAAACGCGTCCAAAATGCGTTCAGACCGCTCAAGATTCACGGGTCAACCATCGCTGACCGAAAAAATGCCAGAGGCGCCAAAAAAAACACTTTAAAACTCCACCGCCTCATTTCCCGCCCATCAGCATGATCATCGCTGTCGGTGCGTCAAAAAACATGTTGGTCAATATACTTCATCATCATGATATTTCGCAAAATATGATGTTCTCCCTCCTGAAGGTCCAGATGAATGTCATCATGATATTTCACTTCTGCATATTGGAGAAAAGAACAACATCATCATCATCATCATCATGTTTGAAGAAGAATAGGAGGATATGAATATGATCATGCTGCCGAGGAAAGGAAGATGATGGTGACGTCATCATGATATTCGGGCTTCATTGAAATGCTAAGGATGACATCATCATCATGTTTAGTTAAGATCAGGGGATAATTGTGATATCGGGTCACCTAAGGAGCATGATCAGGATGATGAATGTAATATGATCCTTTTGCGGCCAAGGTAACCCTCTCAAAAAAATCAGCATGATGAAGATGATCATCAGGATATTTGCTTTTGTCGAACTTGGAATAAGACGTCATCATCATATTCGGGAAACGGATCGTGCTTTGGAAAATATCCTGCTTGAAGGAAAAATGTGATGATGATGATCATCATCAGGATATTTACTTCTTCGTTTATCAGATCGGGATGACGTCATCATGATATTCGGAGCCTTCGTTAAACTTGAACAGGACGTCATCATGATATTTCGGAGCCTTCGTTAAATTTGAACATGACGTCATCATGATATTTCGCCAACCGGATCATGTTTGGGAAAAAATCCTGCCGAAGGGAAAATGTGATGATGATGATCATCAGGATATTTGCAAAAGGTTGTATTTCATCGGCAGGAGGACTTGGCGAAATATCGGGCGTACAAACAAGATCATGATGATCTTGACAATATGACAGGATAAAAATATGATGATGAAGTCATCATCATATTTCGTTTTCGGAGCACAAGGATGAGTTGAGGTCATCATGATATTCGCGCCAGGGTGATATTGCAAAATATGATGATGCTGTTGAGAAATGCAATATCGATCACTTCTGAATAGATAGGGTGATCATCATGATATTCGCTAACCAGAGATCAGGAGGATATGAAGATGATGATCCTCCTTCTCGAATTATCATGATGATGTTTCCAGCACTTAGCGAATTTCAGCGAATGACCCTCTTGTGAAAGATCAGGATGATATGAAGTCGTCATCATCATATTTCGAACTTCAGTAAATATCATGATGATGACCCTGCGACAGGATTATAATACGCGCATGCAAATATGCCGAAGGTGGATTTTTCTAAGTCTGGGTGATCAGCATGATAATATAAGATCAGGTAATGTTGAATTATCATGATGATGCTTGCGATACAAAAGACCACTTCGACGGGGAACTTACCTTGACTTAAAGCCGATGTCATCATGATATTTGAACCTCAGGATATTGTCGGGGGGGCGTTCAAATATGATGATGATGATCATCATCATGTAACCAAAACCAAGTTTATAAAATATGACGCTCCTAAGAAAATCATGATGCTGATGATGCGCCTGAGGCCATTTGACGGGTAAAGGGAACTACCACCTAAAATTGACGTCCGGATATTGCGACTGCATGATTTTTAGCGGGTGATAGACCAAGATCATGATGATCCTGTCAACATGACTTAGGATATAAAAATATGATGATCCTCCTGCGAATATCAGGTTTGACCAAGACTTTGACCGTGCATAACTTCCACATATGGACGAATTTTCAAGTGAAGTAAAAGGCAAACCTGCATGGAATTTCAAGCTCTTTTAAAATATGAGGTCACAGAAATAAAATATGAACTTTGACAAATAGACCTCATGATGATGACCTACCTCATCATATATCATGATGATGATGCACCTGACCTTCATTTTTACCAGACCGCCAGGAAGCAGAAAAAACACAAGCAGAAGCAAAAAGTAAGACATCAGCAGGGGTCCCCATTTTGCTAAGGAGCATAATGGGGCGTGTTGTGAACATCACAACAAGTAGCAACCAAAACAAAACAATTAAATTCAGAGTGTTCAAGGAAACTAGCTGAAATGAACTCACAACTTCCAACTATCTTTCCTGCAAATTACTATTCAGCTTGAGACTCAAAGTATTCAATAAAGATGCATGAATTTTCATTTTCAGTTTAGTTGTGTGCATGTGATTAATTATCCTCATCTTGAAGATCGGTTGAACAAACCAGTGACTGACATTAGCCTACGTAGGTGAGGATATTCCCTCATAGCCGACCGGATAGAGCCTTGCTGCCAGCGAGCGTCTATAGCCCCGGCAAGGTTATCGTTACAATTCTCCTAAGTAGAGCCCCACTGCCAGCGAGCGTCCATAGCCCCGGTAGAGTTACTTAGATGGCTTAATCTGGATTTTCAGTATAATCCACTTTATTCATTCATTTATTTATTTATTTGTTTTCTAATTTTGAAAGATTTCATAAGATATAGCAATTTGTAACTTCATGATGATGCAAGGAGTGGACACTTGCTGAAATTAAGCTGAGAATTGTAATGGTAGCAAGGGTGACCTCTGATTTTTCACCTAATATCTACACTGGTAGGTTCAACAGACCCAAGGATTTTAGGTGTGTCATCGTGAGAAACCTGCTTCGAATTCTCAATCACATTTATTGAATACAAAACTTCAGAAGATGAACAACTCTCTACATTCATGACAGTGACAGGTTATGTGTAAATTGCAAATGGTTAACCTGAATATCCTAAATTATATACTGTTTTGAATCGTTGCTAGTTTTGCTCCTTAATACTCTATAGTAAAATAAAGATCCCTGCTGAGGAGACAACAAACAAACCAAACAAATAGGCTGTACAAACAACACAGCAAAAGAAAAAACTGTACAAACAGACAGAAACAAAAAGCAAAAAACAAACAGAAAGGAACTATACAAACAACTAACCTAAAAAGAAAATAGCAAAAGAAGAACACAAAAAAACAAAAAACAACTACCCTACCAGACTATATACAAGCCTCTACGAGGCAATTTAGAAACCCAGGAAATAGACCCAAGAACACCCCTACTTGCATATTTCTTTAGGTTGTGCAGGAGTAACAGGGTACTAGTTATGGTCCTCATCATAGCAGATTTATCTTTGAATTCTGAAAAAAATTCTGATATTCTAGATTCATTGTGTTTATCAGAATAGCTCTTAACTAGTAACTGAGGCTGCTCATCAGGGTTATGATTAATCCATAAGCATGTCCTATCTCTTGAATTTCCATAATCAAAATAGCATTTATCATTGTTTACTAAGGAAAGGAAAGAGACAACCTGATGTGCCTTTAGCTCTGTGGAACACACTTGTTCATTGATAGCTGGCTCTTCATTTAGCTCTGTATTTTCATTGCCCAGCTCTATGTCTAGTCCTTTTTCAAGTTGAAAGAAGAATGACTCTAGATGTATCATTTATTCATCTTCATCCAGCTCTGTTCCTTCATTCTGGATGTTCAGTTTATCCTCAAATTTAGCACACCTCTCAATGTTCTCATTAGTTTCCTGCACATCAGCACTTAAGTAAGTATCTCCATCATCATAATCTGACATACAGAAATTAATCATTTCTAAATCACTTGAGAGTAAAGGTGGGACAACATCTTTTGATTGACAAGAGTACTCCCTTGTTTTATTTTTAACATGGCATGGGGGTGATGTTTGACTGTGTACAGCAGCTCCATGATCCTCTGTATCTTCTTTTTTCAAGAATTGTTCATCAAATGACTCATATTTATCATTCAGTGAAGAGTCTAATTCTATTGACCTGCAACAATCTTGATTTTGATCATTTAATTCAAAGAAGTCAGGTGTAACACTAGGATTTACTTTCTTTTCTATGACTTCACTAGTTTCTACAGTAGGGATCTTATCAGTTTTAGTGCATTTTAATTCTGCCAATGCTTGTTTACATTTCTTTGCCAAATCATGCTCGTTAAAACTTTTGAGGTCAGATCCAGAGGTTTCTTCTTGACAAATATTCCTTAGTAGTTCAATATATTTATCAAATGTATCAAGATGAACCTCACCTTCCTTTTCTTTTTCATTAAATCCTTTTTGCTTGTTATCTAAAAAAGGGACATGAGCTGTGATTTTTTCTCTGCATTTTTTAGGATATTTATACTTTTCACTAACTTTAATCACAGCCGGATCCTGACGAAAAGACAGATTTTTTTTCTTACCATCACATGATTCCTGCCAAGAGATCTTATTACCCTTTATTCCTAGCATTGGTTCCATCTTTGTATCCTCTGCACATTTAATGACCGTTGATGCTGCATCCTTCTGTCGCTCAATAATCTCCTCACTTCCCTGCCAACTTTCAGCCTTATACACATCTGAGAGAGAGATTAGTCCTTTCAAATGTAAATCTAATCTTGTAAGGAAAGCTAAACAATTAAGCTCATCATGCTCTATGGACTTATGTATCCTACACCTTCCAAATAAACCATAGCTATATAAATTTTTGGGATAAAGCTGGTTATTCAAAGATTTCTGAAATGAAGGAATGTCAACTTGAAAACTGTTCCTATATGAGTCCATTGAAAAATGGGACCCTCTTTCAACCTTTTAGGCCTTTGAAATTTTATGAGATCTAACATATCTCAGAATATAACATTTAAACTCAGAAAATTAACCCTAAACCAAATCAGGCCCTCCTTCTAGCGCCAGAAAACTGTTGATGACTGTTTTGATGCAATCATAACAATAAGTTAAAATTCACATAAAATGAACTGAAACTATACTTGAAAGACAAGAAGGAATCATTTGGTGATTCAACTAATCCCAAGTCTACAATGGTTCGGTTGGTCAAGTTCAGTTGGTCAATGTGAAGCTGTAATGTTCAAGGGGCCTTACGTAGTTTAGGTTTATTTTGTGGTTCACTGGACTAAGAATATGCAAAGAGGTCATAGATTTCAACAAGTATTCTGTTCATTTGCATACAAGTGATACTAGGCTGCAAGTTTTAGAGGGTTTTCTTGGATTTTTTCCAGCTTTCTTCTTTATCTGTTTATGAAAACTGTCTACTTATAGCTCTGTTATGCATGCTTCTTCAAATTTGAGACAATTTCCTTTGGATTTCTACGTTTTCAGCTAGATATTTCAGATGGGTTGGGAAAAGTTAGAAAGATCTACTCTATACCTCACTTAATCTACCGAAGGATCTAAGTGTTTCTGTTATGCACTATGTAAATACCACAGTAGTTTGATCAAATCCACAGTAAAAACCCTAAATGTAAGTTCTGAGCATTTTCACAAACATACATTTAAAATTGCAAGCTCTCAAAGAAGATATTTCAAAACACAAAGAAGAGCAGGAGAACACTCAGAAGATAGATGCAGAACTCCAGATTCTATTGTATTAGAAACGAATAGCCATACATGATTTACAATGTAAGAATGACTCTTAGTTTCATTGATCATACTACAGAGAACTTACAAGCTTTACAGATACAGTAAGGCAGCCAAACATTCCACGCGCACCTTACTGCAGACAAACAGGCGACCTCCTTCTTCTACTTCTAAACTATGCCCAGAAAGACTCTACAATTCTGGCAAAATCCTAAAATCCCTGTGTGTAGCCCCTGTTGTAAAGTATTACAATGTAGAGAGGCACAATATAAAGACATTTTGATTGTCCTCACTACAGCAAAAACCTAACTGAACCCCTGGTTCAAACCCTTGGTTACAGCAATAAATACAGGTGAACCAGTTCTCAAAAATATCTCAGAGCAGTGGTCAAATCTGGGCAAAATATTGCCCCTTCTGAGAAGTTCCGGCAGCTGGGTAATAACTTCTGCTTGTCTGTTGTGATAATACCTCCAGCTGCGACCTTCCTCTTCACTTGAATGGCTTTGACTTTTAGCACTTCATCCTTATCTTCTTGCTCCTGAGATCAGATCTTCTTCCTCCATGAGGTCACTGTGTTGACTTTCCAGCTGCTTCCTCAACTGCAAGCCTGCAAGACAAGACAAGCAATAAGTTTCACATTTATCACAAAAACAGCATGAAATTAAAATAAGCGTTTAAATCCAGGTGACTGCGCAAGATCGAGAAAATCGGATCCAGAAAACTCTTCAAAACGCGTCCAAAATGCGTTCAGACCGCTCAAGATTCACGGGTCAACCATCGCTGACCGAAAAAATGCCAGAGGCGCCAAAAAAAACACTTTAAAACTCCACCGCCTCATTTCCCGCCCATCGGCATGATCATCGCTGTCGGTGCGTCAAAAAACATGTTGGTCGATATACTTCATCATCATGATATTTCGCAAAATATGATGTTCTCCCTCCTGAAGGTCCAGATGAATGTCATCATGATATTTCGCTTCTGCATATTGGAGAAAAGAACAACATCATCATCATCATCATGTTTGAAGAAGAATAGGAGGATATGAATATGATCATGCTACCGAGGAAAGGAAGATGATGGTGACGTCATCATGATATTCGGGCTTCATTGAAATGCTAAGGATGACGTCATCATCATGTTTAGTTAAGATCAGGGGATAATTGTGATATCGGGTCACCTAAGGAGCATGATCAGGATGATGAATGTAATATGATCCTTTTGCGGCCAAGGTAACCCTCTCAAAAAAATCAGCATGATGAAGATGATCATCAGGATATTTGCTTTTGTCGAACTTGGAATAAGACGTCATCATCATATTCGGGAAACGGATCGTGCTTTGGAAAATATCCTGCTTGAAGGAAAAATGTGATGATGATGATCATCATCAGGATATTTACTTCTTCGTTTATCAGATCGAGATGACGTCATCATGATATTCGGAGCCTTCGTTAAACTTGAACAGGACGTCATCATGATATTTCGGAGCCTTCGTTAAATTTGAACATGACGTCATCATGATATTTCGCCAACCAGATCATGTTTGGGAAAAAATCCTGCCGAAGGGAAAATGTGATGATGATGATCATCAGGATATTTGCAAAAGGTTGTATTTCATCGGCAGGAGGACTTGGCGAAATATCGGGCGTACAAACAAGATCATGATGATCTTGACAATATGACAGGATAAAAATATGATGATGAAGTCATCATCATATTTCATTTTCGGAGCACAAGGATGAGTTGAGGTCATCATGATATTCGTGCCAGGGTGATATTGCAAAATATGATGATGCTGTTGAGAAATGCAATATCGATCACTTCTGAATAGATAGGGTGATCATCATGATATTCGCTAACCGGAGATCAGGAGGATATGAAGATGATGATCCTCCTTCTCGAATTATCATGATGATGTTTCCAGCACTTAGCGAATTTCAGCGAATGACCCTCTTGTGAAAGATCAGGATGATATGAAGTCGTCGTCATCATATTTCGAACTTCAGTAAATATCATGATGATGACCCTGCGACAGGATTATAATACGCGCATGCAAATATGCCGAAGGTGGATTTTTCTAAGTCTGGGTGATCAGCATGATAATATAAGATCAGGTAATGTTGAATTATCATGATGATGCTTGCGATACAAAAGACCACTTCGACGGGGAACTTACCTTGACTTAAAGCCGATGTCATCATGATATTTGAACCTCAGGATATTGTCGGGGGGGCGTTCAAATATGATGATGATGATCATCATCATGTAACCAAAACCAAGTTTATAAAATATGACGCTCCTAAGAAAATCATGATGCTGATGATGCGCCTGAGGCCATTTGACGGGTAAAGGGAACTACCACCTAAAATTGACGTCTGGATATTGCGACTGCATGATTTTTAGCGGGTGATAGACCAAGATCATGATGATCCTGTCAACATGACTTAGGATATAAAAATATGATGATCCTCCTACGAATATCAGGTTTGACCAAGACTTTGACCGTGCATAACTTCCACATATGGACGAATTTTCAAGTGAAGTAAAAGGCAAACCTGCATGGAATTTCAAGCTCTTTTAAAATATGAGGTCACAGAAATAAAATATGAACTTTGACAAATAGACCTCATGATGATGACCTACCTCATCATATATCATGATGATGATGCACCTGACCTTCATTTTTACCAGACCGCCAGGAAGCAGAAAAAACACAAGCAGAAGCAAAAAGCAAGACATCAGCAGGGGTCCCCATTTTGCTAAGGAGCATAATGGGGCGTGTTGTGAACATCACAACAAGATGCAAGTAAAACCAAAAATATTATATGGGTTTTCAAATACTAAAAGGACTACATACCAGTTGCATTATGAAATCATTTGAACCCTAGAGTTTATTGTCATTATATAGGAAATGTGTAAAATACTAGATAGAGCAAGTTTTATCTATTATTTTTCTCACCGCTGTTCGAACCCATTTTGGGATTTTATACAAGATCATAGGTATCAAAGAGGTAGAAGCTTCTTATATTATCACAAGAAGGAGAAGTTTCAGAAATTTCACAAGATATAAGCAAATCGACCAAGTCAAAGATATAGATATAGAGAGATAAATGTAGAAGCTTTCAATCTCACAAACACTCAGGAGCAATAAAATTTAGAAATGCATATAGTTTGTCAACGTTTTTTCAAATACAAGGGTTGCTTCAAATATATGGAAATGTTTTAAAAGAAGAGCTAGAGAGTAGCTCCCATATCATGTCATGTTACAGAAAGGAAGAGTTATAGGTATATACAGCAGGATGAACTCGCGGCCCAATATAATGCCGGAAGAAGGTTTGTTTTGGTGAATTCATAAGAGAGGAGCATTATAACTCTGTTATCTTCTACATACAGAATAATGGAGAAAAAACCAAAGAGATGTGTGCAAAGTTTGAAGACAAAGAACTAACCTTTATTAGTTGAGCCATGAGTTTTTTCCTTTATTTTTTCTTTCATTTTTACTTCCAGTTACCCCAAAATGGTGTCATCCATGGTGGGTTAGGATAAAGAAATGCAACGGAGAACAAAAGAGTAGAAAGAATTAAGAAGATGCATCTGAAAATACAACTATGGCAATGGTTTTGAAGCTAGTAATCTTCAAAAAATGGATAGTAAATGATCAAACTCATAATACCTTTCATCTTGTTTCGAAGAACCTTCAGAGATTTGGAATAGTGTAGAGAAAAATGAGAATTTCAGGCTTCAAACCCTACCCTTGGTGGCCGATGTGCAGGGAAGAGACCCCAAAGAATGCAAGTGAGAATGACCCGAGAAATTAGGGCTTTGACATATTTTGTTGTTAGGGTTTTTTGCCCCAATTCGAAGTTTGACATTTTATCACATTTAAAAAACTTCTTATGGTCAAAACTAATTCCATCGTGGGTATGTGCCCATGTGTACAGTTGCTTAGGTATTTTATTGCCTTAGTAATGTTTGTGAAGGCCTTATGCCTTGGGGATATTTTGGAAAGGCTAATGTTATGCCTTAGACCCCTTTTAGATGGAGATGGATGTGTATGCCTTGACATAATATGCAAACCATTTAATCTCCCTTGTACCAAGACTTACATCATATGCCCATTGAGATCATACAGATGAAGAGGCTAGGCGAAAGGATACAAGCCACATGTCATGTGCTCATGCAATGTGAATCAAGACTTGAGTTAATTACCTTAGTTTTTACCACAAGATTATATGGAGGATAGCCTATATAGGCTTATTTTATTTTACAAAATATATGTAATATTTTCATCATTTTTATGATTTTTTATAGAAAAATCAATTGTGATATATTGTAAATATTTGGTGAAATTATAAACCAAGTATTATTTTATTTTTGTAAAAAATCATATCGAATAGGATATTGATTAAATTGCCATATAATGTAAAGTTAGTTTTAAAGCAATCAGTTACAAATTGCTTTTAAAACTTAACTATTTTTAGGCAATTTATAGACTAATAAAACAAATCAAATATCCCATTTTGATTTGTTTTATTTAGAGTCATATAGGACAAAGTTTGGAGCTTTCATGAGTAGAGAAAAGCAGTTTTATGGTGGGACCACATGAGAGGGCAGTTTTGTAGCTTTATTTTCCAGATTGGTGGCAGATCCAGAGCTTTATTTTTGGCTTTCATGAGTAGCTCGAAAATGGACTTAGGGTCTATTTTAAGGAGTTTTTTCATCTTTCTTCTGAGGAGATCTTTTGGAGGCATTTATAGGAGAAAAGTATTAGTTTTTACCAGTGAGTTAGCATCAGTTTCTTCTCTCTTGTTCACAGACAGAGTTGTATACAGACAGTTGGCTCATTTTTTTTATGCATTGTGCTCCTTCTGGTTCTAATAGCAAATCATCCTTTTCACATATTTTGCAGTCCTAATCTGATGTTGCATTGTGACTTTTTTTGTCCTTTATTATGTCTCAATGCTGTTAAAACTTAGTTTTTTCCTGGTTGCAATTTGTGTTTGATTCAGACCTTGTTGCAAATCACTTAAGGGATAGACTATCAGTGGAATTGTGAAGATTCAAGTTTGAGGATCTGTTTTGAGAGTGACAGAGATTCATCTAGATTAGTTATAAATGCTCAGTTTTACATTTCAATCACATCCTTCTATCCTTTTTCCCCTCAAGTCATTAGTTTAGGAATCATAAGAGAACCAGCTCACTCTGGAGATTAATTATCATTAAAGGTGACCCACATCCGAGAATGATTCCATGTTTCAATAGGTAGTTAAGTTTCTGTGAACTTAACAAGGGCGCATACTTGAATTGACAACAGTTTTTGGTATGTTTGGTGGGACAAGTTGGACTATCTCAGTCCATAGTTCAATCATTTATAACTAATATTTGGTGTGTGTATCAACGAATCCAGCCTTTGGAGGCAAGCAACTAGCACACTTGGTGACTCTACATGTTATTTTTCTAGTTTTGAGATGATCAGTTCATATCATCCACCATATCATGATGGTGTTACCAATCAGTCATCTTATCATCTATATCAGAGAAACTATGTAGCTGGTTTTATTCTGAAAAGCCATGCAGCAATAGCATACCAACATGCACAACATGTTTGCCACCCACCCACCCCTGGTCAACCTTCTGATCAGCTAACATAGTCTGCAATGAGGGAGGTCAAAGACATGATTAATGATACCTTGGTAGGAATGATGAGGTCAATAGATGAGATCAATAGGCAGATTGAGTACAATCAACAGCAGGATGAATTAGCCTACCAGGCATATCTTCATGAGTAGGAGTTGGAGTCACAAAGAGCACATTTTGAACAAGAAATAGCAGCTAGAGAACAACAGATGAGGGTTTTGCTCCATCAAAAGTATAGGTAGCGAGTGCAAGCACGTCCTGTCATCCCAAATCAGCCCTTTCAGGATGAGGTATGTAGGTATAATTTTGCATGATTCAATCAAAGTGAACCTATAATCCCTGCTGAGGTCAAGATTCCCAGTTTCAGGAACACTGTATCCTTGCAAGAACCTAGGTTAGTATAGCCTGAATATATTATGCTTTAACATCCAAAGTAGCCACCCTGTGAGATCTTTGTTTCTGATCAGGAGTGGGAGACAAAAAAAATATAGTTTGAAGAGAATCTTGAGAGAGAGGTAGCTGCACAAACAAATCTTTTGCTTGCTCGAGCCCAAACAGCCCCTGTTGTCCCAGAACAGCCTTCTCAGGAAGAGGCACATAAGTATAACTTTCTAATTTTTAGGCTAGATAAGCCTCTTAATGCCTCTAAAGTAGGAATTCTAAGTTTCAAGCTACCTGGAGAATCCTCTTCCTGCAAGAAGTTAGTCTTGAATGCAAACAGACTCCTTAGAAAGTCAAAATCCCAAGTCTCAGAGGATCTGATTTTGCTGAGGAGCTTGTCAGCATTCAAGATCAGTCTGTTGACCAATAGAATAGAGATAGGCCAGTAAATTTACTGCATGTAGCTTTGGAGCAATATCAGTTAGAACATAAAAGTATTGAGAAAGCAAAGGTTTCTCCTGATGAACCTTTCAATGATTACACTAATGACCCTCCTTGTTTTGTGAAAGATGACCAACCAGATAAGTCAGAGGAGAAGCAGGAGTTTGCTACCACTAGTGTTGTTTTAATAGCTGATATTAACCATTATTCATCTGAAAAGGTTTCTATTTCAAACCTAGTGCCAAACCCTCTAGATTTTGTTTCATTTGAAAAATTTTCTAATGATGTTCAAAAGCTGCATGAAGGTAGGAGACAAAAAATTCAGCATGAAGATGAGGAATCAGTTACCTGATTTTGTCCAGCCAGATGAGGAATCCATAGTCATATCAAGAACACCAATTTTAGAACAACAGAGAGATAGTGTTGAGTTGTTGAGTGAGGACAAGCAATCTGACAGTGAAGTGTTGGTCCAAGTGTAGGTTTGTGAAAACAACCCAAATTCAAAGGATCAAGAGCTTGAGGAGGATCTTTTGCAAGCTAAATTTGAGCTTTTCTGCTCATATTTGGCTGACCCTTTAGAGGAAAGTCATCTGGGATAGCCAGGACAAGAGGAAGAAATCACGACATTCCTAAGTAAATCACTAGAGTAGTTTGATCTATATTGTTTTGAGGAGTTATCCTTCTATTGTACATAGGAGTTTGACGATGATGTTATGCCAATTGGTGGTATGATGGAAAAGGTTAGTTCATTGTCTTACCATTTACCTTCATTCATAGAAAGGGGACTTCTGATTCAAAGTGTTCTTCATTGAATGATGATATGTATTTTGATCTTGATTTTGAAGAGCTATTAGCAACCCTGACAGAGGAGGATGACCCATTGACTATGGAGGAAGAGCTTACATGGCAGGCCATCATACAGAATGAAGATGATACTATTGCCCCTAACCATGTAAAATGTTTTCTATCTAATCCAACACCTTCTATGGGGTGTCCTATCAAATATCTAGCTGAGTTGGCAACTGACAAGAGGGTACAGCCTCGTAATGATGTTGATCCACATCAGCAAGAAAGGTATCAAGTTGAGCCTTATCAGTTTCCTTGTTCTTTTGATCAGTTTGCCAAATAGATGACATGGGTAAGTACTTTCATGTTCCTATTCAGACAAGTGTTACAACTGTCTGCTGCATGTTTCTTCTTATTCCACCTCTTTGGGTCCAACCACAAGCTGATGAAGTATTACAGATTGTGGAGGGGGAGTTATTTTATCGAACCAGTAAATAGTTTTGTTTGATCAGCTTTCTAAGCTGGTTAGAGTAGGTTAGATTAGGTGTTGCTGTTAATAAGTGCTTTATGCACATTTCTTTTCAGTTAGTTTCATTTCCCTAAGTGTTACTACACATTTCTATTGGTCATTAGGGCCTGTTAGGTTTGTTTTCAGTTAGTTTGTTTTTAGTTTTATGTTGTTGTTTTGACTGTTGGAGAGTTGAATTACAGTGTTTTCTAAATTTCTAAGGACAAAGTATAACTCGATGCCCAATGGATAACTAAGGCAACTGGTACTAATTCTTAGCAGGCAAGTAAATAACAGAAGTCACCAAAAATGTTACCATTTTTTCACCACAGCTCAAAAAATGGCAAAGCTGGTACATTGTTCATTTTAAGGTGAAGGTTTTCAATTTGTTTCTACCTTGCTTATTTATGAAAAGATTCAATTGATTAGTACAGTGTGTTTCAAGGGATGCATTCAATTTGATGTTCAATTGTTTAAATAGAAAGAGAGAGGAATATCATATCATTCATTACATTGCAGAACATTCACAGGAGAGATAGGTATTTCATATACTACAATGTTTATTCATTTATAGATTGAGATACATAAAAAGATAACATTGCATTGAATGAAACGATGATAAACTAAATATCCCACACAAGCCATGAGTATAGCTAAACTAAGTACAAATATAAGGAATATACTAAGCATCTGTAAATAAACAGAGAAGGGATCATAGCCATCATTGCCTGTTTGATGCCTTTTGGTCTTGAGGTGGTCGTCAGTCCTTGCTTCGATCTTCAGAAGGACCTGCAAGAGTGGAAGAGATGTGTAAGAGCTCCAAATATGATTTCCATACAATCCTATCAATAGAGACATAGCACATTACGTATATTGCACTGATCAAAGAATATCATTCATATGCAGGAGGAACTAAGAAAGAAACAATAATGGAACTTCATTGTTTTTATTCTAATCTATTTGATTCATGTGCAGGTATAGGTGAAATCTTTATTGTTGTTTTGTTTTCAACTGAAGTCATAGCATGTGGGGTAAAATGTGGCTACCATAAGGGTTGAGCCCAACATGCATTAAGGAGTGGAAATAATGGTGATATCATGAGATCATATTGCCTTGTCTAGAAATGTAACCTCTTTACTTCTCTTTTATGGTGATTTCAATAAAGAGGTAATAGTCCATCATGTTTTAATAGTAAGCAATGAAGTCATGAATATCAAGTTACTACCATAAGGGAGTGCTATCCATTCATTTAGATCAGCATACAGAGATACGGATAAAAGTTATATAATTGACAACTATGATAAGTGTCAAATACAGTACGAAGAATTTTGACAATGAAGAAGTGATACCTTTTCATGATGACTTTCATATGGAATAAAGTAGAGGACAATGATCATGAAGTGAACAGGGAATAGCACATACTGCCTCTGAAGAGAAATAGCATGGAGACAAATACTCATCTCTCGAGCCTAATCAAAAGGCTTAGGAAGCAAATGATCAACTGATAGGAGTAAACCATGTTTGAAGTTTAGAATGCATGATGAAGATATAGGACTATGTAAGTGCCATCATGTGCAAATGATCAAGGTCAAAGACTGTAGAGGACAGCCACATAGTGCTCATAATTAGCTAATAAGACATCCATGAAGGCACAGTGATGGAGGATAACTCAGAAGTATATTGCCTTAGTTAGTGAAATGAAAGAGCTTCCATCATACATCATGATTGGAATATAAATGAATTCAATGTGTTACAATGAAATAAATTGTAGATTCTATGTCACATGTGACAACACATCATCAAAATAGTTACAACAATATGTCAAGTAAGAGCAATGTGTAGCCATACAACAGATATGATACAGTGGACTTGATTACAAAAAATCAATGTCATGTCATAAGAGAGTATGGTCATCAAGTAATGGAGCATGCATAGATGCATGGCTGTATGAGTTTTGAGCAGCATCTGAGTGGTACAGATAGAGGAAATCACATGAATATCACATTTGCAATTGGAACATCAAGAAGATAGAGCCATAATCTGTTGGTCTTATCAAAGTGTCATGTTTTGTAAACTAATTAAGATAAGTAAACTGCTGAAGGATAGATGATACTCAAATCAAAAGACTGTGGTCATGCTTCACAAGAATGATATCATTTTGTCAGACTCTTTATTCAGAACAAAAGAAGTAAGATGACAGCAGAAAATAAATGGAAATAATCAATTTTACCAACACAGCCACTGCTAAGAGTATTTTTGTACAAACTGTCAACACCCACATCTGGTTATGCAAGAGTTACAAATACAATTAGATTCATATGTCAAGGGTTGAGTTCGAACAGAGCCAAAGATACAAGATGCAGGTAAAATTAGACACAATAATAGAGCTCATGGTCTCAAATACACTGAATCATGAAGGATCGGGCTAAAATTGAGCAGAGATGCAAGTAAAACCAAAAATATTATATGGGTTTTCATATACAAAAAAGAGTGCATACCAGTTGCATTATGAAATCATTTGAACCCCGAAGTTTACTGCCAATATATAGGAAATGTGTAAAATACCAGATAGAAAAAGTTTTATCTATTATTTTTCTCACCGCCATTTGAACCCATTTTGGGATTTTATACAAGATCATAGGTATCAAAGAGGTAGAAGCTTCTTATATTATCACAAGAAGGAGAATTTTTAGAAATTTCACAAGATATAAGCAAATCGACCAAGTTGAAAAGATGCATATACAAAGAGATAAATGTAGAAGCTTTCAAGCTCACAAACACTCAGGAGCAATAAAATTCAGAAATGCATATAGCCTGTCAACTTTTTTTTCAAATACAAGGGTTGCTTCAAATATATGGAAATGTTTTAAAAGAAGAGCCAGAGAGCAGCTCCCATATGATGTCATGTTACAGAAAGGAAGAGTTATAGGTATATATAGCAAGATGAACTCACGGCCCAGTATAATGCCAGAAGAAGATTTTTTTTGGTGAATTCATACGAGAGGAGCATTATAACTCTGTTATCTTCTGTATACAGAATAATGGAGAAAAAACCAAAGAGATGTGTGCAAAGTTCGAAGATAAAGAACTAACCTTTATCAGTTGATCCATGAGTTTTTTCCTTTATTTTTGCTTTCATTTTTACTTCCAGTTACCCTAGAATGGTGTCATGCATGGTAGGTCAGGATAGAGAAATGCAACGGAGAACAAAAGAGTAGAAAGAATTAAGAAGATGCATCATAAAATACAACTATGGCCGCGGTTTTGAAGCTGGTAATCTTCAAAAAATGGACAGAAAATGATCAAACTCATAATACCTTTCTTCTTGTTTTGAAGTAGCTTCAGGGATTTGGCAATAGTGCAGAGAAAAATGAGAATTTTAGGCTTCAAACCCTACACTTGGTAGCCGATGTGCAGGGCAGGGACCCCAAAGAATGCAAGTGAGAATGGCCTGAGAAATTAGGGATTTGACATATTTTGTTGTTAGGGTTTTTTGCCCTACTTCGAAGTTTAAAATTTTATCACATTTAAAAAACTTCTTATGGTCAAAACTAATGCCATCGTGGGTATGTGCCCATGTGTACAGTTGCTTAGGTATTTTATTGCCTTAGTAATGTTTGTGAAGACATTATGCCTTGGGGATATTTTGGAAAGGCTAATGTTATGCCTTAGACCCCTTGCAGATGGAGATGGATGTGTATGCCTTGACAAAATATGCAAACCATTTAATCTCCCATGTACCAAGACTTACATCATATGCCCATTGAGATCATACAGATGAAGAGGCCAGGGGAAAGGATACATGCCACATGTCATGTGCTCATGCAATGTGAATCAGGACTTGAGTTAATTGCCTTAGTTTTTACCACAAGATCATATGGAGGATAGCCAATATAGGCTTTTTTTTTTGGCAAAATATATGTAATATTTTCATCATTTTTTATGATTTTTTATAGAAAAATCAATTATGATATATTGTAAATATTTTGTGAAATTATAAACCAAGTATTCTTTTATTTTTGTAAAAAATCATATCGAATAGGATATTGATTAAACTGCCATATAATTTAAAGTTAGTTTTAAAGCAATCAGTTACAAATTGCTTTTAAAACTTAACTATTTTTAGGCAATTTATAGACTAATAAAACAAATCAAATATCCCATTTCGATTTGTTTTATTTAGAGTCATATAGGACAAAGTTTGGAGCTTTCATGAGCAAAGAAAAGTAGTTTTATGTTGGGACCACATGAGCGGGCAGTTTTGTAGCTTTATTTTCCAGATTGGTGGCAGATCCAAAGCTTTATTTTTGGCTTTCATGAGTAGTTCGAAAATGGAGTTAGGGTCTATTTTTAGGAGCTTTTTCATCTTTCTTCTAAGGAGATCTTTTGGAGGCATTTATAGGAGAAAAGTATTAGTTTTTACCAGTGAGTTAGCATTAGTTTCTTCTTTCTTGTTCACAGGTAGAGTTGTATACAGATAGTTGGCTCATTATTATTATTTTTATGCATTGTGCTCCTTCCATTTCTAATAACAAATCATCCTTTTCACATATTTTGCAGTCCTGATCTGATGTTGTATTGTGACTTTTTTTGTCCTTTATTATGTCTCAATGCTATTAAAACTTAGTTTTTTCCTGGTTGCAGTTTGTGTTTGATTCAAACCTTGTTGCAAATCACTTAAGGGATAGACTATCGTGGAATTGTGAAGATTCAAGTTTGAGGATCTATTTTGCGAGAAATAAAGATTCATCTAGATTAGTTATAAATGCTTAGTTTTACATTTCAATCACATCCTTCAATCCTTTTTCCCCTCAAGTCATTAGTTTAGGAATCATAAGAGAACCATCTCACTTTGGAGATTCATTCTCATAAAAGGAGACCCACATCAGAGAATGATTCCATGTTTGAATAGGTAGTTAAGTTTCCACGAACTTAACAAGGGTGCATACTTGAATTGACAACAATAAGCCATATCACCATGGAAAGGAAATCAGCAAGATAGTATTTGTATATATTTATGAAGGCATTCTTATCAACATTCAAGGATAATCCTAAACTAAAGCAAGATCATGGAAACACTTTCACTATGGAGTAGATGTGCAATCATGTTGCTATTATCCTAATTCAAATACTAAACTAAACAATTAGAAGGATACGAAGGGAAATCATGTTAGTCAAAGAATTACATGTAAGACACACAAGAATATTGAGGGGGGTGAATCAATATTCAAACAATTTTCAATTTCAACAACTTTAATTTATCTGGAGCAGATTAAACCCTTAAGCATCACAATATCAACATGAAAGAATAACACAATGCACATTAACACATAACACCAGATATACTTGGAAAACCTTAGAAGGGAAAAACCACAGTGAGGATTAACTCACTATATATGAAGCTCAAATAATAACTTTGTTTTAGGGGCTATAACCCAAGGAAGCTGCTACTCCCTAAGTAAATTTGATTTAGGGTCACTCCTAAGGAAGATTCTACTTCCTAATGACTTTGTTTTGGGTTCACTCCCAAGGAAGATACTACTCCCTGATTACTTTGTTTTAGGGTCACTCCCAAGGAAGCTACTACTCCCTGAAATGAGAACAAACTTACAAAAATTATAGTATGACAGTATTTCTACTATCTGAAAACTAACATTGAAACTCACACTTTTGATGATTGTACTTCTGCCTCTTCACACTTTCTTTTGAAGATCTGATTAGTTAGGAACACTCTATACTTGATCACTATCATAAATATGTCTTCAAGATGAATCCGAACGTCATCAATAACTTTTGCTCTTTCTCCTTTAGTCGCACATCAATAATGCATTTATTTTGCTTTTTATCTACTTGCGAACCTTTTCAATCAACTTGCAATCACACTCTCTTCACTCAATTTGATTCACTATTAATATGTGATATTACATTTATTACATAGCTTGTCATCTATATAGAACATGAAAAATATATTTACAAGTCGGCCAGACAACACACAGTATGAAACGTGTAGAAGATAGGTCCTAAGTGAAACCACACGTTACACCAATAGAAGATCCAATCCTTGTGGACCCAAACACTTGCTTAACCAAGTCAAAAACATCCTTCATGGCTTCAAACACCAATGAATTAAATACGCACACTCTGCTTATTTCAAAATAGGACAGCTTTAAGGAAAATGTGACATGAAGAGTTGAAGTATAATAGACACATCAACTTGAAAAACCTTGTGTAGTACTGGAAACAAGAAAGATCTTCATGTAAATTTTCTAGATGAGTCCACATGACTCATAAAATATCCCCAAACACTCCTTTTCCACTGCACATCAAAGAATTGTGTTGCACAACTTCAATCATTAACTCTGAGAATACTCTGTCATCTGAAACACACTACAACATGCTATCATTTGAAAAACTGAGCTATGGACCACAAAGAACCTTGAAACTAAAAGGAAGAATATAATACACATCTAGAAATATGTCCTCAAAATGGCAAGGGAAATCATTCATTTGTGAAGGAATGTGGAGCATTCCAACAAACCTTCAGCACTAGCTTACTTTGCCAGAACATATGTTGATACTCTATCATGCACAACTTTCACAGGGGGAGGTTAAATGATTTGAATCTATAGAATTATCATCTTCACTACAATCTTAATATACATTTAGAACCACATTGCCAAATATACAAATGCAGAGGAATGTGGAGCGTCCTACTTCCATGTCGTGATTGTCTTCACAGAACTAACACTGTCTCCACTCTATCTTTTGCAAAACATACTTTTGGTAGTCTACACATCATAAAACTTAGAATATGCATGATTTGTCATTAAATTAAGCTATATTCCAATCTACAAAGGACCAAAACCAAACTAATGGAAATGTTGAGCAATTTCTTGAATAGTCTTCAAAGGTGGTCATTCTGAAATAGAGACTATCACCAACTTCCAGAGGCTAAATCTTCTTTGCATTAACACATGCATTCTTAGGGATAGTAGAAGAGATCAAAAAACATATCTTATTCCATCAGTACCATATCTAGTTCTTCTAATTCCCATCTGAATATAACTTCATACTCAATTATGCAATGTACAAGGCATGATATGAACTTCTAATTCCCATCTCAATGTATCTTCTTCAAGAGCATGACTTGCATCTAATTCCTATCTCAATGTATCTCAATATATATTCTTCAAGAGCATTACATCCAACTATGAACACTATTACACATTCATAACATTGTTGACATCAATCACAACATTGTGACAGTGTTGACATCAATGACAACCTTGTGATAGTGTTGACATCAATGACAAACAATACAACCATTGGAACCATATGTATAACAATCTCCCCCTTTGGCATTGATGGCAACACATACTTGCACATTTATCCCCCTTTCACATCAAGGACAAAGGGAAACTACCGTCATCTCATCAGCAACCATACATCTACATATTTATCTTTAGGTAATAACTTCTTGCAACAAACAAACTCCCCCTATCATCAGCAACCACTACCTTCTCCCCCTAAGAGGTATCCATCATCAGTCCAAGAAACAAGTATATAACATTAACCCCCTATCATTGGTAACCACTACCTAGTCCCCTTGAGAGGTAGTCTTCATTAGTCCAAGAAATATAATATTAACTCCCCCTAGACAGATGCACCACTATACATCTTTAGCAAGAAAGAGGGGCAGTTACCCCTAATTTATGTTGGAGATCCTCAACGGTGTCCTTTCCAAGAGCCTTTGTAAAGATATCTACAATTTGATCCTTTATTGGAACATATTCCAACTTCACTTCCTTATTTGCAACCTTCTCTCTCAAAAAGTGATACCTGATTGCTATATGCTTGGTTCTAGAATGCATCACTGGATTCTTGGAAATATTGATAGCACTTGTATTGTCACACAAAATAGGAATAGGCTCATCATAAAATACTTTGATATCCTTCAGAGTTTGCTTCATCCACAATGCTTGGGTGCAGCAGGAGGTTGTTCCAATACTCTACCTCTACAGTTGATAAGGACATTGAATCTTGCTTCTTGTTCTGCCATGAAACTAATCTGCTTCCTAGAAAGAAAGCACCACCACTTGTACTTCTTCTATCATCAATACAACCAGCCCAATCAACATCAGTGTATGCACTCAAATCAAATTCATTACCTTTTGGATACCATAGACCATAGTTTGAAGTTCCTTTCAAGTATCCATATATCCTTTTCACTACCTTCTCATGTGTTTGCTTAAAATTGGCTTGATATCTAACAACCACACATACTGCATGCTTAATGTTAGGTCTAGAAGCAGTCAACTACAATAATGCCCTAATCATAGACCTATAGATGGTTTGATCCACCTCTGGAGACTCATCACCTTTTCTCAAGTGACATCCAGTGACCATGGGAGTGCTCATTGGTTCTGAATCCTCCATATATACCAAATTTCTTCAATGATTCTTTGACATACTTAGCTTGAGAAATAAAGATACCACCATCTAGTTAGTAAATTTTAAGTCCAAGGAAGAAAGACATTTCACCAATCATGGACATCTCAAACTCTTTTTGCATCTCCTCTGTAAAACCTTTACACATATCATCATCTCCACCAAAGATGATGTCATCAACATATACTGTAACTATCAAAATCATGTCTCCTTCTTCCTTTATATAAAGATTACTATCTGTAGTACCTTTCTCGAAGCCCTATTGAAGTAAGTACTTGTCTAATCTTGCATACAAATTATTTTTGAGTCTGCATACCATGTCTGGATCTTCTGATATCTGGAAACCATCTGGTTGTTCAATGTACACTTCTTCTAGGTCACCATTGAGAAATGTTAACTTGACATCCATCTAATATACTTTGAAGTTCACATGAGTAGCAAGAGCAAAAAACATTCTTATTTCCTCCATCCTTGCTACCAGAGAAAAAGTCTCCTCAAAATCAATGCCTTCTACTTGAGTGTATCATTTGCATACTAGTCTTTCTTTGTTCCTTACAACTTCACCTTCTTCATTTAGTTTGTTCCGGAACACACATTTTGTTCCTATAATATTCTTGTTTGCTAGTCTGGGAACCAATTCCCATATTTGATTCTTCTCAATCTGATCTAATTCTTCTTCCATGGCTTCTATCCATCCATCATCCTTGTTGGCTTCAGCAAAGGTCTTAGGTTCTACTTTTGATAACACACACAAGTTTTCTTGCTCATGTGTCTTGGCAAACCTTCTCCTTGTTTGCACACCTTCATTCTTGTCTCTAATGATCTGTTCTGTTGAGTGATTCTTCTGAACATACTTTGTTGGGGTCTTAGGTATCTTCTCTAGTTCTTGTTCCTTTTCTTCTTTCACTTCTTCTTTATCTTCAATGGAGGGAAAGATATCAGGTCTGGTGTCTTCTGAATCTTGTGAGATTTGATACCAGTTTTCATCTACTTTGGCATTTGTGCTTTCAATCATATTTCCCAACCTTTTGTTTTAGCATCTATATGCCTTGCTTCTAGTTGAGTAACCAAGAAATATTCCTTTGTCACTTCTTGAATCAAACTTTCCTAGGTCTTCTTCATCTCTTTTGATATAGCATTTGCTACCAAAGATCCTAAAATATCTGACAGTGGGAGGTCTTCCATATCACACCTCATAAGGAGTCTTAGTGTTGTTGATCCTTAACTGCACTCTGTTAGTTAGATAAACAATAGTGTGAATTGCTTCCTTCCAGTATATATCAAGCAGATCTACATCTTTCAACATTGCCCTAGACATTTCTTGCATAGTCCTATTCTTTCATATTTCCATTACCCCACTTTGTTGAGGGGTTCTAGGAGCAAACAAATGCCTCCTAATACCATGATCTTCACAAAAATTTTCAAATCTATTTAAAGTAAACTCACCTCCTCTATTTGACCTTAAACAAATAATCTTAGTATCCATTTCATTTTCAACCAAAGCTTTGAAAACGTTAAACTCATCAAGGGCATCAAATTTTTCTCTTAAGAAGGTAACCCAAGTCATTCTAGAATAATCATCAATGAGCAACATAAAATACCTTTCACCTTATTGACTCTTTACTCTTGTAGGTCCACATAGGTCTATGTGAATCAGCTCCAATGGCTTTGAAGAAGAATGCTCCTTTCTTTTAAAACTTATCTTTGACTACTTTCCCATTTGACATTCCTTGCATACAGTGTTTGTAGGCTTGATTATCTTAGGCATATCTCTCACTACATGAGTTGAGATGATTCTTACCATATTATCAAAGTTGTTGTGTCCCATTTTTTTGTGGCATAGCCAACACTCACTAGATTGAGCCAACAAACATGTTCTTCCATTTACCTCTTTCAAATGATAAATATCACCATATGTCTTGATACCTTCTGCAACTAGCTTTCTGGATCCTACCTTCTTGATTTCACAACCATTGGCATGAAAAGTAAGATTGTAACCTTTGTTGCACATCTAACTAACACTAAGAGGATTGTGTTGTAATCCTTTGACATAGAGGACATCCTCAGTCCTATTCTTTCCATCAATAGTTATGACACATTTTCCATAGATTTGAGTTGACTCATCATCTCCAAGCTTGTCAACTGTACCATCCCACTTCTCAAGGCTAATAAACTTCTCTTTGTCACAAGTCATATGATTTGAACAACCACTATCAATAATCCAAGCTTTGTCTTCTTTTGCATGGAAGGCAGTCCATACAACCATTGATCTTTCATTATTTTGGACTGTTTGCAAGGTATCAATTTTTTCACATTTTCCAACATCATCCTTTTTGTCACCAACACTCAAGGCCATGAAAATTGTTTCATCATTTGAATCATGATGATCCTCATCTTTTGAAGAATAATTGTCCTCTTAGGAAAATAGACTCCTTTTGAATTTATCATTTCTGTTACTTCTCCTAACTTCTTTAAGAGGACATTTAGAAGCAAAGTGACCAACCTTTCCACAATTGAAACATTTGAAGGGTAACTTACCTTTATATTTTCCAATGCCTTTCTTTAGTCTTCTTACAAAATTTTCTTCAATATCATCAGGGTTTTCATCTTCATCAGTGGTCTCATCCTTTGTCTTTTTACTAACTTTGAAAGCAACTTCTTTCTTTGGAACATCACTATCAAACTCTCTCATTTCAAAAGTAGTAAGGGTACCAAACATTTGGTCTAAAGTGTATGTATCCAAGTCTACAGTCTCCTCAATAGCAGATACCTTATGACTATAAGATTTGGGAAGAGATCTTAGAACCTTCTTCACAATTTCATCCTCATTTATTACATACCACCAAGGCTTGTGATGCCATTGACCACTTCATTCACTCAGAGCATAAATCCAACAATGTTTTCATCCTCTGCCATCTTTAGGGTTTCAAATCTACTTTTGAATATTTGCATCTTAGCTTGCTTTACTTTCTTATCTCCTTCATAAATAGTTTCAAGTTTATCCCAAACTTCTTGAGCAGAGCTACAACTCATCACCTTTGAAAGTTTTGAATCAGTTAATCCACTCATGATAGAAAACTTTGCCTTGGCATTATTATAATACTTTTTGATTTCATCTACATATGTAGGAATAGTAGTAGGAATAGTGTAACCTTTTTTAATAGAATCCAAAACTCCACACCCTAGAGAATTGATGTAGGCTTCTATCCTTAGCTTCCAAAAAGCATAATTTGTTCCATCAAACCTAGGTATCTTACTAGATCCACTGTGTGTCATCCCAAACCTTCCTCAAGCAGTTAAACTTCCCTTAGAGGAACTTGTCTTTTATACCAATTGTTAGACACACAAGAATACTGAGAGGGGGGCATGAATCAAACGTATTCAAAAAAATTTCAATTTCAACAACTTCAACTTATCCAGAATAGATTAAACCCTTAAGCATCACAATATCAACATGAAAGAATAACACAATAAACATCACCACATAACACTAGATATATGTGGAAAATCCTAGAAGGAAAAAACCACGGTGATGATTAATTCACAGTATATGGAGCTCAAATAATAACTTTGTTTTAGGGGCTATAACCCAAGGACGCTGCTACTCCCTAAGTAACTTTGATTTAGGGTCACTCCCAAGGAAGCTTCTACTTCCTAATGAATTTGTTTTATGGTCACTCCCAAGGAAGCTACTACTCCCTGATGACTTTGTTTTAGGGTCACTCCCAAGGAATCTACTACTCCCTGAAATGAGAAAACACTTACAAAAATTACAGTATGATAGTCTTTCTACTGTCTGAAAACTAACATTGAAACTCACACTTTTGATGATTGCACTTCTACCTCTTCACACTTTCTTCTGAAGATCTGATCATTTAGACACACTCTATACTTGATCACTATCACAAATATGTCTTCAATATGAATCCAAACAACATCAACAACTTCTTCTCTTTCTCCTTCAATTGCACATCAATAATGCATTTATTCTACTTTATATCTACTTACAAACCTTTTCAATCAACTTGCAATCACACTATCCTCACTCAATTTGGTTCACTATTTATACATGATATTACATTGACTACATAGCTTGTTAGCCAAATACAACATGAAAAATACATTTACAAGTCGGCCAGACAACACACAATATGAAACGTGTAGAAGATAGTTCCTAAGTGAAACCACGTGTTACACTAGTAGAAGTTCCAAGCTTTGTGGACCCAAACACTTTCTTAACCAGGTCTAGAACATCCTTCATAGCTACAAAAACTAAGGAATTACATCCACACACTTGCTCATTTGGAAATAGGATAGCTTTAAGGAAAACATGGCCACATCAACTTGAAAAACCTTGTGCAATACTAGAAACAAGAAAGGTCTTCATTAATCTTTTCCAAGTAAGTCCACATGACTCATAAAACATCCCCAAACACTCCTTTTCCACCGCAAATCAAAGAATTGTGTTGTACAGCTTCAATCATTAACTCTAAGAACACTCTATCATCCGGAACACACTGCAACATGCTATCACTTGAAAACCTGATTTGCGGACCACCAAGAACCTTGAAACTAAAAAGAAGCATATAATATACATCTAGAAACATGTCCTCAAAACTGTAAGGGCAATCATTCATTTGCGGAGGAATGCGGTGCATTCCAACAAACCTTCAGAACTAGCTTACTCTACCAAAACATATGTCGATACTCTATCATGCACAACTTTCACAGCGGAAGGGTAAATGATGATCTAAATCTCTGGAATTATCATCTTCACTACAATCTTAACATACCTTCATAATTGCATCGCTAAATATGCAAATGCGGAGGAATGTGGAGCATCATGCTTCCATGTAGTGATTGTCTTCATAGAACCAACACTATCTTTACTCTATCTTTTGTAAAACATACTTGCGATAGTCCACACATCATAAAACTTGGAATATGCATGATTTTTCATTACATTAAGCTATATTTCAATTTACAAAGGCCCAAAACCAAACTAATAGAAATTCTAAGCAATTTTCCAGATAGTCTTCAAAGGTGGTCATTCTAAAATAGAGACTATCACCAACTTCCAGAGGCTAAATCTTCTTTGTATTAACACATGCATTCTTAGGGATAGTAGAAGAGATCAAACAACATATCTTATTCCATCAGTACCATATCTTAGTGCTTCTAATTCCCATCTCAATGTATCTTCTTCAAGAGCATGGCATGCATCTAATTCCTATCTTAGTGTATCTCAGTATATCTTCTTCAAGAGCATTGAATCCAACTATGAACACTATTACACATTCATAATAGTGTTAACATTAGTGACAACCTTGTGATAGTGTTGACATCAATGATAAACAATACAACCATTAGAACCATATGTGTATCATTATCATCATGCTAAAATCAAGCTAAGGATTGCCACTTGAGAATACTCACTTGCAAGAACTATCATAACAACCTAAAGACTATTATACCACAATAGCTATCATGCAACCCTAGGAATAGTTATGACCTCTCACCGATGGGTAGGATAGCACTGATACACAAGGTGACAATCAAGACTAAATGATAAGTCAATTAATCTCAAATCCATGAAAAAAGGTATCCATGATACTATATAAATATAGAGATGGTCTTGAAAGGATATTCACATGGTAGGGAAGATTGTCATGGACACTAGATGGACAAATAACCATACATGTCATTGGCATATTTATTAGGAGAATTATAATCACAATGAGGTTGTATTGAATAGATAGTGACTTGTCAAGGATTTATTATAAAGTTAAGGAATATTGATATAATATTGATATTGGTGGGTGCATAGCCTTGTCATGAAATGAAAGAGTCATCGATCATGAAGTAGAAATCAAGATCAAAAGGACACCAAATATGGTGGAGTTGCAAAAAGAAACTAAATTTGACCCTTGATTATAATTTCACAACCAATTTGACTAGGAATGGGAGGAGGATTAGAGAAGGGATTTGTCCTAAATAGCAATAAATATGTTTCATCTTTAATCTAACTTGTCATGTTTTTCAGATCTTTCATTGATCTTGACTAAAATCTTTGTGTTTCATTTTTCATTTATCTCAATATTTTTCTAACTAGTAGGAGGTTGCTCTACATACATTATTTTACCAAGAATATGATAGAGGAAGAAAGTACTAAAAGAGAACCTAAGACAAGATCAAGAAAAATGTTGGCTAAGAGAATGAGATGAACAAAGGACAATTATTGATTTGATGACCTGATTTATTGTTGTTCTAAAAAAACCAAGCTCCATACAATTTTATCTAGAAATGTGAGAATAAAAGAAGGTAAAAAAGGTAGCGAATTATTTTATTTCTATAAGGAAGTTGCCTTTCTATTGAAGATTTATGATAAAAGAAGGAATACTAAATGATTGGAAGATCCTTATAGAACAATTTCTTCTTGTCAACTAAAGTTGTTTCCTTAGAAATTTTATTCCCAATTCACCTAGGTGAAGGAGACAAGCTTGTTTGAGAAGATATGTTAAGAAGATGTGAGATTAACCTAGATATTGTGCCTACCACAAACCCTTATTCCAATGATGGAGAACTCTTGTAGCCAAAATGAAATTAGTTTGACTTGAGATCATTGGACTAAATCTAAGCATTGTGATCAAATTAATCTTGGCCATTGATGTAATGCTAAAACTTATTATGGAAAATTTGATTTCTATATATCTACAAAGAGCTAAAAGACATTGTAAGTGTTGGAAAAGTTCCTTTGTATTGGTCTGATATGTTCTTAAATATCATCTAAATGATGAATGTTAGTTACTCCATGAAGTTCAAGAATGGTATGATATGTCATCTTGACTTGTAATTTGAATGTTATCCTATCTTAATCTTGATTTGTAAAATATTGCTATTATATGACATGTGTGTGATTTTTATGTTTCAGGTTGGACCACCCTAGGAAACTATAAATTTTCAGATTTATAATCATTATTAACATTAATTATATGATTATTTTGAGATTTGTGTATGAGATTACTTTACTCTATTGTACCAAGAAGGAATGAGGCAACTTCATGAACGTAGGAAATTGTCAACCACAAAAGAAGACATACCACCATTGCCAATTCAAGAGGAACATGAATCATCTAATCAAGATAAGAGAGATAGAATTGGTGGCACAAAGGCAATGAATGCAAAACCTTTGTTCAACAAGGAAATTGAATATCGAATTTGGAGGCACTCCATCTTTCACGGGTCAAGTTGAAGGTACACCATTATTCTCTTCTCAAGTTGGAGGCACTCCATCTTTCATAGGTCAAGTTGAAGGTACATCATCATTTTCTTCTCAAGTTGGATGCACACCATCATTCACATGTCATGTTGAAGGTACACCATATTCTCCATCTCAACTTCAAGGTTTTTCATCTTTTCCATCTCTAATTGAAGGTACGCCATCTATCGTATCTCAAGTAAATATTGAAGAAATTCCTAATACTGAGTCAACTTTACTGTTGAAAATGCCTCCTAGAATTTTGTATAGAAATCCTAAGTTTCTAATTGATATTGATGAGAATGTTTTGAAGCCCATGCAAGATAAGATTCCCAAGCATACTTGCCAAAGATATGCCAATAAGATATGGAAATTATTTTGTGAGAACTTAAATGAAATTGGAAGATGTCAACTACTTATTGAATTGATGAGAAATCTAAAATTTAGGCCCATTATGAAGATTTTTGGCCTAAGAACATCGGATGATTCAAGTGAAGAATCAATTTTAAAGAATCTAATGAGTGCATATGAGAGTGTGGGTTCCACCTCATGCACCAAGGATAGTAATGTCACATGACATGTCATTATATTGACAATAGTAAGCCATCAAACAAAGGAATCTCGCCTAATTATAAAGACAAGTGAAGCATTGAAAATAAGTAGAAAAACTCTAATGAGAACCATTGGAAAGTGTGAAAGAGTTGAGGACCCAAATACCAATGAATTGTGGGTATTTTCTGGGAGACTCCCTTGGGAATATAAAGTTATCATTTAATCCTTGAGATCCCTTATTGAAGAATATTGGAAAAATAACACAAGGGTATCTCCTAGTGTAAGAGATGTTGTAAAAAGGAGAATTGGTTTTCGAAACCGTGAGCCACATCCAAAGCATTTTTTGGATGTGACTCAAACACAGTTTTTCAAGAATTTCAAGAGATGTATCCTCAAATCAAAATTAGTCAAAGGTATTTTGAAATGGTAAAGCCTTTCTATGTCAAAATAAATCACACACACACACACATACAACTTGTTTTTGTAGAGTACATATTGAGTTTTCTAATCATTATGATGTTTATATATGTGTGTGCGTGTAGATTTGCATACTAACGATGTTTTGCAGGAGGGTAATATAAAGTCTCCCCCTAGATCATCAAGAGATTTCATACCGAGCATCTTATGTCAAAGAGTGTATGGTCAATTATTCCACAAGAACTTATGCTTGGATGGCACATGTGATCATTGTGGTGGGTTGCAACATTTGCCAATTTGTGAACACGTGGAGAACACATATGCAATTGGAAATGAACTAGTAAGTTTTGGTAAATATAAGATAGTGGAATATAGTCTAAAAGATGGTAAAGAATCAAATGTGTCAGGGTGGATGGGTAAATGGTAGGGGAGGTCTTGTTTCATGCACCAACTGTCCCAGTCGTTCTAGATAGCAGGTGACTAGTAAAGTCACTTAAGATCCCTAAGAGCAAAAAAACTACCAAACTTTGATGTAATAGTTCTCAAAATTCATGGTATTTGGGAATATTCCATTTGGACCTACAAGTGCATGTGGGTTCCATACACAATAACCTCCCCCAGTTTTGGTCAACTCCAATATGTTTGACCATGTCAAAATTAAATGCATTCTTCCAAAATGCTTCAGTTTCATGTAGTGGAAAGGTGCTAGGAGCGAAATTTTGCATTCCACATCCCATGGGGCTGAATCGACTACGCCAACATGTCAGGGTGGGCAAGAAAATACTAGGGGAGGTCTCATCTCATGGGCCAAGTTTCCCAGTCATTCCGGGTTGTAGGCTATTGGCAAAGTCACTTAAGAACCCTAAGAGCAAAAAATTGCCAAACTTTGACATAGCAGTTATCAGAATTCATGGCAGCTTAGAATGTTCTATTTGGACATACAAGTGCATGTGGGGTCCATCCACAATAACCTCTCCTAATTTTGGTCAACTCCAATATGTTTGACTGTGCCAAAATTAAATGCATTCTTACAAAATGCATTAGTGGCATGTAGTACAACCTTGTCAGGAGCCATATTTTTTGATCTGTAATTCGTGGGGCCGAACTGACTATGCCAACACATCGGGGTGGGTAGGTAAATTCTATGGGAGGTCTTGTTTTGAGAGCCAAGTGTCTCAATCATTTTGGGCTACAAGCTAATGGCAAAGTTACTTAAGATCCCTAAGAGCAAAAAACTACCAAACTTTGACGGAGCAATTCTCATAATTTGTGGTAGTTAGGAATGTTTTTTTGGACCTACAGGTACACATGGGGTCTGCATGTGGGGTCCACACATAGGGTCTGCCCAAAATAATCTCTCCTAGTTTTGGTCAACTCCAATCCATTTGATAGTGCCAAAACTAAATGTATTGTTCCAAAATGCTTTGGTTCCATGCAATGGAAAGGTACTAGGAGTGAAATTTTGCATTCCACAGCTCGTGGGACCGAACTGACTACGCCAACGCATCAGGGTGCTAGTGGCTTTGCTAGTAGCCTACAACTTAGAATGAATGGGACACTTGGTGGATGAAATGAGACCTCCCCTAGCATTTACCTACCCACCCCAACACATTGGCATAGTCAATTCAACCCCACAATGAGCAGAATGAAAAACATGGCTCTTAGTAAGGTTGTGCTGCATGCCACTCATACATTTTGCAAGAATGCATTTAATTTTGGCATGGTCAAATAGATTGGAGTTGACAAAAATTGAGAGAGGTTATTGTGGGTGGACCCCACATGCACCTGTAGGTCTAAACAAAACATTCCCAGCTTCCACAAATTTTGAGAACTGCTCCATTAAAGTATGGCAATTTTTTGCTCTTAGGGATCCTAAGTGACTTTACCAGTAGCCTACATCCTGGAATGACTGGGACACTTGGTGCATGAAACAAGACCTCCCCTAGGATTTACCCACCTACTCTGATGTGTTGGCGCAGTCAGTTTGGCCCCACAAGTTGTGGAATGCAAAGTTTCACTCCTAGCACCTTTCTACTACATGAAACTAAAGTTTTTTGCAAGAATGCATTTAATTTCGGCATGGTCAAACAAATTGAATTTGACCAAAACTGGGAGAGTTTATTGTAGATAGACCCCACATGCACCTATAGGTCTAAACAAAATATTCCCAACTACCAAGAATTCCAAGAACTACTCCGTCAAAGTTTGGTAGTTTTTTGCTCTTATGGATCTTAAGTGACTTTGTCGATAGCCTGCAGCTTAGAATGATTGAGACACTTGGCACATGAAATGAGACCTTTTCTAGCATTTACCCACCTACCCTGATGCTTTGGCATAGTCATTTCAGCCCCACGAAGAGAAGAACAAAAAATATGGCTCATGGCAAGGTTGTGCTACATGCCACTAATGCATTTTGCAAGAATGCATTTTACTTCAACATGGTCAAAGGGATTGGAGTTGATTAAAACTAGGAGAGGTTATTGTGGATGAAGTCCACATGCACCTATAAGTCTAAACAGAACATTCTCAGCAACCAAAATTTTTGAGAACTGCTCTGTCAAAGTTTGGTTATTTTTTGCTCTTAGGGATCTTAAGTGACTTTGTCGGTAGCCTATAGCTCAGAACAACTGGGACACTTGGCACATGAAATGAGACCTCCCCTAACATTTACCTACCCACCCTGACATGTTGGCACATTTAGTTCAGCCCCACGAGCTGTGGAATGCAAAATTTTACTCCTAGCACCTTTCCACCGCATGAAACTTGTGAGGACCACCCTTTTTACTACTGTTGTTATGACTATTTACAGTACTGTTATTGTTACTTTCATATTTGTGGGATAGCAGTTCCCAGAATTTGTCAGACTATTTAACTTTATTATGTTTTCGGAAAAACTAATTGGGTGATGTTTGGATAAGTTTACTTTTCAGAAAAATGAATTAGGTGATGATGGAAAATTGTAATATGATTTTTAATTATGTTAAATTGTACTAGGGCATGAGAATGCATGTTTTATTTAAGTTGCTTCGGCTATGATGAATTTATGTGGTTACTGATCTTGTAATTGAGTGTGCAGGGATTACTAATCGAACCACAGATTTTGGAGATCATTCCACACCTTGTTATTTGTTATTCCCTGTTAAGCCGATCTGGTTCCACGAGGAACCAAGATCTCTTTGTGTTTGATGTCATGATGAAATGTGGTCTTTCGTATGGTCGAGTGGGTTAGGTTACCCTCATGTAACATTATTTTTATAATTAAGTGTTGTAAAGAGATTGAATTTGAAATTTCTTATTTTATTTAAATTATGAGGCCCTTTTCTTGTGCTGTACCTTGACCAGGGGTGTCTTGTATGGGTTAAAGTTGACCCTGGGTTATACCCCATGGGTCCAGAGGCCCATTTGGCATGGGTAACCCTTGAGTAACCTCCATCTAGTCAACTTAACCTTCCCCTGAAGTTAAGTGGTGAAAATTGGAGGTAGGAGGGGACATGATGGGTTGTACCAACACTCAACCCATCCCCTCTACTTTCCCCTAGATAAGAGATGCCATCCATTAGTGAAAGTCACCTCTTCTTTAGTGAGATTCCCCCATGTACTATGGGGACACCCATGTGAAGAAAGGAGAAAGAGGCATGGGTCACCTGTCTTGTTCCCATTTAACTCTTTTTTTTATTTCTCCCATGAGAAAGTGGAGTCACATGAGAGGAATAAGGAGTACCCTTGGGAATGGAGAGTGACATAAGCCACCTGGACAGAATAGTGGTTTTTGGGAAGGGTGAGGAGGTGACAAGTGTCACTTCCCCATTTCTCAAAATTAAAAAGAAAGAGAATTTGGGTTATTTATTTTCAAATTTTGGGATGAGAGGGAGTTAGTTGAATTTTGAGAAAACTTTCATTTTTGCCTTACCAAAAAAAATAGAGAAGTTAGTTTGCAAGATAGAGAAGGGAGAGGGAGTTGGTGGCTAAGGTTGGAAGTGAACTCCGTGGACTCTGCAACAGCTTCATTCCAGGAGGGCTTTGCAAGGTTGGTCTGAATTTTACCTTTGTTTTTGTAGAACTGAAATGTGTATGAAATGTGTGTGAAATATGTGTTTAGATTTGTTTTCTGTGGGGTTCTTGTCGGGTTGTTTGACAGAGCGTCTCCCACTTGGGAGAAATGCTCATCAAGTTTGGGGTAGGGGAGGAGAGATCCTCCTCGGGTGCATACCTGTTTCCATCTTTTGGGATGTTGAAAGCCTTGAGGGCATGTATCTGTGACTGTATTTTGGCTTGAGAGTCCTATACAGATTACTTAAAAATTGTGATCACACTTGGTTGAGACCAAGAGAAATTTATATTAGTTCATTTATCTGTCAGGGTGACACTCTGGAGTCGAGTGTGTCCACTCTCCTGCCCCTTATGAAACTCACTGTAGTTGAGTTTCCGTATTGTGTAAAATACCCACGGGTGTATGTGTGCTTTGGGATTGTTGTTGTTTCTGTTGTGAAGTGGAGTGTTTGAGTACCCAGGTGTGAGTATGGTCTCCCTAGCTCGGGGGTGACCCACTTGTGGGTCTACGGTAGGGAGGAGAGCTAGATGAGTGGTATTTTCTTCTTTGTTTGTCTTTGATACGCAGGTTTTTCTCTTGGAGCTTCTGGTTGGCTATTTATGAAGAAACAGTTCATCTTCTTGTCATGAGAATTAGGCCTGGTTCATTTCATAGAGATGAAGAGAGAACACCTCTCTTGTTATTGTTGTAAATTAATGATATTCTGGGAGTGAAGAAAATCACCTCCCTGATCTTGTTATTATTGGACTTTTATTGGTTGTCATAAGTTATCAGTTGTATACTGTTTGGGAGGAGAAAGTTCTTATCTGGGAAGTTAAGTGGTGGTATTCATGATTGAGAAGCTGTAATATGAATGTGCTTAAATTTTAAGTTGATGTTTGCAAACTTTGTTCAATAGCAATTTTTGTGTTTCAAGTATTACTGAAAGGAAAAGTTCATTATTGCAATCTAATATGAGTTGTTTACATTTGAAAGTTTGGAATTGCTTAACTAGTTGAAATGTTAGTTTTTTTTATAGTTCAATGTTAAAATGGAAAAGACAGTTTTAAATGTTTTGAGTTATTCTCCATATTTAGTGGATTCTGTTAATTCTAGCATGTATATACATTCTGTTTGTACATTTAAACATTCTTAAATGTTTATGAAAATGGAAATATATACTTATAATAAAGGGATAGCTATTTACCATTTCTACCGATTAAGTGAAATTGGGATATATATATATATATATATCTAATTGTTGAGACATTATCTTTATAACAGGTTGATTTGGAGAAAATGCATAAAGTAGTGAATTTGAGAAATTTAGGAATTATATAAATACATATAAGAATATTTTTATATAAATAAATATATATATATATATATATATAAATATATATAGATATATATATATATATATTTCACATTTTGAGTAATTATCATTTTATAGAATAACAGAGAAATTGAAAGTAATTATCATTTTTATGAGATTGAATGTTATATATCAATATAAAAATAGATATATATATATATATATGAAATATATATATATATATATATATATATATAAATATATTATCGTGGAAATATCTATATATATATATAAATATATATTATTATTGATAATAATCAACGAATAGCACCATAAGAATGACTGTCAAAGTTTAAGCCGCGGAAGAAAACACAGTCGCGGATTACAATGGGCGGTGGGGAGAAAACCCCACCGCAGGCCCTTTTTATATATTTGGAGGTGTGGAGTGCGGCGGAGCCCCACCCACACCCCACGTCGTGGAAATGTGGGTGGGGCTCCGCCCCACTCCACATCCCCCCAATCCCTTATGCCTCCCGCAGCCTGCACAGGCCCGCCGCTCTGCGGCCACCGCCGACCCTGTCCACCGCTTTGTCACTGCGGCCACCGCTGACCCTGTCCGCCGCTCTGTCACTGCGGCCACCACCGACCCTGTCCGCCGCTCTGTCACTGCGGCCACCGCTGCCCATGGCCGCCGTCGGTTGTGAAATTTAAAGCAACAAAAAAAAAACAAAAAAAAATGTTAGGGCTTTGGCCCTAACACATGATTGGTATCTTTGGAAAATAAATACATTTTTCTATAGCTCTATATATAGGCATATATATATACTATATATGTCTATGTATATAGCTATATATATAATAAAATGATTATATATCTATCTATATATTTCTATGTATATATATATACATAGAGATATATACATATATAGTGGTAAACCAAGTTCGTCCTATACATAGACATTAAAATATATATTTATATATTATAGATATATATATATATATATATATATATATATATATATATATATATAAAATATCCATAGGAGTACATCTATGAACCATGTTATTGGGCCCTCGTTTTAAATCGTTATAAACTATGTCTCATGGACATAGAGAAAAAAATAATAATAATAATAACAAATTATATTCACACAGTAGATGTTATTAAGTGTTGAACACAACAACCAAAGAAGATATATTACCATGAACAGGGTTTTATAAAGTGGAGAGCCTCCTACATCTATTTACAACGTTAAACGAGTCACAACCAGTGGATTAATAGTCATTAATAGTAACAACAGTAATAGTAACAACAGTAATTATAAACAAGAGAAAATAAAATTATAATGTAAAAGAGAGTTAAAGAATATTCAGTGATACTCTGGAAAGAGTTTCTCGGAAGTTTCAACTATCAACGTAATATCAATCACCCGGAAAATGAAGAGGAAAATTACAGATCACTTGTTCAAAAGAACACTGGAAATAAACTTAAGAAGCCACCACTGACAATCCATGTGGCCATATTAATCTCAACTGTAGCAAACGACCTCATAAGTAAACCTGTAAGAGGGTCCGAACAAGAAAAACTAACATTGGAAAACACAGAGGAGAAAATGCGCGACATTTCTCACATGGGATAAGAGAACTAAGTTGACGGACCCTTCTGCCAAATTTGCTTAGGAACAAGTTGACTAAGTATATATGAAGAGGAGGAACCTAGATTGGGGAAGATTAGGAGACCGAGTCCAGCGAAATAGTAAACCAGCCTTTGTGACCTAGATCATCCTGAAATTAGGTTTAATATCAACAATAGCTGCAGTGATAACCCTGATTGACGTAAATCATGAAGAAAGGTCAGGATGCACATAAAGAAAGCATAGAAAACGAAAGAGAGAGAGAGACCGAAATATAAACACACTAAATTAACAGAGGAATAGTTAAGGTAAGGGCGATAAAGATATAATCAAAATTAAGAACTTGTGAAAAGGGAAGAGAGAGCAACCAAACCGCCTTGTTGAAAATGCTAAGTCATAGGAGGAGTATGTTTCAGGAAACAAGAGAGGAGACAGACAACCGTGCCTGGCTGAAAAATGACTAAATAGGGAGA